>CM077206.1:14694378-15151878 GCA_039654625.1 Rhinogobio ventralis | reverse complement strand
TTTCCATAGATTGAAAATGAATGGAGGCGAATGCTAGCAAGTTCTAAAACTGACAAAAAGTACCATAAAACTAGCATAGAAATAGTGCATATGAGTTTCTAGCTGAAAAATGTCCCCTCCGCTGCAGATCTCAAATATGATTTGCAGTTCTGTGTTGCATTGTTTAACTTATGAAACATGCATTTGTCATCACTGATGCCAAAAATGAAGATTTTTAGCAAATAACGACTTAAATTTTGGTCTGCTCCTCACAAATTTTCATAAGGCTTTGAATATGACATACAAGTCATATGATTAACTGTGGTTCAACTGTGTTTGTTCTCATTCACTATCATTGTATTCGAATTAACAGTGTTAGCATCCTGCCTAACATTTCCTTTTGTGTTCTGCAGAAGAAAGCAAGTAATACAGGTTTGGAATGACATGAGAGTGAGTAAACATTCATTTTTGGGTGAACTATCCCTTTAATGGCGATTGACGAGGCCTTGAAGTAATCATTTGTGTGTTTGTTTGCCGTCCGTGCCGAATGAGTTTCGTGTTTGGAGGAAGTCATAAAATTGCTCGAGGGTGTCCTCGATCCAAAATCAACATGAAAAAGAAGGCGTACTGAACTCTGCAGCTGCTCTACTGGGAACTGTACAATGTATCCCCCTTTTACTTAACGTGTAAAATATTCAAACACTCCATAAATACTCTGAAATCATTTTCATGTTGGAGTGTTTAATATCAGCACTGCGGTATGATGGATTGGCACCTTTATGAGGCCATATCTTGTTTATTTTATAAAGTCTGTAAAAGCCGGCTGTACGAGACAGAGATAAATGCGGCGCTGCCTTGTGCTGTGACGTCAAGCTGTACTCATTGACCAGCAGTCAGTGACGCTACGTTTATTATTCTGGCCTCTGAAAAATGTGGAAAATGTGTGTCTACATTTGGCCAACAGTTTTAAATTGTTTGCAGTGACTGGAGATGCAAAGGTCTGATTCTCGTTATCCATCACAGGCCTCGCAAGGATTGATGTCACCATGAAACCATAGTATGTGCATGTGGTACAGTATATATTGAATAACGCTTAAAACTCCAACAATCGCTCATGAAGTTTTACTTGTGTTCCAGATTGTACTACAGTGTTTATTTTTCTGATCTCAATGTACTTGCTGTTGGATCTGCAGCTTTTTTTCTTAATTTTTATTTCTTATTTAATGCAGTTGGAAATCTTTGACTTATTGGTCAGTCTTGGTGTTGATTTACTAACAAGACCTTGTCCAGACTTGAGCTCAAGGGTTTGAAGTCATACAGGGAAAAAAATATTCTGCCATATCCAGTTAGTTCTCATCTAGGTTTTGTTTTTCATGCAGAAATTGCCTCCCTAGAATTTTGCCTTAACCCTTGAACGCGTGAATGTAACACGGATGAATCTCTACCTGTCGCGGAAATATAAAACTCTCATGATATTAGAGTAACAATTACAGAAGAATAAAATAAAGCATATTCTGTTACCTTTTGGAGCTTGGAAGGGTTCAGTTTGAGCAGATGTTTTATACCATCATCACTGTCCTCATCAGAGCTCATTTGCCAGTACATTCAGCATCTGGCTCATATTCGCCATCTCAACCATATTCTCAAATCTATCATCTTCAACATCTTCAAAGTCAATATTTTGATCGCTGACAGCTTCTTCACCAGATCCACCATCAAGTGACAGTGACAGTAATATTTGATTGCGTTCAGTACTTGCTCTGCAGTGAATCTCTGAGCCATTTTAAGTTTTGCTGATGATACTTCCTATTCTTTTGTTTTCTGCCTGCGGTAACTATGAGTGAAACATCACTTCATCATTGTGTATGAGACATTGTGGAAAAAAGGTGAATTGCACTTATTCAGTAATCAAAGATTCAATTATTGTTGTGCAGAAAAAAATATACTTACACCATTACACACCTCGGGTCGTTAGCGACTCTATACAATTTTTTCAAAAAATGTGAAACCAGGCATTCTTTTGTCATTTTATTATGTTTTT
This sequence comes from Rhinogobio ventralis, assembly GCA_039654625.1. Taxonomy (NCBI): domain Eukaryota; kingdom Metazoa; phylum Chordata; class Actinopteri; order Cypriniformes; family Gobionidae; genus Rhinogobio; species Rhinogobio ventralis. The sequence goes on along the minus strand of CM077206.1, from coordinate 15,149,858 downwards.
CTTGTTATATTGTTTATAATGAATTGATTTATGAATACTAAGAAGGTTAATGTCTAACTTTAAAAAATGAATGAGGAGGGGGGTAGTGAATGACGTCCCGGGTTAATAAAGACCAGAGGAGTGCGTTTAAAGGTTAAAACCTCATTTGTTTTTATATAATCAATACAAAATCAGGCCAAACTACAATGCTTCTGAAAAGATTTTTTGTTAAACTGACTACATTATGGTGTTGTTTTTATTGCATACTTATTTAGTCTCTTTTTCTAAATGAAATCAAGGTTCTTTTTTGTATGTTGCAAGTTGGATGTACCTAGCTTAATTTCTTTTGTTTTATGAATTTGAATATGTTTTGTCTGCCATGCAATTTTGCCTCATAACATCATTACATTTTTATGATCAATAAAAAAAATGCTTACAGTTTGGACAGTTTTTTTTTCTTATCTAGTCTCTTTTTCTAAATGTAATCAAGTTCCTTTGTTGTATGTTTTTGGTTGATTGTGCCTAGCCTAATTTCTTTTATTATATGAATTTGAATATGTTTGATTCTGCTTTTTTAAACATTTCAGTAATTTTGTGCTCTCATCTGTTGTTTTCTCTGTGTTTGTTTCTCAGAAGAAGAACCTACACCTGCTGTTGAGCGTGTTCCTGTTGGGCTTCTGGGGTATCGTCCTTCTGGCTTGCCGTTTTTACTGGATGGGCAACAAACCTCCAAACTTCTCCAACTCGGACAACCCTGCAGCAGATTGTCCCTGTTTCCTGACTAGAATGCTAACATTCTTTTTCCTCCCCGCCATGAACGTTTGGCTCCTCCTGTGCCCTGACATGCTGAGTTTTGATTGGTCAATGGACGCCCTGCCTCTTCTGAGGAGCATTGCAGATTGGCGAAACCTCCACACCGTTGCCTTCTACACCTCGCTTCTGACTCTGGCATGGTTTGGACTTCGCCAATACCCAACCAAAAGTAAGGAGACCAACGGGAAAGCCCATCATGTAGCAAATGGGAAGTCCACGAACGGACACAGTTGTAGCTCTGATTATGAACACTTGACTTTTTACTCAAACTCAGTGCACGTGAATGGAACAAACGGTACTGCAAAACAGTATTCACCATCTTTACCCACCACAGAGAGTTTGGTGGTCTTCTCATTGGGTCTACTGGCCGTTCCCTTCCTGCCTGCCACCAACCTGTTCTTCTATGTGGGCTTCGTGGTGGCGGAGCGAGTACTGTACATCCCTAGTATGGGCTTCTGCCTGTTGGTAGCAGTGGGGATGAGAGCTTTATACATTAGATTGAGGAGGAAGTCCTCCAGAACTTTGGTTCTGGGCTGCTCTGCCACCCTGGTCCTTCTCTTTGGGATTAAAACAGTGTTGAGGAACCGTGACTGGCAGAACGAGGAGATGCTATACAAGTCAGGAATATCTGTGAACCCTGCTAAAGGTAATATAGTCCAAGTAATTCAGGAGATTCAACCTCCTATTGCATGTCTTTTCTCCCTATTTTTTGTTCCCCATTATTATATAATTATTAGGGAACTAGCTGAAATAAAATAAGTTTAAGTTGTTTTTTAAATATATTTTATTTTATTTAAATTAACAAATATTATTTCATGCAACTAAAATGTTTTTATAGTTATTTTTTTTATTTGACTATAAGAACCCTGCTCTATTCAGACCATAATTCTAGTTTATTCAGCCATATTGTAGTATTTAGTTACCCAAAGTCAAGTTCTCATCCATCAACAGTACAACAACCAGGAGATGGTAAGTGTAACTTGACGAGGTGAAAGCAGGATGTGTTGCGATCATTTATTTCTCCAAAATAAATAAATGCTACTGCAAACCAAAAATGTCAGTTGCTCATCATGAAAAGTTTTGAGGCTTGAGGTTTCCTTAGCATCTCTTCATTTCTGTACTTCTTTTAGAGTTTAGTGGTCTATTACTCAAAGATTTTAATTTAAATATAAAACATTTATTTATATATTTTTTTAACTAAGTAATATTGACATTTACAAAGTGTAAAAAATGAAAGCACAAATGCCCTTTTTCCTGTTTCCTTTCCAATGCCTTTTTTTTGCTAATTTCCATTAACACAGAAAATATGACTTATTTTATTGTAAGCAAGAGATCTAGTGCATGCAGAATCATTTAAAAGTTCCCTCAGTTTATCACTCACATGGATTCATTCATCAAATTTCATTTTGTGTGTGGAGGAGAGCCACTGAACTGTTAAATTATCGTACTCTCTGATTAAATTCAATCTATTAATGACAGCCCGTTATCTTCATTTGTGAAATCTCCCAAATTGATTATCACAATTTCATTTAAATCATTTATCAAGCCAGACTGCATCAATATGACTTTGTAATTACCTCCCGTGATTCAATTTTACAGACTATGGCACTCTGGCCTCTTTTTATGGCATAGATACTATGCATGGGTAGCGTCTAAGATTGCATTATTTTAATGTAATTTGCTTTTCTTTTTTTTTTCTTTGCTTGTTCCTCTTTTAAGCAGTATTAGCCTTTGTGAATTTTAGTTTCTGTATCCAGTTTACTGCCTTTATGCCTTGGAAGCACAAAACATTTTCCTAAAATTTCACAATGTTGCACTGTAACCTAACCACAACCAAAATGCAACAGTCTTAAGACCACACCAAAGATAAACCAATCGTGTAACAAAGAAATGACATGCAATTTACATAATTAAATTACTAGAAAAAAATGACCACACTGCAACATGCATGTTACGTTTTAGTTTATAAATGCGTGTTTATACAACCATAATAAAATGTAATTAATTTTTTTTTTTATATTCCTCCCTGGTGCGGTTTCGCCTTAAAACATCATTCATTTTTACAATAAATACCAAAAAAAGATATATAAAATATTTGTGTTATTATTATTAATTTTAAGTTTAAATGTTGTTGTTTTTTTTTGTTGCTATTGCATATTTGCCTAGTCTAGTTAGTTTTTTTATTTTATTTAATTTTAATTTTATTTTAATTTTATTTTATATAGGTATTTTGTAGGTTGTTTGTCCATCAATTCTAGCTGTGTCCAGACTCATTTCTTTTGTTCTATTAATTTAAATATGCTTTATTCTCCTTTCTCAGCCTGGGGTAACTTGGGAAACGTCCTCAAGAACCAGGGAAAGGTGGCAGAGGCCGAGCGAGCTTACAGGAACGCTCTGTACTATCGGAGGAACATGGCTGACATGTTGTATAACCTGTGAGTGAGCGAACTTCCTCCTTGCGGCAGACTATATCGATCTGTCCTATTAAATCTGAGGAAATCTCCTGAGAGGCAAGACTATGACTGTCCCCAGATTCATCAGCCTTCCAGAAGACTGTGACAGGGGACCCCCCCTAGACACATTAACCCCCATAGTCAGGGCATGAAGGCACTTAATACATAATTCATATACCGCACATGTTTGAGCTATTCCGATATCCATATGAAGCAGTGGGAATGGGAATCCTTAGGCACCTCACAATTCGATTTGGCTTTAATTCAGAGAGGCGTGATGTGATTACAAAATTATTCTCGATGCATCTCAATATTTCAACAAGCGCATACATACCCACTTGATTTTGCACACTCCGTCCCACTGCATGGGGCATTTTCCTGCAAATGCTTTTATAATAAACAGCATTATATTATTAATAATAATAATTATCAATGAAATGAGTAAATATAAAAAAATTATTAATCATTTAGAACTATTATAATCTGATTTCTATTTTAATTTTATTATTTACATTGTTGTTTATTTCTGCAGAATAATTTGAAAACACATCACAGGGCATTTGGGGGAAAAAAAATCTGTTTTCCTCCAGCCTTCTGAAATATTAGTACAAAATCAAGGGTTTTAAATTAGTTTTTGTTAGCTGGATGTCGATTTCATTGTTATGTACCTCAAATATTATTGAACAAATTGACTATAATGGTTTATTTATGAGCTTTTTCCTCTTTTGTCTATTTGAATTAATTGCGTTGCCCATATTTTGAAACTGTTCTTGTATTTTTTTTTTTCTTCCCTTGAATTGCAGGGGTCTGTTGCTCCAGGAAAACAATAGATTCTCAGAGGCCCTCCACTACTATAAGCTGGCCATTGGGAGCAGGCCAACGCTGGCTTGTAAGTACAGCTCCTCTTTTTATGAACAATTTCAAGCCTTCTCAGTCTTTACTGTGTCTAGGCAACTACAAATTGAAAGGTGTGTGTGTTCGTGTGTGTGTGTGTGTGTTCGTATGTGTGTTCGTTCTTGGATGAAGTCCAGCATTAATGAAATGATTATTCACAGGCCTAAACAGTTGCTCTGTTTCTTGTCAAGGAATGATAGACGTTTGATTTGATTTGAATGGGGGAAAAAATCGAGGCCAAAATCCTTTCATACTATCTGGCAAATATGGATGCGTTTGCTTGTCTCATATCCTAATGAAATGTGTGTGCTATTTTTGTCCGTTTTAAGGATTCTCATAGAATTTCCTATGTTGTTTTTAGTGTAATGGGAGGAAATTATTGCTGCTCTGCTTAAATTAGTACATTTGCCCAGAAAATTGTCATGATATGTGCAGTGGGGCCTTGGGATTTTTAAGTTCAAGTTTTGCTTTACAAAAGTGTGCGACATTTTCAGAAAAAACTAGCTGGTCAGCCAGTGTATAATTATGCTGAGATGTCTGTAACAGATCTGTAATAGTGTGAGATCAGAGCATGCACATGTTGCAGCCTTCAAGAGTGTGATGGATGTCTACTTTTCCTGATTCTTTTCTGCATGAGCCGTGATGGATTGTCCCGTCCTGTGATGTAAACTCATTTCTACGTGTGGTTCTCTGTGTGTATATGGTCTATTAAGAGCATCAGAATTAAGCCTGCAGCTGGAGTGGATATTCCCCTGCTGACTTGAGTTGATTCTGTCCAGGTGGATAGTGAATATGTATTGGCACCTTATCGACTAGACTGCAGGCCGCTGATCTGCATAAATCAACTAGTCCATTCCACTAACCCCAGTGGAAGGCTTTCTTTGAGCCTCAATAAGCCTCATTACCTTTTTGCACGGATATTCACCCTTTTTTTTCACTCTCATTCAGCCGCCTACTTGAACACAGGAATTGTCCTGATGAACCAGGGCCGTCTAGAGGAGGCCAAGCGCACCTTTGTCACTTGTGCCGATATTCCAGATGAAAACCTGAAGGATCCTCATGCACACAAGAGCTCAGTCACCAGCTGCCTGTATAACCTGGGAAAGCTTCTTCATGAACAGGGTCACCAGGAGGTGAGCTGATCTTTGCACAGTTAAACCCTTAAGTTTTAATGTCTGATGTAATGAAATGAAATGACCAATGCTTTAAATGCGATGTAATTTCTGAACCTTTTCAAACAGGTTTCACAGGACACACAAAAAAGTGAACCTGAATTTTAGACTTTGTGTTAAGTCAAGTCAAGTCAACTTTATTTATATAGCGCTTTTTACAATGCAGATTGTTTCAAAGCAGCTTGAGAACTTGTTTTGTTTTAAATTTTTGTTTGCTTGGAATTAATAGGCTTTTAGTCTGAGTGCTTCATTATGCTTATAGTTGTTTTTTTATCGAATTTTTATTGTAATCCATTTTTAGGAAGCCATATCGGTATATAAAGAAGCGATACAGAAGATGCCCAGACAGTTCGCCCCACAGAGCCTTTATAATATGATGGGTAAGTTTGTATCTTTTCCACTCTCTAGAATACTTCATTTTTCATTTTTAAATATATATACTACCAGTCAAAAGTTTGGAAACTGTACTATTTTGATTGTTTTTGAAAGAAGTCTCTTCTGCTCACCAATGCTGCATTTATTTGATCCAAAATACAGCAAAAACAGTATTATTGTGAAATATTTAATATATTTTAAAATGCAATTTATTTCTGTGATTCAAAGCTGAATTTTCAGCATCATTGCTCCAGTCTTTAGAGTCATATGAACCTTCAGGAATCATTCTAATATTTGATTATCTGAAATATAAAGCTTTTGCAACATTATAAATGTCTATACTGTCACTATAAGTTTAATGCATCCTTGCTGAACAAATCTATTAATTTCTTTAAGTTCTTTCAAAAATACTTACCGACCCAAAACCTTTGAACGGCAGTACAATGTTACAAAAGCTTTCTATTTCAGATAAATACTGTTCTTTTGAAATTTCTATTCATCAAAGAATCCTAAAAAAAATGTTTTACACAACTGCTTTCAACATTGATAATAATCATAAATGTTTCATATATATATATATATATATATATATATATATATATATATATATATATATATATATATATATATATATATATATAATATAATATAATATAATATAATATAATATAATATAATATAGACACACACACACACGCACACAAGCTGTAGCCTATATGTTATTGCTGTCTATAGCAGCATTCCTGTGGTATTTTTATGTCTCTTAGAGGATGGTATTGTTAATAATGAGCATTGAGCCTTCAATAGAACTTTTATAACTAACTACTCAGCAAAAAAAAAATTAAATTGAAAGTATACAATAACATTCAAAAGTGTGCGGTCAGTAAGATTTTTTTGAAAGCAGTGTTTTATAATTAAACATTTAAAAAATATTTAGTTTTTAAATAACTGTTTTGTACTTTTAATATATTTTAAAATGTAATGTATTACTGTAATGGCAAAGCTGTTTTTTGTACTTTTTTAGGATTATTTGATGAATAGGAAGTTTAAAAAAAACAGCATTTTATTTAAAAATAGAAATCTTTTGTAACATTATACATGTCTTTACTGTCAATTTTGATTAATTTAATGCATCCTTACTAAATAAAACATAATGTCTTAAAAAAATGAAGGGAAAAAAAAAATTAAATAAAAAATAACTTAATGTAATATTATTGCCTTGTCTTGTTTCTAGGCTGATTGTTTATGGTGTTGTAAGGCTTTAAGCCATCTACAAAAATAAAAAATATACAAGATAAGCTACTTAAGCTGTCTATAAGATAATTAAAATATTTCAACTCAAATCAATATTTCTTGTGCATATACAGTATTTATTTGGTAAGCATTTGTGTAATAGGTGGGATAATGTGCAGTCAACAGATCATTATTGCAAAATAAACCCTTTCAGGGTAATACAAACCCTCAGTGTCAGGTTTATTTTGTGACACACTGTACATTATCTTTTACATACTGTAAGTGTAACTCCATATTGTCTCACAACAGTGGGTCTGTAAGTGCATTGTTTCTTTTTCTCATGAACCCATTTCCAAAGCTTTCTTTGATCTGTATAGAATAGATTTTGTCAGATTGAGTCAACAGGTTCACAAACAAGATAGCTTTTTTAGAAGATTTGTACAACACAGAGAGCGTGAGAATCGTTTTCCCTTTTTATCCACAGCATGGAAGCAAACTGTTGGAATATCTTATGCAACACATTTACCAACCCACAGCTTGTTGTCTTTTCCTCCCATCTAATTTTCTCACAATTATCTCCTCATAACTGTATTTTTTTCCTCCTTTTCCCATGTTTGTTTCTCCCCAAGCTCATTTGTGTTCGTTTTTTTTTTTGTGTTCTTGTGTTTGTTTTCGCTGTTTCAACTGTATTGAGCTCATTTTAACAGCCAAAATGATCAGCTGTCTTCTCTGACCAACTAAGCCAAATACAACTTTACTGAGGAAATCAGATCGTGTCGAAATGTTAAACAATCCTTTTAAATTGATAAATAGACCAACATGTGTATGTTTTATACATTTGGGCCAATGACAAATAAAGCTTCAAAAAAAGTTTTTTATCTTTTCAAGATGGATGTAATAAAAATGTGTTATGATGAGTCAGAAACAACAAATTTCAACTGTTAAATAACATTTCAAAGTGTTTAAAATCATTTTTTGGCTTTTTTTGTCAGGTGGTACAACCAAATATTTGTTGCGTCACCTGACATTTAGGGGGTTTAAGATAACAAAATATAAAATAATATTTATTATTTGAATGTACTGAAAATTAATTAGGTTTTATAGGATACATAAATAAATACGTTTTATAGAATAAAGTGGTCATGCATTTTTTAAAATTATTTTAAAAGGAAATATATAATGCATAAATAATGTCATGTCATTGACCCATTTCCGGTCAAAAGTTTGGGGTAAGTAACTTTTTTTTTTTTATGTTTTTGAAAGAAGTCTCTTATGTTCACCAAGGCTGCGTTTATTTGATCAAAAATACAGTAAAACAGTAATACTGTGAAACATTATTACAATTTAACTCTTTTCTGTTTTAGCGCATTTTGAAATGTAATTTATTCCTGTCATTGCAAAGCTGTTAGGACTCTTTTGAAACAATAATGTATCTCTATTGCACAAAACAAATGATTGGAGTGACAAATTGTGTTTAAGGTTTGCTAAGTGAGTCAGTGTTGGATTTCTGCAAGATCGTATAGGTTTTCCAAAGCAATATTCATTTACAAACATGTCGAGAGTTTAGTGTGACATCATAATTCTGAACTGTGATTTAGTGTTGTTGTTTTTTTACAATAATAACTGAAAATTTCAGTGTTATTTGACTTGAGGCTGTTTTAATGACCCACATTTCCTACATTTGACACCAACACGACACAGACAGACTGTATTCAGACTGGCGGGTCATGTGAAACCCTAGTGTAGTCACGTACCCTCTGCTTATGTTATTTTTGCTCTAATTACATTACATTAACAATGTTTAGGCTGTGTTATCTCAGTGAAGTAGCTGTGATTCGCTCTTCTGTAATAATCTGTCTGAGAGGAGCATGTGTGTTATTGCAGAAGGGTGGGAGCTTGAGGATGGCTGAGGTATTAGATGATGTTTAAAGGATAGGAGTGTTTGTTTATACTTGTGTCTTAAGGAGTCTGCTTTTACCTCTGGATTTATAAGAGTAGAGTTGGCGCTAGGACAGTTGCTAAGCTGAAGACCAGAGGGGCAGAGTTTTTAGAGTACTATACATAATATTATTTTTTATTTTATTTTTTTTAGTTTCTTTATATATAGTGTTTTTTTTTTATTAATTGTTAATCAATTAATTTATTTGTCTATTTGCATTTTTAAAGTTTGTTTAAATTGTTTTTGCTCAGTATGTATTTACAATTTTTAACTTTAACTTGTAACTTTTTATGCTCAATCCAAAATTAACACTGATGAAGTATTTGTATTGTATACGAAATATTTATATTTTAAATAAATACTGTTCTTTTGAACTTTCCATTCACCTTGCATCATATTAGAATCTGAAAAATATTAGAATCATTTCTGAAGGATTACATGACTCTGAAGACTGGAGTAATGGCTGCTGTTGCATCACAGAAATACATTAAAGTATAATATATATATATATATATATATATATATATATATATATATATATATATATATATATATATATATATATATATATATATATATATATATATATATATATATATATATATATATATAAGAGACCACTTAACATTGAGAAATCAATGTTAATTGAGAATTTTTTTTATAAAAAAAGTTTTAACTGCAATACTAATAATAATAGTATTGCAGTTAAAAAAAAACATTGATTAACATTGATTTCTTAATGTTAAGTGGTCTCTTAATTTATATACACTCACCTAAAGGATTATTAGGAACACCTGTTCAATTTCTCATTAATGCAATTATCTAATCAACCAATCACATGGCAGTTGCTTAAATGCATTTAGGGGTGTGGTCCTGGTCAAGACAATCTCCTGAACTCCAAACTGAATGTCAGAATGGGAAAGAAAGGTGATTTAAGCAATTTTGAGCGTGGCATGGTTGTTGGTGCCAGACGGGCCGGTCTGAGTATTTCACAATCTGCTCAGTTACTGGGATTTTCACGCACAACCATTTCTAGAGTTTACAAAGAATGGTGTGAAAAGGGAAAAACATCCAGTATGCGGCAGTCCTGTGGGCGAAAATGCCTTGTTGATGCTAGAGGTCAGAGGAGAATGGGCCGACTGATTCAAGCTGATAGAAGAGCAACTTTGACTGAAATAACCACTCGTTACAACCGAGGTATGCAGCAAAGCATTTGTGAAGCCACAACACGCACAACCTTGAGGCGGATGGGCTACAACAGCAGAAGACCCCACCGGGTACCACTCATCTCCACTACAAATAGGAAAAAGAGGCTACAATTTGCACGAGCTCACCAAAATTGGACAGTTGAAGACTGAAAAAATGTTGCCTGGTCTGATGAGTCTCGATTTCTGTTGAGACATTCAGATGGTAGAGTCAGAATTTGGCGTAAACAGAATGAGAACATGGATCCATCATGCCTTGTTACCACTGTGCAGGCTGGTGGTGGTGGTGTAATGGTGTGGGGGATGTTTTCTTGGCACACTTTAGGCCCCTTAGTGCCAATTGGGCATCGTTTAAATGCCACGGCCTACCTGAGCATTGTTTCTGACCACCATGTACCCATCCTCTGATGGCTACTTCCAGCAGGATAATGCACCATGTCACAAAGCTCCAATCATTTCAAATTGGTTTCTTGAACATGACAATGAGTTCACTGTACTAAAATGGCCCCCACAGTCACCAGATCTCAACCCAATAGAGCATCTTTGGGATGTGGTGGAACGGGAGCTTCGTGCCCTGGATGTGCATCCCACAAATCTCCATCAACTGCAAGATGCTATCCTATCAATATGGGCCAACATTTCTAAAGAATGCTTTCAGCACCTTGTTGAATCAATGCCACGTAGAATTAAGGCAGTTTTGAAGGTGAAAGGGGGTCAAACACAGTAGCAATATGGTGTTCCTAATAATCCTTTAGGTGAGTGTATATTCTAATAATATTCTAATAATGTTGGTTTCACTCAACTCTCATTTTACATAAATTAAGGAAAGCTCCAAAATCGCATTTCATCGAGTTTAAGACTTTTTGTGGGTCATTTTCAGTTGACCCTATGGGATAAACCATGGCGAGGGGGGTGGTTATGTGCTTCCTTAACTTCTGACATGTTGACCTGACCCCTGTCTCCTCCCCTCACAGGAGAGGCCTACATGAGGCTGAACAAATTGACAGAGGCAGAACACTGGTATAAGGAATCTCTCCGATCCAAACCGGACCATATACCTGCACACCTCACATACGGCAAGCTCCTGGCTATGACGGTAAACTCACACTCTAATCAACACTTACCGAATAAGGGGTTGAGTTACCTAGCTGTTAAAGAGGCCATATTATGCTCTTTTACAATGTCTTTGGGGTCTACTAGAATAGGTTTTCATGCTTGAATGTTCAAAAAATGCATTGTTTTTCACGTTTTACAATGTTGCAGCACCTCTCTTCCCACTCTGTCAGTAACGCTCTTTTTAGTACCTGTCTCTATGAAGCCACTCCTTCTGAAAAGCACAATATAGGCTCTGATTGGTCGGCTGGACCAGTGTGTTGTGATTAGTCAACCGCTTCTAGTGCGTCTTTTTTTGCATATTGTGACGTCTACATTCCCGGAAAAAAACTCAAGACTATAATCGAGGCCTTTCAGGCAGTTGAACCTTTTTTATGCTCAAACAGCAACATTACTCCAGAAAACATACTCATCTTTAAATTTTTAGGCTAGTAAACAAAGGGTTGCAAGTTTAAACACAGTAAACATAAACTATGCATAAATTATATCCATTGCTCAAGTTCAGAATACAGATAGTTCATCCAAAAATGAGAATTCTGTCATTATTTATTATCCCAGTTCTGTATGACATTAGTTCTTCTGTGGAACACAAAAGAAGAAATTGTGAATAATTGTTTTTGTCCATATAATAAAAGTCAAAGGGTTCCCAAACAACATTGGACCTCATTCATTTTACAGACAAAACATCAGATAAATGATCAATTATGAACTCAGTAAACATCCTTTTCTGCAAGTCAAAATTCTCTCAATGAATGTTAAATACCTTTTAGGCATGATGAAGCTTGAGCGCACATTGGCTTTCTGTAAGAGAAGATACCATTATATAAAGAAGCCTTTTTCCATCTATAAATTTAAACCGAGAAGTCGTCCCTTAAGACCAAAGGCATTCTTTCTTTCTCTCTGAACTTAAAACTTAAAACCAAAAAACTGATCTAGCTAAAAAACAGAAGACCGGATTACTCACACGTATGCCCTGGTTCTGAATTCACTCAGCAGAAATCCATGTGGACAGATATGAGAGAAGATGTGTTAAAGGGGCTGAAGGGGGGCGATTGCTCTGAGAGTTTACCTGTGCCTGTCTCCTTTCATTTCCACTTTGGCCATATGGTCCTCTTCAGGCCTTTTTCATCCATGAGGCCACCACCAGCTGATTATGTAAAGAAAATACAGTCTTAATTTAGCATCTTTGAAAGCTCAGCAGACAGTACAAGGAAAGCAGTGTGTTTTTAAAAGAGGGATTGTTCTAGCAGAAATGGAGCTTCACAATTAAGTGGGTATGGCAAGAAAATCAAATGAGAAGTGTGATGGAATCTCCACTACTTAGCGGTAATGTGTAAAGTCAACATGCTTTCTTAATACAGGTTCCTGTTCTCAGTGTGAATGATTCATCTGTGCATGCTATTCTAAAGATAAAAGTTATTTTTGTAATCGCACTGAGAAATAGCAGTTGAACATGTTCCAGGCTGTGGTGCTCATTTTGGAAATGTTGGTTCGTGTGTGTTGTGTCCATAAGGGGTCCCTATTTTTCCTGTACTCTGTCATCTTTCACTAAAATGAGGCAAAAAGGCTGAAGCTGTAGCCAAAATGTGTATATACTTTATTTAAATACTGTAGCAGGAATGAAATATATATATATATATATATATATATATATATATATATATATATATATATATATATATACACACATGCATGCATACATACACATACACATATATACACATATATATATATATATATATATATATATATATATATATATATATATATATATATATATATATATATATATATATATATATATATATATATACACATATATACATATATATATATATATACACATATATACATATATATATATATATATATATATATATATATATATATATATATATATATATATATATATATATATATATATATATATATATATATATATATATATATATATATATATATATATATATATATATATATATATATACACATATATATACACATATATATACACATACACATACACATACACTGCTGAGTTTGGGATCAGTATGTTTTATTATGTTTTTGAAAGAAGTCTCTTATGGCTCACCAAGGCTGTATTTGTTTGATTAATAATACCGTAAAACAGTAATATTATGTAACATTAGTAAAAAAAAATTATTTGAATATATTTTAAAATGTAGTTTATTCATGTGATGCAAAGCTGACTTTTTAGCATCATTACGCCAGTCTTCAGTGTCACATGATTTTCACATGACACATTTCTGATTATTACACAACTGTTTTCAAAACATATTTTTAAAACATTACATATCGTACTGATCCCAAACTTTTGAACGGAATATATATATATGAAACACATCTGGTTAAACTTATTTTTATAAAACTCCATAAACAGTTTAGATTAACCAAACATTTCTGTCAGTTGCATCAGTTCACACGGCCAAGAATAAATAATGCGAGATCAAAGGGCTCTGTCTCTCTGTCCCTCTCTATCTTTGACATCCCTTTTTTGGTCAGTTGACTAAAACCCCAAGACACTCTGTCCTCAAACATCCCAAGTGAGGGACTCACACTAGAGGCCTGTACTCCCACGGGACCCGACGCAACTAGAACAATTAGCATAAAATAAAATAAAATCTATTTACAGGCACAACAGGCGGAGCGTGTGTAAGGCTTGGCAAGGCTTAGCCTTCCCCTGCCTACTGTTGCTTCTGATTACTTTCGGAGGGAAAAGCTGCCCATGAATGCTGATCTAGGATCAGTTTTCTCCATATGGGTGAAACAGATTTGGCAAGCGATCCAGTGCGTATCTGTGTCAAAGGTTTCTATTTACACATTTTTGCAGCATTGAGCAATCTAGCCAGTCATAGATATGTTTTTTTTTCTTAAACACAATAGCCAATCAGAGTTGTTCGAATCCACTCACCGATCAAAACACCAGAGTTTTTGTTTAGTGCTGTGTTCTGCACGCTTGTGAATCCCATTATTATGACAAAGTGTAGCCATCATGAGAGATTCTTCGTGCAGTCAGCTTCATTGATTATAACAGAACTTTAGATTAATTTTAGATTAGATTAACTAAAATGAGTGACAGCTTTTCATTGATTATAAAGGGAGCACTCTGCACGCTTTCTGCCTTGCATCATGCATGCAGTAGCCTATACTTGCTTTTCTGTTAAGATGAACAGTGGTTTGTGAATGTAGATGCTTTATTAACAAATATTTTTTTTGGGAGCATTTATGCTGGGTTGTTGCTAGGTGGCCTAACTTGAAACTCTTATGGAAATTTTATAGACAAACTAAAAAAACATTATGTATACTTTTACCTGTTAACAATACATGAATGTTGCAGGTTGGAGCGGAGGAAGGTAACATATTTTTGCGGGAGCGAAACAGAATCCTGTGAGAGCGGGACTGAAAAATCCATCCCACGCAGGCCTCTAACTTGCACTATAACCAAAGAAAGCAAGTAAACTACACAAACTTCCTGAATGAAGCCATTTAGAGAGGCCAGAACAAAGTCAGTCCACCAGAGACAAAGTCAATCCATCACAGAACCGCACTGCAGTGATGAAGCTCACTCGAGTGAAAGCAAATTCAAAAGGTGTTGTCTTGACTTCAGAGCTGTATTGATTTTGAACAAAGTTTTCAGCTCAAAGCTTTCAGGTCCTTTGCGGTTTCTGCTTGCTTAATGCAGAAGCAGAGTAAAACATGAGTACCCATAATCCTTTGGGTGAAAATAAAGCTTTCTCAGGGGTGAGGGAAACCTGGACTGTGATTTGATCAGTTCACTGACTTTGAACAAACTTGAGAGGACAATAAATTCAGTATCTGTTTGTTAGTTCCACTTATGGTACATATTGTTTAATGAGTGTTGTGGTTTTGCAAGTGCACCTTTTTGTAATTTTGGAGTGTATTTGAATAGCATTTTTTAATATTTGCGCTGTCAATTGAATAAATGTTGGAATTGATTTAATTATGTGACATGCTAATAAATTATATTAAATTAAAAATGAAAATGAAAGTATTAAAAGCTTGAACTGCTGTGATGAGAAAAAATCCTATAGATACAATTAATTATAAGGCCTTATTTAATTGCCTTAATTTATAGCTTTTTAAATTAATTGTACTGAATTAAAGCATTAAATTGACAGCCTTATAGTTATAATAGCCCTTTAAATTGGATTTAGATAATGCAACATATTTATATCCCAGTGCTTTTGGTCTTCTTAAAAATTACATTTTAAAATAACTGTTTAGTGTTTACCATTTTAAAATATTTTAAAATGTTATTTATTCCTGTGATGCAAAGCAAAATTTTCAGCAGTACTCCAGGCTCACATGATCCTTTAGAAATCATTCTAATGTGTGGATTTGGTGCTCAAGAAACACTTTTTTTTATTATCAAACCATGCTGCTTTTTGTGAAATATTTTTGTGAATGGATGGAAGAACAGCATTTATTTGAAATTGAACACTTTTACATTATTACAAAATATTCTCTGTCACTTTTGTAGTCTTCTTAAAGGGGCACTTCATCACTGGAATGATGAATGTGTATTTAAATTGGGTAATTTATGTAGTAGAAATGTGAAATTATTTTTGAAGTCGGTGCCTTCTAGAGTGTGGATGAAAGACAACAACTCCTAGAATGCACTTGCTTCGCTGCCCTACGAGGCCACTCCCAAGCAATGCCTACCGGTTACATCACTTGCCCACCGTGGCACCACCCCACCATTGTGTTCATTTTTATAGTAATGAAATAATTTAGTTCAGTTAGAGAACAGACACTACAATTAAAAACTGAACGTGTCTGCTCAATACAGCATGAGCCGAACGAGTGTCTCCGCACAAACGCAGCAGGAGTCAGATTTCATTGATCACGAGAGCAAACAGCTGACAAACAAGATGATCGTGGAAAAATTGGTTTCAAAGCGAAATGTAAAAGCGCCTAAATGAGTTTGTCATTGTACTGTTTTGTTGTTGTGTTTTTCATTTGGAATAATAGGCTAATGAACCCACAGTTTAAGCAACCCGCCCCCGAATTAGTGCTACTTCTATACCGAAACTAAAATGAGCACGGCCTCACAGTCATTCACGGTGCATGTCCAGTCTGGTGCGTTTTCAGTTCATGCCTATGGAAGCTTAACTTTCATAGGAATTCATTAAGAACACTCGCTTTGCTCCGCACCGCTCCATTATGAATGCCTGAGAGAGGCCGTGCACGATCATTCGATTATACTACCAGGTTTCTACTGATACAAAGCTTAATGCTAAACCGCTGAAGTAACCCTTTAATGTCATTAATTATTGTAAAAATGTACAGTAACAATGAGGAATTGTTCATCCAGTCATCATCCCATTGTCCCAGGCATCATTTCCAGGTGGGGACAGGGAAATCTTCACGGTCAGGGGTTGAAAGGAGGAGACATGATGAAACTCATTCCTTTCCCCTGCTGTGCTGACCTTCTCTGACCTCCCTTCACAAACTCACTGGGTCAAAGAGCCCAACCCCAGGGATGCAAGTGTGTGTGTGTGTGTGTGTGTGTGTGTTATGAGTGCTTCAGCTGCGTTATTGAATTCTCTCATTTCCGTCGCTAATCAGGCTCAGAATCCGTTCGAGAACACCTCTGAGACATTGGAACAGCAGTGTGTCTGTTGTCTCTCTGATGTCATGCTCAGATTAAGGAGTCGGGGGTCCAGCAGAGAAGGGTGTGTGTGTTCAGAGGAAAGGGGGTGAAGCAGGATATTGCTTTAGAGTGATAACACGACCTCGGCGAATGACACTGACACGTGTTTGTCAGGAACTTGACGAAGCTTATCTTGATGCATGTCCTTACTTATTCAAGTATCTTTTTCATAGGTTTATAAGCCAGTTATTATCTTTTGCTGTAGTGTGTCAGTAGGAAATATCAGTTTACATTTCCAAAAATTCCTTTTGCCATTAATTGTTATCCAGTGAGATTTTTGTAAGCACACAGAGCTCTGATCTCACCATCATCGAGTCCATAGGACGGTTATTACATGAAGAAACAGATGAAACAGAGACAGACTAAATCCAGAAGAACTGTGGCAACATCTCTAAGAAGCTTGAAGAAACCTACCTGCAAAGCTACAGTGCTGTGAAAAGTTTTAGGCACTTGTGTAAAAATGCTGTAAAGTGAGGATGCTTTCAAAAACAATGTCATAAATAGATTTTATTTATCAATTAACTCAATATTTGGTGCGACAACCCTTTGCTTTAAAATAGCTTTTGTCCTAGGTACTCTTGCGCATAGTTTTTCAGGTAGCTTTGCAGGTAGGTTTCTTTATCTAATCAGGGTTTGTTTTATCAAAACAGAGATTGTTTATCTAATCTACCCAGGCTGTAATAACGATATTTGCTACACCTTTGACTGGTTGTTGTTTTGGCTCATCAGTACAATAGTATGGAGCCCCTAAAGGTACCTATGCAAAAATAAAAAATATACAGACATTTACGTGCGCACGAGAAACATTTGTATGTGCACAAGAAACTTTTTTCATTCAAAGGTTTTTCAAACTTTTGACGTATGCACGGTAAGATTTTGCAGGCTAACGCATTACAATTTCCTGTTTATGTATAACCTTTCCTTTATTCGTCACTGCCATTTTACTATGAAGAAAACAAGAGTATAGTTGCACATGAATTAAAGATCTCTGCTCAAAATTTGGCTCTCGTTAGGGCAGTATATCTCTAATGACGGCCTTATGTCCGCCTTAACGCATCCTCTGTGATGGCTGGGAAACCACACCGTGAAATGGACTGATGCCGCAATACAGCTTTGTGCATTGTCCTATTTGCCAAGTTCAAAGGTCCATAAAAAAAAGACTTCAGTAAAAAGTGCTCAAAATTTGGCTTTCGTTAGAGCAGTACGTCATATTTCAAGGCCTTATGTCCGCTTTAACAAATTTAACTCGGAAAATATTAAGTAGCACAATTGTTTTCAGAAATAATAAATTGGAAGAAGAAATGTATTTTGAGAAAATCAGCATATTACAATGATTTCTGGCTGCTGAAAATTCAGTTTTGCCATCACAGGAATAACATGTATTCTTCTGCACCACTGCGCTAACCCTTTTTTCACCCATTGCATAAACTATAAAAGTCAAGTGTCCCATGTGACTGTTTTCTTTTATGTCTTTCACAATCCCGACACGGTGTAAGTTCGCAAACATCCATGTCTAACATTAAACAGCACTGGCTGTGTATAGTGTAGGCATCACTGTGAGTGCAATACATTGATTTAAAGTTTCACATCGCTGCTTTGGGGATTTAAATTATACAGTGTAAATAAAAAATATATCACTGTTTTGCAGCTGGTCTGCAGATAACTTCATGCACGGTTAATCAAGTGAATTGTGAGAGTGCTATGATAATGTTTCTCAGACTGGAATCAGTATTGTTTAAGGTTTAAATAGCATTGGAGGTTTATTCACTTTTTTTAATCACAATTCTCTGGAATACTTGATTCTGGTCAAATAGTTTTATATGATTACAATGATTTATATAATTTTTATCTCACATCATTCTGAAGTTACTTTTTGCTTAAAATGATTGCTTAAAATGATTTCTTAAATCAATATTTCATATTTATTTATTTGGTAAGTAGCATACAAGAAGTAGAATTATATACAATCGTCTTAAATGCAAATCCCATTGATTTGAACATCAAATATTATTTTATTTTGTGTGATATTTTAGCTATTTTTTTGTTGTGTTTGCAAGAAGTCTGTTACATTTTAAATCATTTAACATGCTGTCAAAGTGTGTGATTATTGCAGCATTAGGCACTGGAATTGCTAAACACATTTCCTGCTGCTCCAGTGAACATTATACATCAGGTCAAAAATCATCAGGTTAAAAATAAAAGATTCCCTGAAGAAATTCCTGATTATGATTTGTTTGTTTTCATTTCAGGGTCAGAAAACTGAAGCGGAGAAGTTCTTTCTCAAGGCGATCGAGCTCGATCCTACTAAAGGAAACTGCTATATGCATTATGGTTGGTAATGCTTTATCTCATCTCTCCTAACTGTGCCCACCTAGGCTGAAACGACATTAGCTAGTCATCCAGTAATGCAAAAATAATGAGGTCATATGGATCCAAACATTGCATCTGCTCTAGCTTTGCTGATGTAGTGAAATTTGTGAAATACTTTAACGATTTCACTAAACTGCGTATTGGCCATAATTGTTCGCATTTAGCTCTTTAGCTGACATTAGTTTTGTAATTGAGGTTACGTTTCTAGGCTCTTTTACAGCAAGATAGATGGTGCTGTGCAGGAAGGCATTGTTTGGGTGTTATCTGAAGCGTACCTGGAATACAGATGTTATTCCAGTGAGACAAACCCACCCACGCCTCGGTGAGCAAAGAGATAACGAGACCTTATTTCTCTGAGGGAAAAGCATACGAGTGTGCATGTGTGTCTGCATGAACATGGTTTATCCAAATTATAGCCTACATCCATTTTCTCCAACTAAGACTCAGATTATTGGAGCTCAGTTTACTTACTAGGGATTTTTTAATCTTTTACAATATTTTCAATAATCTTTTTAAACGCCTATTATTATTGTGCATCACATCCTTATTTGTAGTATTAATTTTTACATTGTTTCTATATTAACAGTTTTTGATGAAAATGTGACTTTCATTTGTTTCCTGTCATTTTCATTCATTTTAGTCTATTTTGCTGTTATTGAAATGTTGATGAAAATAACATTTTAGTTGATAAACCAAACTGTAAACATTTAAAAAATATATTCTAAGTACATTATTAATATTGTACAGTATGTCATCATATTTTTATCTACGGTATTTGCTCTAAATTTACAGTAGTTTCAAATTTAATGTTAAAAAAAAGTTAATTTGTCCTTAGGATGCATTTTTGTTTTATCTCGGAATATGAGTCTTCCTAGTATCGTTTTTCCTCAAATCCTAGATTTCCGTAGTTGACCTGTCCCTGGATGCTCCCATGTATGGATTTAGTCCAGAAAAACAAAGCATCACTGGCTAACCCCAACAATGTGTTTTCCACTCAATCGCTGCCAAGGCATCTGCGTGATATTATTTAGTACGTGTCTGATCAGACATCTTTAGAACACGTACGATCCAAAAGCCATGAGGAAGATTTCCTTCTATTGTTCTCTGGTGTATAACCACCGTCCTGGAGAATGTGCCTTCTTCTTTGTATTTTCCATTTTGCATGATATACCACATTGTAATTTACCACAGGGAGAAAGCTGCTTTATGCCAGATTTCTGCCACCCAGACATGCCTTAATTGTTGACGATGTTTAACCCTTAAACGCATACCTCAGTTCTTTAGTGACCCGGGACGTCATTCACTACCCTCCACCTCATTCATTTTTTTTAAGTTAGACATTAACCTTCTTAGTATATTACTCAATCAATTCATTATAAACAATATAACAAGAAAAAACTACCCAAGGTGTGTAACATATTTTTTTCTGCACAACAATAATTGAATCTTTGATGACTGAATAAGTGCAATTCACCTTTATTCCATAATGTGGGAATGTCTGATACACAATGATGAAGTGACAAATAGGAAACAAAACAAAAGAATAGGAAATATCATCAGCAAAACTTGAAATGTCTCAGTGATTCACTGCAGAGCAAGTACTAAACACAATCAAATATTACTGTCACTGTCACTTGATGGTGCTGTCAGCGAACAAAATATTGATTTTGAAAATGATAGATTTGAGAATATGTTTGAGATGGCGAATATGAGCCAGATGCTGAATGTACTGGAAAATGAGCTCTGATGAGGACAGTGATGATGGTATAAAACATCTGCTCAAACTGAACCCTTCCAAGCTCCAAAAGGTAACGAAATATGCTTTATTTTATTCTTCTGTAATTGTTGCTCTAATATCAGAAAAGTTTTATATTATCATGACAGGTAGAGATCCATCCGTATTAGATATAGATCCGGGTCGCTAAAGAGCTGAATATGTAATAATGATTGGCTAAACATTCATGATTTAAGGGTTAAAGTGCCCCTATTATGCTTTTATATGGGTCTCTAGTTTTGTTTTGGAGGTCTCTTACAATAGGTTTACATGCATCAAGAGTCAAAATACACTTACATTTTCTCATAATATACATTGCAGCATCACCTCTTTTCTCACAGTGCCTGAAACAGCTAGATAAAGAATTCAGTCTCTCTAAACCCCTCCTTTCCAAATGTGTACTCTGCTCTTATTGGTCAGATCTGTTGCCCAGTTTGTTGTGATTGGTCTAAGGCTTATAGCACATGTTGGAAACGAAACGCTCAATACCGTATCTAACTCTGGAAGCCTCCTCTGCACTTGTATACACAGTGATACAGTAAAATCAATGCCATTGTTACTGTTCGTATCAATTTGAGCCCAAGTCCAATAATGAAACATTGGAAAAAAGTCGCTGATTTGACTTGAGCTGGATTTTTTTTATGTGGTAGACATTTGTTTGCGGGCAGCC
Organism: Rhinogobio ventralis; assembly: GCA_039654625.1. Classification (NCBI taxonomy): domain Eukaryota; kingdom Metazoa; phylum Chordata; class Actinopteri; order Cypriniformes; family Gobionidae; genus Rhinogobio; species Rhinogobio ventralis. The sequence continues at coordinate 15,128,173 of CM077206.1, read as the reverse complement.
AATGAAAACCATAGACTGGCATTATGCAAAATTGTTACAAACCTACATAGGTTCATGCAGGAAGTAAGACTGGAATTAATGACAAGACGACTAGTTTCAGGCAGTCCAGAATCAGTTCTTTCTTTTTGGGAGACAATAACACTTTTGCACTTTGCAGCCCTTTTACATTCACAAACCACTATATTACACACTACATTAAAAGGAATATCCGGTAAAATGCATAATTGGGTCACTTTAAGCTTTCTTCCTTTGCATAACATCACTTCTTATGTTTCTACTTTGGTCCATTGCTATTTGGGAAATTTTTTTGGTTTTGGCCCTGCAGTGTTCAGGAGTGTGGATAGCCACTTCGCCAAATAGCAACAGGCTGTTTATTCCACTTCAGTCTTGACCGATGCCTCTAGCAACGATACTGCAGAGGTTTCAGATCCCAGTCGGTCCCCTTTCCACAACCTTACAGGAGTAAGCATTTAATTTGTCACGGAAACATGCCTATCGGAGAAATCTCAATTGGACAAATGGTCTGTCAGATGGTTTGTGTGGCGTGCAGCACCCTTGCTATCTCATGTTTCACAGAATCATTGAGAGGGCAGACCAAGCTATCCGTCCCACAGCCAAAGGAAATATTTCACATTTGTCTTTCCGAGGGAGTAAAAGCAAATATAAAATGAAATTCCCCCTTTTCTTCCTCAGGTCAGTTTTTGCTGGAGGACTCGCGGCTTTTGGAGGCTGCTGAAATGGCAGAGAAAGCCGCCCAGTTGGACAGTGAAGAATTTGATGTGGTTTTCAGTGCAGCTCACATGCTCAGGTGAGAAGGACATGCTAAATCCATATAGACAACATTTTTACTATGATTAAATACCCTGGACAAAGCATAAATGTTTCCCGTAGCAGTTCGGTTGGTTCTGTTGAATTTGAAAGACAGGATGCGGAATTTGCTGAATTGTAATTTAAAGGAAATGTTCTTCCACCAAGGTCCAGATCGGTTTCTCTGCAAGGTCAATAAAAACCTCGCCAAACTGTTCAAGCGAGGATCTGTCACGTCTTGACAAACTTTATACACTATTTATAGTTCAAAAAAAAAAATGTACAAACAGGATTTATATGAATTACATTTTTTAAATTCTGCTCCCTTAAATTTAAATTGCGGTTCCACTTTGGCTATGTTCACACTGTCAATCCAAATCCGATTATTTGTGTATCCGATCGGAATCTGATCTAAAATTTTTGACGTGTCCACGGCCACGCTGTGTATCGCAACTGTTCAGATCATATTTGTGTATCCCATGACGCTCTTTCGTTTTCCGAAATATCTACATTTGTTTCTATGACAATGACGTTGAGTTGGTTGGTATATGCCAAAACCAACAACCATAGCATGGAGGGGTTTGCAATGCAGAAATTGTCTTATTTACAACATAATGTGTAGACATGCTGGGCTACTGTGTAAGAAACGTAGGGGGGCTGGCTTTATTCCGTTCGGTCGTCTCCGCTGGTTTCAAAACATGTCTCTGTTGTCATTTTCTGCTCGTCCGGCACTTTGCAACAACACAACCTTGTTTCTGCAGCGACTTTCAGCATGTTTCCTATAACAACTTCTGACATTTAAGTTGTACATGGCATGAGAAAGTAAAAAAAAAACATTATATCTGATCAGAGAGGTCAGACTGAGTTCCATTTTTAATATGATTTCAAATCGCATATGAATGTAGATAGAAACGGATTTGTAAAAATCGCATTTCATGTGATTCGTTTTTTTTGTTTTGTTTTTTTTAACGTTCACAATTTCAGTCTGATATGCTCAAAAATCAGACAGTCAGAACACAGCCTCAGTTTTCTACCATAATAATAATTCAGTGCAAATCCAGAAATTTAGTTTAAAGCGCCTTGTCCATTTGATTATGAATGGTGCAGAAACCTGTTTTTTTACGACTAACAATATTGGTCCTGTGTTGCGTTGCCACTTTTGTAATTTTGTAATTGTAATATCTGGATCCTGAAGCAAAACCAGTTGAGAACCGCTGCATTAAAGGGTGTTTTTCTATCTCTTTCTCCCTCTGTCTCTTTCTCTTACTCTTTCCACCTACCCATTTGTATGGATGCTTTCTTTCTATTGCAGTGCACCACAGGACATGTAATGGAAAGCCTGCATTAATACCCTTGCCTCGAGGTTTCTGTTGAATACACTTCTCATAATTACTACATGGAGTTCACATGGTATATAGTTACACACTTCCTAAAAAATATTACAGCCCTTCAGCAGATTTTGCATGGGGCTTTATGCTACACGAAAACTTGGTTGTTAATTTCTGTCTTAGGCCATGTCCCCTGCCTTTATTCTGGCTTGCGGTCCAACTTATTTGAAGATCAGGTTCCTGTTGTGTTTGTCTTGGAAGGACATGCAGAAGGGTCTCAGATGGGGGGTGGATGTGAGTGGGGTGGGGAAGTACGAGGCCGCTTCAGATGTGCAGAGTTTTCTTACGGCTCTCAGGGGCCTGTCTGCACCGACAAGTTTGCTTCCTTACTATCAGTTTCCTTGCCCTCTTCAAACGGCCGCTGGTTATTCTAAACCCCAGCCAAACTGTCTCACTGCCCCGCTAAGGAAAAGCTACGTCAAATTTGACTACTTCCAAACAAGTTTTCCCATGTTGTTTGTTTGTCTATAAAAGTATCATATTTAGTCGAGACAATTCATTATACATGCTGCACATTTTTTCCTTTTTTTTATTTTTTCAGTATTTTTAGCTGTAATACTTTAAGGGGGATACATTTATAAAGTCATCTTCTTAGAGAGGATTCTAGCGTTCTGCCAGTCTACAGCATGCTAAAACCCTCTCTTTCAAGTCGCTTCTCTAAATGAATCTCCTTTTAAAGCACCACTTTTGTAACAGATTTACCTCCTTCCAAAATACATTTCAAGACAATTGCTGTCTGATTTCAGACAAATTGCCTCCTGTGAGCATTCCCATTATTATCCATAATCCATAGTTTTTTTGTAATGGATTTCTATAGCTTTGTACAATAAAAGGTTACCATTGAAGCTCTCATTGAATGCAGTCTTAGATGGTTACATCAACAAGTCATGAATTATTTTATGCTTTTTCTCTGAAGGTTGGTGACCACTTTGGATGATATAATGAGCAGATTGCGGTGGGATGGAGGAACAGTTTTGGTTGCCAGAAATTAAACATTTGTTTTATTGTATTTTGGAGGTTTAAATCTGACCTAGGGAGGTCCAGTTGATGCTGTCTTTTAGATTTTCACCATATATTGCAGTTGTGGAATGTGGTCATGGAGGCCAGTCCAGTCCTAATACTGTTGGGTTTTGACTTTGTTAAGGGTGGTCACTTTCCAACTGATGATTATAAGGGAATTCTTTGTCCCTGCAGACAATTGTGGTTATGATCAAGTCATGTTTTATTGCATGCATGTGAATGTGAAAATTACACTGACTCGTCGTTTAGGAGGAAAGGATTGTGGATGGTGAACAGTAACACATGGTTCTGCTTAAATGCTTAAGTCTACTGTTGAGAATCAGTCATCCCATGGATTTTTGTGTGACACTTTATCTTCGATTTTTCTTTATGTAACTTTTTTATCTTTATGTAACTTTTTTATCTTTAAAATAACATCATTTTTACCCTTGTATGTTCAAGGAAGGTCAGGCTGTTAGGGAAAATTCAAGGTTTAGGAAGATAAATAAGTAATTTTTCAAAATGGATACATCTAAATGAGGTTTTTAAACTTTTAAATGAAACAATGCAAAAATGTCATCTTTTCTAATGTTCAATGTACTGAATAATTGAATATTGAAATGATTAGAAAATATTGTCATTCAATAATTAAAATGTTTCAGTTTTCTAAGCGACTTTATTTTTATTTATTTGTTTGTTTTACATTTTTATACTTTTGTTTTTTTCTTCTGCTGACACCCAGAAGCCGACTGGACATCACCGCAATTTGAAAAACGACGGATCTAGATTGGCTGTATTTATAAATAAGCCGCTAATTTTAAAATCTTCCTGGTCTACTTACATTTTGTCATGACATCCGCTCCAAACATTACAATGCCCATGATAACTTTTGTTAATTTTACAATAAGTAAATTATCTTCATCAGCCAATTACTCTTCGACAGCGATGCCATATAAATATACAGATACTGCAAAAACGGAAGTTCAAACACAAATTCTAGGGAATGACAGCTGTACCATTTTTAGCTGTTCAGTGTTCACCATGACCCAAACCATTTTCCCACACAGCACTTTATTTAATTTTTAATTCATAGTATAGCAGAGTGAGGGCAGGAAATTCAAATGTCAGGAGTTGAGAATGGGATTGGGAAATGTTGCAAGCCAAATTCAAACGTGTGTCGCCCACATGAGCAACCGAGCATGTCTGAAATGCTGTACAATGACACTGTCCTTTTTAACCTATTCCATCTTCAGCTTTACTTGTAGAAATGTCCTCCTGAATTGTATATTAATTCTGTTTTCATGTATCTTCTTCCTTATTCATCTTTCTCTCCCGTGTCAAGGTTGGAACTGGAATGTTTTCCACAGACATAATTTATCCATCATCTCATTGCTTGAATGTTTCAAGTACGGTCCATCCTATTTTCTCTTAATAAAAAGCTATTTCTTGAAACATTTAATCTTAGCTCTTTTTAGCAAAAACAATTTTGTTAAGGATGAAGGAGGGTCTATAAAACTCGCCAGAATAAGAAAAGTGGTCATCTATCATACATTTTCGGCTCTTTCATCATTACAACCCGGCCTGTCTTGGCCAACGGTCATTGTCTCCATGTTGAACTCACTTCACAAAGAAGATATTGCTACCAGAAGGTACAAGCAGCTAAAAGATGCATGTGGGGTGTTTTTACATAAATAAATAAAAAACTACCTTTAGGTTGTAAAGAAGCTAAAGATCTTCAAAGAGCATCCACAAGGTTGTAGGTCATGACCTAAGAAATAAGGGCCCTTTTCTCTGCTCAAAAATTGTCAAGTCGTGCAGTTTTATAACCCTATTTGGCTCAGCTTTTCCATGGCATTAAAGTTAGTCAACAAATGGTCACTGGTTTAATGGCCAGCAATAAACTTGTGTGACAGGATGAAGTAACACACAATGTTTGTTTGCTCTTTCAGGCAAGCCAGCCTCAATGATGCTGCTGAGAAGTACTACGGACAAGCAGCCAGCCTGAGACCCAATGTAAGTATCCAAGCAGTGCTGCACATAGGACATGTGCTATCCGAACACATGGTGGTTGACTTTAATTGATTGGTGTGACTCAACGGCTCCCCATAAGTTGTATCGGTGACCAACTATACAAGCTCTGCTGGCGGTTTTGGGGTTTGTTTTCACAGCATCAGTCTCCAACTTTAAAGAGACGCAGTGTGTCAGAAAAGTGTACTGTGAGGTTCGCAAAACACACAGTTGTTTGATTTCTTTGGAATATGTGAATGCGTTTGATGCTTAGTGTGCAGCTGCCTGAAAGGAAGTTGCCTTGTAAACTAAACAGAAGTGTAAAATGGTAAAATTAATGTAAAACAATGTGACCCTGGACCACAAAACCAGTCATAAGTAGCACGGGTATATTTGTGGCAATAGCCAACAATACAAGTATGGATCAAAATTATTGATTTTTCTTTTATGGCAAAAATCATTAGGATATTAAGTAAAGATCATGTTCCATGAAGATATTTAGTAAATTTCCTACCGTAAATATATCAAACATTTATTATTAGTAGTAATATGCATTTCAAAGGGTACATTTTCAAAAAAATGTACCCTTATTACTGGTTTTGTGGCTTAAACTTATGTGAGGTACGTTTAGATTAAGAAAACTGTTTTTTGTTTGTTTTTTTATTATTTTATTTATTTTTATAATGGCAGCAAACTGGTAATGAACCATCATTAAAACAATGATGGAATAAGTTGCCAGATAAAAAAATTATGTATATATAATTTATTAAAAAAAGTAATTATTATTATTATTATTATATAAAAATAGCTCTGTCTGAGTGATGGTTATGTATGCTTTGCAGAACTTTCTTTTCTTTTCTCTGCTCTATATATTATATCTGTGTAGGAGCAAAACGATATTTTGGTATGAAATGTAAATTTACAACAACAAAAAATGACCGATATAGTTTTACCCTAAACTCAAGCCGCTGTTTGATCTAGCGTTGCTATTGTATGTAACAGGCTTTAGAGGTAATATATGAACTGAATCGTTGTTGAAATCCTGGCAAGCATGACTTGTTTTAAACTTGGCCAAATGAATATTCTGAATATTTGATGTGTCAGCATTGTCAAATATAGTAAACTATAATTCCTGTGATGTTTAATTAATTTGAAGTGCACTCAAACTACATTATGTCTACATTCTTTGCTAACAGTAGTAAACCCTGATTTTTTTATTTCAGTATTGTACAGTGTCTGGACTTTTCTGGACTTTCGTTTGCATGTCTTCAGGGATGTTTGTCTCAGCAGCTGTTTCAACAAAGGTCCCAAGATCCTTTCCACATCTGGTACTGCTGATGCTGTGACTGCATGCCATGATAGTGTTGTGAGGGATACTGTGCGGTTAGAGTGTAGGGTGAAGAGGAAGGAGGGAGGTCAGGAAACTTCTGGAGGCCACAGCGGGGCAGATTCCCCTCCACTGCTCACTTCCTCTCACCTGACAGTATCTAGAAAGGCTCTATGTTGTGGTGATGGTTATTCATAGTTTTTGGCTGTTAAAGGCACAGGACCTTCTCTGCAGAAATCTAAAGTGTTGGGTCTCGACAAACATATGGAGAACTATCAAACGTTACACCCTTCTCAAAAGTATACAAACACAAATATGCACATACAAATAAGAGTTGGCTTGACTTTTAAATCCAAGTGTTTTTGGCTTTTTTTTCATTGATACATAATATGAAGCTGTTTTTATTTGTTATGGATATATATGAATCTTTTCAATTAATTTTTTTTTAAATATTTTTTTATATTATGAAGCTTTATTTTGGTTTAAAATAAAATGGTAAATTTAGATGAGTAACTTTCATTAAAGAATTGAATTAACTGGATAATCCCATTACAGTTTAAACCAAATTATGTATATATTAATTTATTATATATTAATCATACCATAATGCAAGTTTTTGGTCATGTCAAACCCGAATTTTCAATGCATACACTTTAAAAACTGTCCGTAAAAATAGCCAACCAAATGTATAGTGTTAATATAAAGTAATATTTGGTTATACTTTATTTTAAGGTGTCCTTGTCTCAGTGTAATTAAACATTTAAGTACTGAGTTAAATTAATTAACTACACTTAACTAAATAATTAACTACACTTACTACAGGGTTGGGGCTTGATTAGGGTTTGTTTTAAGGTTAGTTGCATGTAATTATGCATCTTTTATAGATATTACTATAGTAACTACATGTAATCTGTGTAACAAGGGCTCTAAAATAGTGTTACCGAATTTTTATATTGATTTTACACAAATGTTTTACCCATATTTTAAATTACACATTGTATTGTGTTTTAGGGTTAAAGGAAATGTCCTGGTAGAAAATTACCAGTACCTTTTCTGTTTTTCTACAGATTTTTTTTTTTTCTTACAGTGTACTTGGATACTTGGAGCTAGTGAAAAAGTTGCTGAATATGTCTGAATATATTTGGTTTTGAGAGTAAGGTATATGTGTCACCTGAGTGCAGTTAATACCACAGTTTGCAGTTCATTTGTCCCTCAGTCTTGTTTTGAGGTTTGACTTCTCTGTGTTGGGTCAAATAGTGCTAATATATTACTTGCGCTTTGTGTAATTTTACAACGATCGTCTCTTTCTACTTTTCCGTGTGGAAAACCATGGCAGCTGGCCTAAAAAGTCAGTTAGTGTAAGTTTTACTCTCAAGAGTGTTAGATAATATACAACTCTTTCCCTTCAGAGGTGGCAAGTGAAGCATGTCCAGAAATGGTTTTGTATTAAATCATATAAATAAGTCTTATAATTATATATTTTAGACATATTTGTGTTGAAATTTTGGTACTGCAACAAATGTGTTTTGAATGTCCATGTACAAACTCATGGTATGTTGGATTTAGTTTAGGTTCATCTTGATTTATGCATCTATTGAAATCTCCGTATGTGAGAAGAATCATCGTAGACAACATATTGTTTCCATTGAAGCCTGATGCATTCAACATTACTCATGTAACTTTGACATAAGTAAAACAGATGATGTGCATCCAGGAGAGTTATAGACTGTAGAATAACAGAGTTTCTGGTTAAATTTATGGACATGTGAACCTGAAAACATTTCAGAAATGCCAAAGAGTCGCTAAAACCTTGGTTTGTTTTAGAATAAGCATGCAAAAAATATTATTTGCTTCCATAAGGTGTGGTTACATTAGTGAAATTTTGCATACTTAAAAAGGTAAATTTTCCATTTTCAATAGTGTAGAGATGTATGAAGCACGGCTCACACTGAAGTCACTTTCAAACCACAGTCAGTGTGGTGAATTCACACGACCAATTTTTCCTCACACAAAACTCCCAATCCCAAATTCCTATTAGAATAACTGGATTTCACTTGCAAAATGTCGCAGAACAGCGGTAAATGTAACCACACTTTAAAAGTGACTTTTTCCTTAAACTGGTGTTTTTTTTCCCCCACAGTATCCCGCAGCCCTCATGAACCTCGGCGCTATTCTCCATCTCAACGGCAAACTCCAAGAAGCGGAGGCCAATTACCTGCGAGCCTTGCAGCTGAAGCCCGACGACACCATCACTCAGTCCAACCTGCGGAAGCTATGGAACATCATGGAAAAGCAGGGCTTAAGGACCATGGCTCCTTGACTTGGACACATTTGATCGAGCACCTTCTCTGAGGTTCTAAAGGAGATGTTCTCTCTGAGCTCTCAGTAATGAGGTAATCGACATCCTAGGGCTGACAAAGAACATCTTCAAAACCTGGGTTACCTCATGGGATGCTTAAGCATGTGAGAGCAGCTTTGTCTGGTTAAACGGAGACATTCTGGAACAATCTAGAACTGCGGAGCTCCTCGGACGTGTCGGGAGTCCTTAACTTGAAGTGGCCCATAGATACATACTTGAAGTCTCATGATTAGATGTTAGATGTTAATTAGTCAATGCTTAATAGTCTTGAAGGGCAATATTTGCCCTGAGACTGAGAAGGAATTGAGAGTGCTACAACCCCCATGAGGCTATACTCTGCATGTACAGTACATTTAAATGTCATTTCTCCATTCATATGATTGGAATCATTAATATTTAATGAGCACATCATGGCTGATGGAAACGCGTGGACGCAAAACAAATTCATATCATCTAAACATCATCCAAATAATTAGGTAAATAGGCCAAACATGTCATAAGTCTTTCTAACTGTAAAAAAAAAAAAATGTCAAAATGATTGATTTATAAGGTTGTAGACTTAGGGCGTGTTCACACTTGTAGTTCGGTTCTCTTGGTTCTTTTGGTCTGGACCAAAAAAAGAAAAACATTTAGTCCTGATTGGCTTAGCATTCACACTGTCATTTTTAAGACCGAACCTAAAGATACAGAAAACAAAAAACGTATTTTGCGACGAAATGTAACGAACATCCGAATCAATGCTGTGTTCTGGGCTAAATGCACTCTTCTATTTTCAATATATGATAATTGAGTTTATAAAATGTGTAAAGGAGTCAAAACAGCAGGGGGAATTCCTCCGTTGCTCACAAATGCAAGGGGAGTGCGTTTCTGATGCCTGTACCAAACTGTAATGGGCAACATTGCTCTTATGACGAGAAAAACAGGTATGCTTCAGCATTCTGTTCTTTTTAAGGTGTTTTTGGTTCGTTTATATGTCTTTGGTACGTGTTGCATTCATATTTCAGTCGAACCACGCCAGAGTTCCTTTGGGAAGCGGACGAGACCCATCTTTTCAGGGTTCTCAGTCCGCTTGTTTGGGTTCGGATGCCAGCGTTCACACTTAATCAAATTAACTGGGCTAACAGATCAATCGCACCAGAGTTCATTTTAATCAAACCAACTGCCAAGTGTGAACACACCCTTAATGACACTGTACATATGAGCACAGATGATATGTGAAGTTTGGTTTGGGATGCAGAATTTTTAGCGAATGCTTTTCACGTTCCGTCAACGTTTTGTCAATCCAGACATGACACACACCACACAAGATAACAAGTGGTCGGTAACTTCTGGGATCAAGAAATTGGATCCATTTGCTGTATCTTGCCAAAAATGACAGGAAAGGAACATTCAATAAGCTGTGTAGCCTAAAGGAAATTAGCGAATTGAATTTGCAAGCTTTGCCTTACTTTGCAAAAAAACTGTTCTGTAACAGAAAGATTCAGCGGATTTGAACTCCTTGTTGCGTTACTAATAAAAATGCGGATGAAAAATGTTCATTTGTTAGAATATCACATTTAGCAGAGTGTGTTTATTCAGTTACACAACCTTTCAAAAGTTTGGGGACAGTAAGTTTTCGTTCTTCGAAAGTGACAGTAAAGACATTTATAATGTTATTATAATGGTAAGTGATTTCAAATAAATGCTGTTCTTTTGAACTGAATTTACTCAAAAATATTAAGCAGCATAAGTTTTCAACATTTGGTTTTAATAAGAACTGATTCTTGAGCACCAAATCAGCATATTAGACTGATTTATTAAGAATTATGTGACACTGAAGATTCACTGAAATAAATGACATTTAAAAATAAATTACAATTTAAAACACTTGTAATAATATTCACAATATTACTGTTTTTACTTTATTTTTGATCAAATCAAATGCATCCTTGGTGAAGACTTCTTTCCCAAACTTTTGAACGGTAGTGTTTATTAGATCTGAACATTAGGACCGTGGACCTCGACTAGTTCTGCTGGTTCAACAGACTGGAAATTGCAAAGTTTTGACTGGTAACTCCTAACCAAATACAGATACCTTTACTTGTTGCACTCATCTAACAATATACAGCCATAGTTTTGTAAGGGATTGTTTATATGTAATGTTGATTTAATATTTTTCTTCTATGTTTGAGTGTATAAATGGAGCCTAATATATACAAAATGACACATTACACAGTATGATGTTGTTGCTCAAACAGAAAACGATGAGCCAGAGTCGAATTACTTGTTTAGTTCATTCAGCGATTACTTTGTTTCACGAATTGTCTTTATTCTGTGCTTGTTCTTGATTTTTAACTTGGTGCTTTTATTTGGTAATCCCAACTATTTTTATGATTTTTTTGTGATATGAGCCTTCTCACCATTGTTTTAAAGAAACAGTGAAAATTCTGACACAAAAATGAAAATCTGTCTTTATTTTCTCACCTTCAAACCCACATGACCTACTTTCTTCTGTGGAACTCAAGAAAAACAAATGTGGGAAAAAACCACGTATCTTTTCCATGCAATTACAATGGAGCTTAAAAAAAATGAAAAGCACTGTAAAAGTGGTCCATACCCATAACTCATGCGCTACATGCCACATCTTCTGTATATGATAGCTTTGTGTTGGGAACGAATATGGGAATCTCATATAAACCACTTTTATGATTATAGTTCCCATTCATTGCAACAGCATGGAAATTGGTATGACACGGGGGTGAATAAACAACAGAATGTTCATTTTTGGGTGAACTATCCCTTTAAAGTCCTAACAAATGCCATGTCGGACAGCTGAGTCAGTATTAACTTATTCCTTTTTGTGTTGTCTTGATGGAAAAAACAAAACAGCTGGCTCTGTGTTATGTCAAAAGTGTATAAAACATTTCTGATTCAAGATGCCCTTTTTTTAAACACATTTTTTCGCTGAACTAATTCATCCATTGTTTCATTGAGACGTGTGTAATGGGAGCATTTTAAAGGGAATAAACCCAGAATTTGTCATGCATTCGTCTTGATGGTCTCTCAGACGATCTTGTTTCTTCACATTTCTCTATTTCTGTTATCTTCTTTTTCCTTCCAAAGTTACTGAACTCAAATGCAAACAATAATAACTCAATAGTCTGATCTTTCTAATATTAATGAATATTAGACCGATTAGAAAAAACAATGTATAGAATAGTTAGCGTGTAATCATAGAGTATATTAAAAGTATATTTCAGCCAAAAGTTAGAATCCTGTAATTATTTACGCACCCTCATGTCATTCCAAATCTGTATGATTTTATTTCTTTAGCAGAACAACAAATACAATATGATTTTGAAGAACAGTTTGGATCAACATGAGAGTGAGTAAATTATAAAAGAGTTGTCATTTTGGGGTTAATTATAATAAAGGAATATATAGTACCGGTCAAAAGTTTGGAAACATTACTATCTTTAATGTTTCTGAAAGAAATCTCTTATGATCATCAAGCTTCCATTTATTTGATTAAAAATGCAGGAAAAAACAGTAATTTAGTGAAATATTATTACAATTTAAAATAATGGTTTTCTATTTTAATATACTTTGAAATATAATTTATTTCTGTGATGCAATGCTGAATTTTCTTCAGCCATTACTCCAGTCTTCAGTGTCACATGATCCTTCAGAAATCATTCTTTGGTTATTATTAATTTTGGAAACAGTTGTGCTGCTTAATATTTTTTTGGAACCTGTGATATTTTTATCAGGATTCATTGATGAATAAAGTTAAAAAGAAGAACATTTATTTAAAATAGAAGTCTTTTCTAACAATATAAATCTTTACTATCACTTCTTTTCAATTTAACACATCCTTGCTGAATAAAAGTATTAATTTCTTTCAACAAAATACACTTTTGAACGGTAGTGTATGTTGTTACAAAAAATTTCTATTTTAAATAAATAGGGGGTTTGATGAATATACAACTTTGATGAATAAAAAAGTATCTTTCGCACTGATAAGAAAAAAACAGGATGGAGGTGCGGCGCCTCTGCTGACTCCAGAGAGTTAAGCAGCAATACTGTTTCCATCATTGATAATATATCAGCATATTAGAATGATTTCTGAAGGATCATGTGACACTGAAGACTGGAGTATTGGCTGAAGAAAATTCAGCTTTGCATCACAGAAGTAAATTATATTTTAAAGTATATTAAAATAGAAAACCATTATTTTAAACTGTAGTAATATTTCACAATATTACTGTTTTATTCAGTATTTTTGATCAAACAAATGCAGGTTTGATGAGCATAAGACACTTCTTTCAAAAACATAAAAAATAATAATTTTCCAAAATTTTATATATGCAGAGAGTAGCATTGGAATAACAGTCCTCTCATGTTGTCAAAGGACGTGCATTTCTCATAGTTAGCAGCACATTACCATAGTAAACCATTTGTAATTTTATTCAGTCTCAGTCGTAACGTGATTGTCTTGTCTGTCCTCCACAGTGTAAGTTATCCGAGTAGTTTCTAGTGCTACTGGTTGTGACTGCATCAATACTGTGCTGTTTTTAGCTGTACCCAGTGTGTCTGTTAAGATGAGTTTTCACATGGACTCACACAATAGACTTACACAACTAAGACACTTGCACCCGTAGGCGTGTGTGTGTTTGTCTTTCCTCAGGGATTTTGAGAGGTGGTGATATTGAAGTTGGTGCTCTCAGAGCAGAGAAAGAGTTTACTTAATAAAAGGAAGAAAAAAAAAGTATTTTTTGGAATAGTGCATTTGTATAAATTATCAAGATTTGTAGCCTTTCTTCTGTTTTTGTATAAAGACTGACGTATGTGCCAGATAAGACTTTTTCCCAATGTCACATTTTTTCCATAATAAAGTACCCGGTGTTCTGCTCTCTTCTCCAGACTCTATATCGTTGGAATACAAACATTTCAAAAGTCTGTGATCCATTCCCTTTCATCTTGTTTTCGTTTAACGTCATTTAACTTAAATGTTGTGCACCGGTGATGCTTTGAACAATGACTATAACAGATATAGCGTTGAGTGTTTTGAATATTATAGCTGCAAATCTTTAGGGTTACATAAATACTTTAAAACAGAACTAAGACATCATGGTCTCCATAGAAACCAGTCTTCAAGTAGGTGTTTCGTGTAGGAGATTTATTGGCATCACTTTTCAGTATGGTTATTTCTTAGTTAATGCATTAGGTATCATGTTTACAGCAGGGGTTTTCAAACTGGGGTCTGGGGACCCCCAGGGGTCCTCTGAAAGGTTCTAAGGGGTCCCCAGAAAATTTCAGAGAATAACAAGCAAAAATGGATAAAGTCTACCGAACTTTCTAAATGTTTCTCTCCTTTCTTGCTGTATACATACTTTCCAGAATTATGTTATATTATGCTTTGGATCTTTCTGGTAAGTTTTTCTCTATAGTCCCCTTTATCTTGTTCACTGGGGTTGTAAGGCAGTATTCTACATACATTTATTGTGAAAGTTGCATATACAAATAATTTATAATAATTTAAGTTTGGAAACAATATGTTGTATTTATAAATGTCACACTAAGTTTAAATGTTTTTTCATACATATAAATATATAGATGGATTCTAGGAAGGGGGTCCCTCATAAAAGGTTCATCATATTTGGGGGTCCTTGGCATCATGAAGTTTGAAAACCCCATGTTAATTTATACTTAAAGTATAAAGTATACTTTTGATGGTTATTTCATGTCTGCTCAAAATATACACATACATATTAATTTATTCAACTGGAAATGTATTAATATATGTGGAAATTTGCATTATCCTACATTTAATAAATGCTGTAAAAACAGTTTATTGTTAGTTTATGGTATTTAATGAATTCACTAATATTGACAAATTTAACTTTATTGTAAAGTGTTACAGAGTTTAGAAAGATACAAAATATTTTTTTGTATTCTGTTCTAAAATATTAAGCAGCACATCTGTTTTCAACATTGATAATAAGAATAATAAATGTTTCTTGAGCAGCAAATCAGCATATTAGAATGATTTCTGAAAGATCATGTGACACTGAGGAATGGAGTAATGATGCTGAAAATTCAGCTTTGCCATCACAGGAATGCATTATATTTTAAAATATATTAGAATAGAAAACTGATATTTTAAATTGTAATAATTATTCACAACATTACCAGTACCATACTTACAAAAAAATCAGATTCAATTACTTTTTAATATTAAGGTTTCAGCTTGTTCTGTCATTTCTTTGTATTATTATTATTATTATTATTATAAGTTTCACTGTTATTATTGCTCTTATAGCATTAGAGGTTCGTTCAGAACTTTATTTAACTGTTGCTTTTCTAAGCCATCAAATGATTTTACCTTTACATTGAATGATGGACCCAAGATTTTTGCAAAGCCATTTACCCTTTTGAAAATATGAAGATCTAGTTAGAAGTTTGACCTGCAGTTGTATTAAATGCGTCATACATATCTGAGCATTGGTCTCGTGGCACAACTATGTAATGTAAACATTGACATTTGCATCTGGGACATGTGTTTCGCCCCTCCTCCACACACACTATCCTGTTGACAGCCAGAAGCCGTCCACCCTGGAAAACGAGAAACTGAGCCATGTGTTGTATCTCATATGTTCTTCTCCATGGCCCTTTCTCACATCTGATCACACTATGGGGCCTTGTTGATTTAAAATGTGCGAGGCGTTTGTGTGCATGTCCGCTACATGTTTCTCATCTCCTTTACAAAACACAGGTGTCTCGTATCTCAGCTAGTGACAGTCAGACAGAAGACTGGTGTGAAAAGTGCTTCAACTGAAACAGTACAGTCTTTGAACTGCACAGCTCTGTTTTCCTACACATTGCTTTTCTTTCCAGCCAGGATTTGAAGATTTTTCCAGAAAGCCAATGATGTATACCTTGGGGTACTTCAAATTCTCTCAATTCTTCAGCCAGTCTTGCCCCATGTTCTCAAAATAATAGGATCTTTGTTATATAGCCTAAAATCTTCAAATTAAGGCTACGTTCTGAGTAGCATACAACTCACTCACTGGCCACTCTATTAGCTACACCTTGCTAGTACTGTGTTGGACCCCCTTTTTGCTTCAGAACCTCCTTAATTCTTCATAGCATAAATTCAACAAGGTGCTGGAAACATTCCTCAAAGATTTTGGTCCATATTGACATGATAGTATCGTAGATTTGTCGGCTGCACATCCATGATGTGAATCTCCTGTTCCCCCACATCCCAAAGGTGCTCTATTAGATTGAAATCAGGTGACTGTGGAGGCCATTTGAGTATAGTGAACTCACTGTCATGTTCAAGAAATCAATTTGCGATGATCTGAGCTTTGTGACAAGGAGTGTTATCCTGCTGGAAGTAGCCATCCGGAGATGTGTACACTCTGGTCATAAAGGGATATAGACATGGTCAGCAACAATACAGGTAGGCTATGGCATTTAAATAATGTTCAATTGGTATAATGGGTCCAAAATGTGCCAATAAAGTATCCCCCACACCATTACACCACCAGCAGCTGCCTTGATACAAGGCAGGATGGATCCATGCTTTCATGTTGTTTACCCCAAATTCTGACCCCACCACCTGAATGTCGCAGCAGAAATCAAGACTCATCAGACCAGGCAATGTTTTTCCAATCTTCTATTGTCCAATTTTGGTGAGCCCGTGCGAATTGTAGCCTCAGTTTCCTGTTCTTAGCTGACAAGTGTGTTCTTCTGCTGCTGTAGCTCATCTGCTTCAAGGGTCGACATGTGCATTCAGAGATGCTCTTCTGCACCTCAGTTGTAATGAGTGGTTATTTGAGTTTCTTTTGCCTTTCTATCAGCTTGAACCAGTCTGGCCATTCTCCTCAAACCTCTGGAAACCTAATTTTCGGCCACAGAGATGCCGCTCACTGGATATTTTCTCTTTTCAGACCATTCTCTGTACACCCTAGAGATGGTTGTGCATGAAAATCCCAGTAGATCAGCAGTTTCTGAAATATTCAGACCAATCCGTCTGGCACCAATAAACATGCCACATTCAAAGTCACTTAAATCACCTTTCTTCCCCATTCTGATGCTTAGTTCTTCAGCCGATCATCTTGACCCTACATGCCAAATTCATTGAGTTGCTGCCAAGCGATTGGCTGATTAGTTATTTGCATTGAGCAGTTAAACATGTGTACCTAATAAAGTGTACATACAATATATTTTGCATAGTATGTGTTTTATTTGCATATAGAACATTTGCATATGACCAACTAAAGAGCACTGGGTACTTTATTACACAATTGCAATGCACTCAACTTGCAGTAGTGGCTCATCAGGGGAGGCATAGCCTACCCAAAATTTTGAGGTGAAAATGGGAGGAGGACGATTTAATGGTAATAAAATGACCAGTTATTAATTTCATGTCTCAGAATGTGTATTTATTGTTTGTATTTATCGTAAGTCTGAGGGGATAGAGAAGGGGGAGGCAAGAGACTTGTGCCTCCAGTTGGTAAAAAAAAAATTTGCCAATCATTTTTCACTTTCAGAGTGTTGAGAAAAGTAACATGGCAGAGGAGGCTAGCGTCCCTTGGTATCAATCAATCATCGAAGAGACGTGAATTACATGATATTAGTTTGAACTGCTACCGCTGATGTACCAACTACGCATGGAGAGTAGACATATTAAATATTTGATCACAAACAAATGTATCAAACTATCGAACAAAAGTTTTACAAATTAAAACTAAAGACCCCACGCCTATAGGCTACAGCAATCAGCTCCGCTAAACGGCTGAAAGTGCTCTTTTAACACGGACATTTAAAGGACTGGCTAGGTGATTCAAGTGATAGGCTAGGTGAGTGAAATTATATTTATATTGTCTTGCTGTATGTGTCGTCTATACATTTTCTGTCTAAAAGTGACCAAAAAAAGCCATTTTAAACCAGTTAAAAAAATCCTATGGAGAGGATCCGACTGCAAACATTTTGTGTGCCTCCCACCAGCCGCCACTGTCAACTTGACCTTACATGTCCAGTGTGACTAATAAACCAGAATTAATGTCAGCTGCAAATTTCAACATGATTCTATTATAAAATTAGGGGGGGAAAGTACACAAACTAAAGCCCAAAGTATACTGCGTTTTTAAAGGAACACTCCACTTTTTTTGAAAATAGGCTCATTTTCCAACTCCCCTAGAGTTAAACAGTAGACCGCCAGACCCGGAGATCGGCTGAATGGATTCGAAAACGATAAAACTCCACTCAACAAAACAGTCGAACGCGTAGCCTTTCAAAGTATACTCCATTTAATAGCGTACGTGAACACAGGTGGTCCACAGCCACACATGCACTCTAGAAAGTTCATGTGTGTAAAGTAATCTTTGTCCAGTGTCAGCACTTATTTTCTCCAGAAGGAATGACTGATAAAAATTTATTTTTTACTCTTTTCAAATAAAGTTGCCGTGATCTCATAAACCCCCCACACACACATACGCACACAAGTGCTTGTCAATGCAGGCATCTGTTGTTGTTGCAGTCTCGGTTGTTGTATTTTGTTATTGTTCCGTCTCTCTAGTTTCGTTTTATACTGTGAAACAATGGCACGGGCCAGTGTTGTGCTGCGTTCACACGTTGTAATTACCGTAAATAAAGCTCTGTATTCTTTCGAATCGCTCTCGTGGTACTTTGGTGTCATACACCGATCGGTGCACCGTGCACGTATTCTGGTGACAAAATTTGTATCGCACACACTGTACGCGGACCCTCGTGTACATGTAAAACCGAAGTATACTTTGGCCTTTAGATGCAAGATAACACTTTTTTTTCCTGATAACTTTTTTCTTTAACTGAAGTCTCAAAAAGGTTATGTGACAACAATATAGCATACTACTGTTAAAAAAGTTTAGCATATTACTATTTGTATGCTAAAGTAACTTCTTACCGAATGTGGTGCAACAAAAAATATTAAAACCAAGTTTCAAATATCAGTATTACTGCAGCCTCATTACATGGCGTGAGTTACTTCCCATCTCCAATCTCATCAAATAGATTCTTATGCATTTTAATCAAATTTTGTGTAAAAATATCTTAATAATTAATTTAAACATTGTAAATATATATATATTACAAACTTGTAAATAAAACAGATTATTGGAAAGTGTTTAACAAGAATTTAAAGTTTTTCTTTAAAATTTCACTTGTATCTTTGTAAATTGTTTGTGAAATTTACTAGCAATTTCTGAGTGAAAATCGGTTGTACACAATTTTTTTTCAGTGCAGTTAATACATTACTGTATAATAATACAGTTAAAAATCAAACTTAAGATGAAAGGTGAGGTTGAGTGCATTGCATTGTGGGATACAGTATGCTGTGCAGTGTGTTGTACAGTATGCTGCACATTCAGCAGCAGGTATTTGTAGTAGGAAAATGTGCATACTGTGCATAGTATAGATATATCCTGCAGAAAGTATGTTAGTATGCTATTCTCAATAGTAACCTAAAGGGTTTGCGGATTGTGTTCTGTCTTTCCACAATTTCTCTGCAGACCTTTGTTTTTCAGCTGTGCCTGCTCAACTAATCATTGTAATAATTAGCTATGATCCAGCTGCAATTAATATACTAATAAGATACATTAGAGGGAAGTCTGTGTAATATTCATTACACAAATGAATAAAATGTGTCTGCTCTCAGCCAAAACAAGCCTTTGCTCTTCAAAGTATGCGTGGTACTGTTAAGCAATACAAATTTGTACGTTACTCGCATTTTTATAAACTGTAGAAATGTTACAGGTGCAAGTAGGTTTGAACTCTGTTGGAATATATTTGTTAATGGTACGCATTATATGCGTTGCTGCATTAACAGATTTTCATTTACTTGGTTTATGTTTGCACACCCAATTAAGTGTGCTTAATTATATTGCATGTGCCCTTGAAGTATACTTTAAATCTTTAAAACTTTATATAAAAAACTCTACTTGCAGGTAATATAATATTAATTAAATAAAAGGCCACTAAAGTGTATTTCTTAACACTTAAGTACACTTTAAAAAAGTGCGCTTTGTAGTAATGTCAAATTAAATAATCTTTTGTGTTTTAAAGAAGTACACTTATTTTGATGTGTTGACTAACATACTAAAGCAACATGTAAAGTACTTGATTATAATTTTAACTGTTGTGTTATTCAATATTACATTTAAAGATAAAGATTACATAAAGATACTTAAGTCCTGCTTAAGAGGGTCAAAAAAGGCACTCAAATTCAAAAAATATTTAATATGAATTTAAACTATAATTCTTTTTCATTGAATTGCAATTGCAAAGTTAAGTGTCTAAAAACTTTACATTTAGTTTGCACTTAAGCATATTCTTTTGAAGTATGTTGTTTCTGTAACAACTACTTTTTGTAGGTATGCTAAAGTGTACACTTTAAGCAACTTTAACACTGTTGCTCTCCATTCTTCATTCATGAACATCTCATACCAAATTCTTTTCAACATTAGCTGCGTTTCCACCGCAGGAACTTTCCCCAGGAGCTAGGGACTTTGGGGTGGTACTCGGTGTGTTTTGACCGCAGGGACCAGGGTCTAAATGAAGTTCCGGGAAAAAAACATTTCACCCTCAGAAAGTCCCTGCTCGTGAGGTAGTACTTTATTAAAGTTCAGGAACTTTTGGGGGTGGGACTTGGGCGCTGAACATGATGGTTGAGTTCACACAGCATTTTGATTGGTTGACCAACCAGCATTTTATTTAAATCACCATTTATAAAAGTCTGTTGCGGAGAGTGCAGTTATTTGCTATTCAAATCAACAATCGACCGATGGACTGACGACGAGGTTCAGGCTTTATTAAGCTTATATGTGGAGGACGAAATCCAGCAGGAACTGAAAAGACGTGCACAGTCCTACGTAACCGGAATGGTACTTTAGACCGCGATGGAAACGCAGACAGCAACTGGTCTGGGGGTGGGAAGTTCCTGGGACAAATTGTACAGGTAATTGCGTTGGAAACACGGCTATAAATAGGAGACCGTCCATGGTTGTGTGCTACATTCCCTCCTTTCCCAAATGAACACCTATGTAAGTGCAACTGCGAGCATTCACCAGCTTTGACGTTTTATCTGGCTCGTAGCCTTGACCCAAAGTTCAGCGATCTTAATATTGGGATAAATCTCACCAAAAACCTCATATGACACAGGCATCCATCCATCACACGCGATATGATTTCCTGCCTCTTTATCAATAAGTGCACATTTTGATCTTTTTGATTAGGCATTAAGTCTCGGATCCACCATGTCCAGCGATGGAGGAAATCAAAACATATGTCTCTTGTTTTCATGACCTACTTCATCATTACAATATTGCCTTTTGCATAAAGAGAACTCTTTGGTAAAGGAGAGGAGCTTACCGTTTCCTTATGAGCACCTTTTTCTTATTATGTTGTTATATAGCAAATCTGCCAGCTGTTATCAAGCAAATATTGTAAGGAATGTGCAGACAACCTATTGGGCCTTTGATCTGGCTGGTCGGTTCCAACAGCCTTGGGCAGACACACGGTATCTTTTGAGAGCAACACGGTGCGTGACGCATGGAAGTCTTTGCCTCTATACCCAATAGCCGATGTTATTGCATGACAGATGGGGTATTTGGTAAGAGATTGTGCACAAAATGCTAAACTCAACAATGTGGTATCGGTTCTTTTCATCAAGCTTTTTGAAGCGTGAAGGAAATTAGATTGGAGATGACAGGTATGTAGTAGCAGAGCTGTATATTGGAAGTGTTAAGGTATGACTGATAGTAAATATACTATCTCATAATACAAGAAAATTGGAAAGTTATTTACTGTGCATTAGACTGGAACCTGGATGCATGCATACATACATGAAAGAGATAAACAGCTGAAGCAAGCATTATTATTATTGAGGTTACACTTTATTTTAAGGTGTCTTACTATAGGGTTAGGATTGGGGTTTGGTTTAGGGTTAGTTGAGGATAATTATGCATCATTTACTGTTATTATTATTGTAAGTACGTTTTACTTGTGTAGCACTTAAATAAAGTGTTACCATTATTGCTTATTCTTACTGTTGGGGGGTTTTCCTTGAGATCTCAAGACTATGATCACAACATTTTTCTTGATATATAAAATGTTGCAGTCTCATTCTTAAGATGCTTAATTATAAATGCTTTAACCAGTTACATATAACACCAAATAATATAATGTAATGTATAAAGCCTGTAATAATATTATTTTATATAATAAAGAAAATAAAGACAATTTAGAAAATATTTCTTTTTACTTTGTGGTGCAAAAGAACAAAAAGACATCAGATAAAAAGTAATAATTTATTATATATACAAGTCATCAATCCAAACATGCCAGTTAAGAATCTTAATCACAAAGATGTGCATTTTGTCAAAGAAATCAATAATAATTACAGAGATAACAGTATATTTTAACTTCAGGGAAACCAGTCATCCAGACACAGCTGCATAGCAAATATTGCATGTTTTTTGTTTTCTGTTGGTATATTATAGTACATTTGTCACTGGCTTTATAATTAATTGATTTTTTCAGGTCAGAAGTGGAAAGATGACTCTCTGTCCACTGGCTGCGTGTTTTACATGGACGTCACCTAAGCAGTTCCAGCGGCCTACTATTCATCAAGTTGACGTCTTGATGCGCATGTAATTTTTCTTCCCAACTGAATGTATGATGCAACATATAAGCAAGCAACAGCACAATAGTGCTAATCTGATTCGACTGTGATAATGCACGCTGTTTTTTTCTGTGCGCCAATATTAATCATAAACTTGATCCACACTGGTATTTTGTAAGAATACAAGTTAATCTCCATGTATTAAACAGTTTGGCAACAACGGCCCGGTTTGGTGGCCAATAGAATATTGACTCAGGTGTTTGTAATATTATTTGTTAAGAATAACCTTTGGTTGGAAATCTTTGGTTGAATATGATCCTCCAAAGTTTACAAAATATCATTTAAAACCCCCTAAAGGGATAGTTCACCCAAAAATACAACATTATGTCATAATTTATTCACCATGTTGCTCCAAAACCTGCATGATTTTCTTTCTTTGGCTCCACTTTTGCTAGTTTAATGACAGAAAAAATGGTCGACACGCTAGGCGCGTGGTCCAAAAGGATTGTACCTAGTTTCTTAATGAGTCATGGGTGTGTTTTGGGCATAGCATACAATAAACAAATCAGAGTCTCATCTTTCATTCCCTTTAAACGGCAGTTGCACTTGCACCATGGCGGATTCGCTATTTACATGCCGGAATTTGCGAGTGGAAAGACTAAACGCTTCTCCAGAGAGGAATCCTTTTATTTTTAACATTTAAACATGTTTGTGTCTGCTGCGCATCCCTGTGTGTGTAATAATCAGAGTGTACATGCGTTGTGCACCCGCCTATAGGGCCATATTACTACGCGCCCTTTAAATAACACAAAAATCTACTTTTTTTAGTTGCCTCAGAATAGCAACACGCCAACAATGCGCCTGAACACACCTCGTTTTCAGACCAGCACACCTATGGGCGAACAGATGGGTGCGAGTGCATTTGCTATTTAAACAACGTGGCGCTGGACGTGAAAATGATAACTGTGTTAGGCTGAAACTAGCAAAAAACACTTGCGTCGCGCTTGGCGTGGCATTGCACCGGGTGTATGATAGGGCCCTTCAACTCACAATTGCGAGTATATCTCGCAATTCTGACTTTTTTTTCAATTGCCAGTTTATATCTCCCCATTGCAATAAATAAATTCCGATTTGCGAGTTTATATCTCACAATTGTGAGGAATAAAGTCAGAATTTCGAGTTATGAAATCGCAATCTCAAGACAAAAGTCAGAATTAAAAAGAGATAAAAAGTTGCAATCTTATTTATTTTTTTATGACCATTTTCATTTTTGGGTGAACTATCCCTTTAAATTCTGCTGTGATTTCTAAATTTTAACACACTTATGAGATGTTATGTGATGGTTATGTGGCCAGGACATGAGTAAGTTGCACCACGCAGGTGACTCTGAGAGATATTGCTGTAGAGCATGTCTCAGCTGTCTGTAAGTCTTGTCTAGCACCCTATTAAGGTAACAAACTGATTATCTCAAGGGTGAAATGGTTATATGTCACATATTAATGCCCCACACTGGCAGTAAGCCTGAATTGTGTTGGAGGGTGTAATCACACTGGGTGTGAAATGAGGAGTGAGCGATATAACCCAGACCACTGCCATCCCATAATGTCCATCTAAATTATAAGGGACCAGCCATACTGCCAAAACCAGGGAGTCTTTTGTAAAATAAGTTATAATCAGTTGACAGTGGACAAGGACAAAAAAGGAGGAGGGAATGACAACCCTGTCAAACTAAATTGGTATTTGTATTCTCACACTCTTTCTGTGTCATGTTGTCTCTGAGTCTCACAGCTGGGATGCTTTGCATCTGTTCTGCTCAGTGTTTGTGTAGGCATGTGGGTATGTTGTGCATGTATTCTGGTTTAATTAGTTACAGGCCCACAATTTGATGCAGATATCTCAACAATACAGGTGGAAATCAATTCAAAGAAGGATTGGATATAGTCCAGGGACACTGCTGAGATGGATTTGTCCCCAGACACACGCTGCTTATTAACCTTTCAATCCAAACTCAGTGCACAATATAATGAGGTTTTCAACGTGTATTGACAGTAAATGAGATAAAAATAGAGAGCTGTACCACCTGTGCCTTTCTTCAAGGTTAGATGTGTCCCTACTCTTAGAGATACATTATACTGTAGAAATAAGAATAAGGAAGAGAATGAGTTTGATGTCTGCCAAAAGCGTGTATTTTGTTTGTTCCAAGTAATATATTTTCTGATATGGTAATTAGTGACTAAGTAATTGCATTAGCGATAATAATGTCTAGTTATTTAAATATATATATATATATATATATATATATATATATATATATATATATATATATATATATATATAATTTCAAAGTAATTAAATATAGGCCTACACTATTGTTCAAAAGTTTGATGTTTATAAGAAGTTTTTTTTTAAGAAGTATCTTATTTTCACCATTTGATAAAAATACAGTAAATAAAATGGTAAAATATTATTACAATTCAAAATAACTGGTTTCTATTTTAATATATTTTAAAATGTAATATATGCAAAGCTGATCATCATCATAATCATTCTAATATGCTGATTTGCTGCTTAAGAAACATTTCATATTATTATCAATGTTGAAAAAAGTTGTGCTGTTTTTGTGGAAACCTGGATGCATTTTTTTTCCGGATTCATTGAATAGAAAGTTCAAGAGAACAACATTTATTTTAATTTTTAATATATATATTAATAATATATATAAGTGACAGTAAATTAATTTTATATATATATATATACTGTATATAAATAAAATGCATTTACTGTCACTTTTGATAGGTTTAATGCATCCTTACTAAATAAAACTATTAATTTCTCTTGGATGGTAATGTAAGTTGTTCATTACTATAATGTACTTCAACAGAAGTAGGCTACTATGAAGGGAAAAAAAAGTAGAGATTTTACTACTAGTATTTACCATGGTACTAAATTCCTAACGTATTCATGTCTAAAAACCATGATACGTTTTGGCACTTTTTTGTTAAGTTATAAGTTTGATGCATGCAAGTCATCATATCTAAAATGAGAGGTTGGAATTACAGTACACTGTGAATAAACATTAATATTTATTATAAAACATAGGTTACAGTGCATAAACTAGAGTAATATGACCTTATATCTCCTATAACTAAAAGTGATTTTTTATGGGATGCTATAAAATATGAAAATATAACATCATAATACTACTTCTCATTTCTATCATGACTCTCCTGACCTTTAACTGTCCCACTTTTGACAAGAAAGGATTTTTCTCATCACATATTTCTACATAATGTTCCCTATTCTCACTATGCACACCCACTCTGAGAGCTATAATACAGTACGTTGCAGTAAACCATTATTTATCCCTTTGACATGCATGCGAATGCTTCAGCGAGGAGTAATCACTGTTTATGTGATCACACTGTAAAGCACTATTAGCCATTTTTTGAGTGCGTAGCAGCTGAAAGACTTCAGCTCTGGCTGCTAGGCTTGTTAGGAAACAAAACATTCTTTATAGAGTCTAAATTTGAGTGCATTTATGAAATGAAAAATGGTGAATATGAAATACACTTTAGTTAATGGTAAAATGTAGGCCTCCACAAAATAATGATAGTAGGAAGAGTCATTTTTCTTGCGCTGTGATGTTTAGCGTCTCAGACGAATTGTAGACAGAAACACTATTAGCAACCCTTGAGAAAAGATGGATTAATGCAAGATCTTGTTTAACAAAACAACACAGATATGAATTCTGTCATTCATTTAGCTCTGTAACAGCTTTTGTTCATTAACAGAAAGCATAAGAGCATTAGCATTTCAACACTTAGTAGTTAGCTCCATTTTGTATGTCACCAACCATACATGCTTAGCGGTGCTTTTTCCTCATAAATATTGTTGATTTTCATGCTCCATTTCAGGAACGCTGCTCGGAGAAATATACTGGCATGTGGATGCTGGCATCAGCCACTTTCGTTGGTTCCTTTCGTTCCCAACCATCTGTTAAGTGTAATAATTGAATCTTTTGCCAAGATGTATAGGAATCGGGCTCATTTCCTGAACAACCACAAAAAAAAATCTGATTACACCAAATGTAAATGTGAAATTCAATTCTTGTGCCACATTCACTCCATTTAAAATGTGTTTAATTTATCCCTGCTGGAAAATCCAGCTCAAGATGGTAGCTGTGTTTTTGAACATGGTTGCTGGTAGACCATCTGATCTAACCAGCTTCAGGTGGTCAAGCTGGTTTTAGGAATATGGTTGGCTTATCCAACAACCAGTTTGGACCAGCTAATCAACAGCTACCATGTTCTAAAACACGGCTACCATCTTAAAGTTGCAATGTAAAAGAAGTAGATCTTTTCTTTCATATTGTGATGTAAATCTGAGTGAAATAGATTATCGAAAAAGAAAAACTGTCGGGACTTGGTTCAGTTGGTTCAATGGTTGTTGATTGGTTGGAGCCAGATCTGAATACAAGGTTGCAGTCGATTAGAAAGGAGGTGGGTTTAAGCAGACTAAATGATTGGAGAAGTCTGTCATTTCACCGGAAGTTTAAGTTTGAGACATTTTGGCTTGGTTTCATAGACAGGACTTACATTAAGCCAGGAGTAGGCCTTGGTTAAATTATGACATTTTTAGTAGCTTAAAAAATTACTGGTGAGCATATTGAGACAAAGCAATGGCACTGACATATTTTAAGATATTTCAGTACAAGTTGCTTTCAGTTAAGACAGCTCAAAAATGCTTTCATCGAGGCTGCATAAGATCCCCCTTCTTTTTTTTACTGTAAACAAACCATTTTAGAAAACAACATACAAATAAGCATATTCAGTTTATTGACAAACGAGTCAGATATTGTCATGTATAGTTGAGCAGGTAACAACATACGTTTTAAGGCATTTGCTTTGATTCTCAGTTACAATTGGCTCATCAAGGTAAGTGTCATTGCACAAGCTAGCCAGCATTTGCATTTTCTGCAAAGGCTCAAGGTCTATGGGGTGGAAGTACCATGTTACTGTTCTACTATGTTATGCAATGTTTTGTTTAGTGTTGTATGAATATGAGTGTAACTGTATGGTGGACTGTAATTGTGTTGCACTGTCCCCCCATTATACCCAAGGTGCAATTGAATAACGAGACACAAACCTGTACATATTCAATCGTGTTTGCTCCCATTTATTTTTGATCACAATGCTTCAGTAGCCTACACAAGGCTACAAACTTTTAGTCCACATTTGGAGAAATGTGTATTCACGTTTACCTCATATTTCTTTCGATAAAATACCATAATTTCTTAATGACTCATAGAAAGACGATTCTCTGCCGATCCATTAGTCAATATTGCGTGATAATAATTCTTATCTTACGATGTCGGCAAACTTCTGCGTTCTGTCTCATTGTTCATTTATGCATTATTATATATAGCCTAATATATCCATAAGGTCACAAAAGAGTGAGTTTTGAGCAGAAACACTGTATTAATCTCATACTGGCAATCTGAAATAGATGCGACTGACTTTCTGAAAAGCTCTGCATGGATTGAGGCACATTAAACAGGAGACGTGGTCTCTAAGCGGGAACGCTAACAGTTAAAGTCCATTTCTGATTTTATTGTTGTTTGTATTGTCATGTTGCAGCGTATTACTTGGCGATGTTGTAAGGTAAAGTAAGTTGTAAAGTATAATTTATACCCAAGGTGCAAGGTGCCCCCCCAAGCACAAAAGTGAAACTCCGCCTATGGTGACTACAGTGGTTCGACCTTAATGTTATGACGCGACAAGAATACTTCTTGGGCGGGAAAAAAAAATGTATTCAACAATTTCTTCTCTTGTGTCATTCTCCGATGCTGTCTGCGAAACCGGGCATTTGATCAAAATGTAAAAAACAAAGAAAGAAACACATGCATGGATGAAATGTTCACAGTGAATACACTATAAGAAATTATATGATCAATAAGTTATGACAACAAATGTTTTTTACATTGCTTTGACTCATCAAAATAAGTTAAGCATTTTTTAAGTCATTTTAATGTATTTTAAGTTGAAATGACTTAAACATCCAAGTTGATGGTACTTAAACATTTAAGGCATCAACTTTTTTTACATTTCATGCCAACTTTAAGCTGTATTTTCCAGGTTTTACCTTCTAACACCTGTTTTTCTAGATTGAAGGAACATGTCAACAGCACTCAAAGCCTCATGCCAGAGAACTGCTTTCTTACCTTACAAAAACATCTCAATGGAGCCTTCAGAGGCCTTTTGAGCCACACAAACCATCAGAATTTAAATGTGGTGTTTGAAGTGAAGCCAACACACCTTACACTACCCTTCAGGATGGGTTTTGCTACCTGCTGAGTGCGTACGGAATGACAGGTAGGCCTCTATTTCCAGAAGAGGAAATATATGTTTGGAGTATATATAACTGACTTTCCCTTCCCCTAATGCAGTTAATATCATCTTGCTGAAAACAGACTGCTGACTCTGTACCACAAGGTGCTGCTGGTACCTTGTTGGACCCCCAGAGTGGGTCTAGCGGGGGCCTGTGGCTCATTATTTATCCACTGAGCTCCAGTCATTGCTGATTGGGGTCCTTAGGGAGCCATTATAGCAGACGATCTGTCCCAACCAGCCACTGGGTTCATCCATCATGCAAAACTGGAGCACTGGCAGGCTGTGCACACCCTCGGCAGGTCCCACAGAATCTGTGGCGACGGTACGAAAGGGAGTGCAAAATGTTGCTAATAGGTTTGGACGCTCATAGGGGACAAAAATTCAAATGTTGGAAATTGGACACCAGTGGGTGGATGCATAGGCGTGACAGAACCTATATTGGAGAGGTTTGTGTTACCTTGTTTTGACAGTGTTGGCTTTGCTCAGCACACACAGGTCCCCTGCAGTAGCTGACCTGTGTAGGTTTCATCCTGGCAGGCTTGCTCCAGTAATTCAATACTTTCCTCGGGGTTGGGACCCTATTTACAAATGGGTTCAGAAAGACAGGGGCCAGTGTGTTTCTGAAGTTTTTGACAGTTATGATACGAATCCCGATGGAAGGTTCTCAAGCTTGCGGTTTGGAAGACTACCAAGAAGTTCTAGAAAGTTGGTGGTTTAGGGTCATTCTCACTGATATGAAAGTGAATATTGTCCCAGAGATTTGGAAGGATTTGAAAAATTGCAACAAGAAACACTTGCATTTTTGACATCTCTAACCCTAGTAAAGTGTCTTCAAATTGGATCTTTTTTTCCACTATTTGGATTCTTAAATGTATCGTTTGGACTTAAACTTGAGTGAGCTTTCAACTACAAGTTATTTTGCCATTTGTCTCAAACACAATAGACTTTCAGTTCCATTAGCATTTGATTAATTTGCCAAAAGTTTTGCTTTCTAAACATTCACAGCAGTGGAAAAAGTGCAGAAGTTCTTCATATGTGAAGCAACAGTTGGTGCTCAAGACTGATGTGACACTCTTTTGGATGAACATTTAAACAATGATACAAACTTACACAAAGAACAGTGTACAGTATATTCATTGAGACCAATATATTATCACTGTTGCAGAGTAACTAATATCATTATTCAGCTTATTCAGGTGTGTTTTAGTATTGCTCACAAGCGACCTGAGGCAATAATCAAACACTGTCCTCTATTTTATATGTATTGTTAAAAAAAGATTAATTCAAGTGAATTAGTTTGTGTTCGGTTAGTTCATTTAGTTTAAACAAACCAATTAAAAAAATACTAATTCAACTCCTTGTGCAATATTTGAGGTCTTTTTCATTATGTTCATTCATATGTTTTTAACAGTAATTAATTTTTTTTGTAGTATAAATGTATCTACTCAAATGTAATGCTTTCACCCTACAGTAATTGACATGTTACTGTTAAACTAAATCTAAGATGAATGCAGATTAATTAGTGTTGGCTAATGCACACAACTGCTTTAATTATGAAGAAATACATGGCACTGTTTTTTTACTCACTTTTCTACATGTCCCCAATTTCTCATTTACTTATGAACCCACCAAAACTGCAAACTGCAATGTATTCTCAAATTCTGTATATGACTGAAACAATCAAATTATGTTTTTCTTCTTAGGAAATAAGCTAACTGAATATCTATAGGAATATCTTAAAGTTTGCAAACCCAATATTTAAGTCTATTTCTCTTATTAAACAGTAAATTGGTGGCCTACTCCTTAGGTAACCATTAAGTTGTCAATGTAAAACCAACCATTTTTCTTTATTAGGTTGGGAAATACAGTTGGCTATTAGGAACCTATTTAAATATGAATCATACAAACCAAACTCAAAATTGTTTCGGAGACCAACATACCTCATACCTTCATTATATTTTTATATAAAGAACTACTATTTCTTATAAGCAATAACAATAAGATCCCATACCATGAGCAGATGCAGGCTTATAGTGCCTGAACAACAACCTGGAGCTCAGTATTGACCTCAGGCAGATCATATAATTCCATAATCTTATGCCCATCAATCAAGTGTTTGACAGTACACTTGAATAGACTTTGAATATCATTAAGATTATTCTTCATGCTTCTACTCAAGAGGTTGCCAGATTTTTCAGTAACAACAAACAACTAGCCTGAAAGTGACTTGATACTCCAAAATAACAAAATAACTAAGTGACAAACAGAAAGAATTAATTCTTGTTGCCCACTTATTATAAGTGATTTCTGGCTTTTTTTCCTCATAAAATACCTTATAAATATGGGCTGGCGCGGGTTTCATTTTTTGGGCGTATTTCCAGAGTACAGTCACACATTTAAGCTTGCTAATGCTTGGCTGCCGCAGCACAATAAAATATGACTGACCACTAATAGCAGTTGTCAAATATCTGACCTACTGTTTAAGCCACACTTTGCATGGGCTGGGTTTCCCAAAAGCATTAGGCCTAAGTACATTGTAGAACCATTGCCACCAATGGTCTCTACGATCAACTTAGCTCACAATGCTTCTGAGAAACACAGCCTTGGTTTGTTTCTCCATATCGCAACTGCCAACTGAGCCAGATATCTACAGAAGTTATCCAAAACTTATATTTCACAACCCTACAGGAATGTAACAACATGATATACTGTATATTTAATTTCAGGTCTCTTTGATTAAGAAAATTCAGATACTCTAAACATTTACACATGGTAATTTATGACAAAATTCAGTGATAATTTCTACCTCTGGCTTTTATATAAAAAAAATAATCAATTTAATATAAGGTTATGGCTTAACTCACTGTCATTGATTTCTCAGAATTTAGTCAGTACATGAAGTCAAACCTGCACTTGCGTCATCTGTTTACCAGTCTTCACAAATAATACATTCTCAGACTTGTTGAATTATGTATGCTGAAATTTTCCACTTCTAAGCAGCTGTAGCGAAATTCATAACAGACAAGACATCTGAAGTATGATGTCTGCGAAAATATGTTCTATGTTTTACGTCCACAATTGAATTACAGCGCATATAAATTCTGCACAGGTTTTGAAGGTATAAATGTAACTTGTGTTTTGCTTGCGCAGCAGAAGTCTTTTTTTCACCTTCTGCGATGGCTGAACATCAGAAGCACTTCGATGTTTTAATAAAGGCAGTATATTCCTGTGATGGCTCCTTCAAAGTTCCCTGTCAACAGTCTGAACCCGCTCTAGTATGCATTACATTACAGAAGCTAAGATGTGCGTGTGCTAGCACTACTCTATGAGGTGAGTGCAATGAGGTACTCTTAATTTGGGGTGTTTTAAGTTTAAATAAAGGGTTTTTCTTTAAATTTGTGGATTTAAGAACGTGCTCGTTTGAACTCTAATGGTGCTTAATACTAATAATTGCTGTGCTTTATTAGCCTTGATGTATAGGCTAATCATTTTCTTGAAATGTGATTGTCAAGTAACAGATCTGTCACCTGAAAGAATCATTGGGGGAATATAAAGCTATACAGGCTGGTTTGATCTACATCAAAGCCTCCCTATGTTACCGAGTTCCGAGAACTCAGTAAGACGGCTGAGTACAAAGACTTCACACAAACCAGGTGAAACACCCACACACATTCATAAAAAATACTGCTAAAGTAAATCAATGGCATTTTAGCGAATCAAAGTACTGAGTACTGACAAAAGTCTTAAAAAATAGCAAGACACCCCAGTGAATAGAGATATCACCATACTTCCACAGTTGATTGATTACATTAAGAATTACAGCATTTTTTGTATTACACACTTTATGTTATGTTTCAATATGCAAACGAGGCATTGTATAATTACATATGCACTAATTTGCATCAATTTCCAGAACAGGAATCTGAACAGGTTCAAAACTCTTGTTTCATTTTGTTGATGTTAATGTCAAAGATATTTACAGAGGGGATCTCTTTTTATCACTACATAAATTAGAAAATACTGTTAACAGACAGAAGAAAAAAAAAGTTTTTGGAAATAAAATGTTGTATAAAATCAGGCAAATGATATATGAACAAACCCTTTTGTAATAAAAATACACAGTAGGAATAGAATTGTAACATTACTGATTAAAGATTGAAGATTTCTGGGGGGGAAAAAAAACTAATTTAGAAAAAAATTGCCTTAAAAATATCTGCAGATGCAAATTGGTAAAGTGCAATTAAATAAACTCACTAAAAAGTGTTTTAGATGTTTTCTTTTCACTAGTCTGAAACAACACATTGTGAAAATCCAAATAGACCAAAATCTCAAAACTGACCTGCACATTTTTGCCTGTAGTGTCTTGCCTTAATAACCTTGAAACATAGTTGTGATGGTCTAATGAGGTATTTTGTGTTTTATGGATTTCTTGTCACTTTTTTTTTTTTATATTAATGCATTAACTAACACTGAGCAATATTTTTGTATTATTATTATTAATCATTGTTAACATTAGTTAATAAAAATGCAATTGTCCATTGTTAGTTCATGTTAGCTCAAGTTCATTAGATAATATGAACAGATACAACTTTTGATATTAATAATGTATTAGTAAATGTTGAAATTAACTTGTATTAATGAATGCTTTAGAAGTAATTTAATTGTTAGCTCATGTTAAATAATATAGTTAACTAAAGTGTAACTTTGCAGATTTTCAACACGCTTTGTATTGTTATAAATGTCAGTAGTATGTAAAATGGACATATACATGTGTACTCATTCTCCGTGTTACCTGGACCGAAAAATTCACATTTATTTGTCAGCAAAAGACTTTTCCGCATTTTTGTATCCCCACTCACGGACAGTCGGATCGACAAAGGGTTATTAACAGAACAGTCATTGTAAAGGTAGGTTTATTTATCACTGAAAATTTTACTATTTTAAAAATAAATTACTTATTATAAAAATGGAACACAGTGGCAACAGCTTTTTTACCTGTACACAACGACGTTTTGCTTCAATGCCTCGATGGACAATCTAAAAAAAACAACTTTTATTGAAATCCTATTTTGCCAGCGGTGAAGTATGCCTTTAACAAAAGGGAACCATATTGTAAAGTGTAAGGCTACCAAAGATTCATTATATTATAGTATAACACACTCTCAAATATTATAATGCAATTTCTGGACAGTTACACAGCTAGACATTTTTAACTTTAAGCCCCACAATCAATCAATAATATTAATATACAAATTGAAAAACAAAATGACCATAAAACGGGTGTATTAAAGTCATTGTCCATTGTTGCTAGTCATTTTATATTGCATTATATATTTTGAATGTAACTTAATAGATGAGACATTTTCTGTTTGATAAAGCTTGTAATTGTAAATGGTATAAAATGTATGACAGTATCATGGAAAACATTTCATTATTTTATTTATTTTTTTGTTTATTGTTAGTGCTGTGTCCTCTGATCTGCCCATAACCTGTGCATGTGTGTTTACAACTGGAACTAAAGTTTCTCCTCAATTATATATGGTTCTCTTTTCTTGGAAGTCACAAAATTGTAAATGATGAGGTCAGTTACTTAAATCACTTTAGTTAATACTACATCCACAGCAAATGACCCTCTCAACACACATCTGTGTACCATAAAGCCAAGACCTCCCTATTACGTCAAATTCTTGTGTTTCACACATGGAAGGCACATTAGTAGATTACTATTGACAATGACTGAAACATGTGGGCACCATTTGCTGAAAGCAACATCAGCCCACGATTTCACTCATACCTATTTGCATAGTTGACATTTTTGGCTAACATATCAAGAGCCTCTTAAGCAGATATAGTATGGGTTTAAAGTTTATTTAAATGTTTACCATCAAAGCCTCCCTGTTTTTGCAGATTCAAAATATCCTGAATGTATTGAATCTTATTTACTGCTGAGCTGTCAGTAAATATTTACAGTACTTACAATCTCCTGATGTTTTGTTCTGAGAGAATGACTGAGTATAACATCTCAAGAAAAACTGTTAACATGTATTAAGTCTTATGATGTCATTTATGCACTAATTGTGTTTCAAATTCAGATTCCGTTATTATTTTAGTTGTTTTGCCAGTATATCATTATTCTGTTCTCGAATGAAGCACATAACAAACAACAGATCAGAAGAATGACTAGTCTGTCATGACATTAAAGACTTGAATGCACTTGGACTGTAATGCTGCTAGAAATAAAGGCTCTTTAATATTGAGCATACTTGTCTCTATTTTCAATGAGAAGTGGGTTGTTGAATTATTTATATCAGATTAAGGCAATTGCTATTCATTTTGCAAAGTCATTTGTATGAGTATACACCCTAAAGGTAGAGAACGTGTGTATGACTGAATAATTTAAAAAACAGCTCGCAGCTAGAATTACATTTCCATAGAAAGGCCGACATTCATTTAGAATTTTTTTTTTATTTTTTTATTATGGAATTGAGAATGAATTTTCTTGGGTTTCTATGCATGATGATTATTTTTTAAATTATTATTTTACATTTCCTTTTATTATTTATTAATTTATTTAATAATAATTTAGTTTGACAGTTTGTTTTTTGTTTACTTTTTTTATTGGATACACAGTGGTGCATGACATTAAATTCAAGAGGAGAAAGGGAAATGGGATCAAGACATCTAGTTTTTCTTTTTTACTTTCTTTCTTTATACCTTTATAAAATCTGCATGCTCCACCAGATCTGACTCAGCAGTGAAATAGCAGAATAACCAAAACATGCAGCAAGCACATAAAAATAAGATATGCTTTACTAAAAACATAAATGCCTCTGATTATTTTGAAACCGTATACCTAAATAACCATAATGCTACAGTTTGGAAATGTTGTATACAAATCTGTGACTCATCAGCACTGAATATGCGTGAGAGTTTTTTGGCAGATTATTGGATGTATAAAGCTTTATGGATGTGGCTGCTGGCCTTGATGTACAGCGGTGAGGTAACTGACGTGAAGTCTCCCAGTGGATTCTGCCCAATCATCACAGTGAGCATTAAATCTGGAATTGGCACTGCATGCTGACACACAAACTCAAAACAAGAAGGCGCTAAAAAGTCACTTTAAATCTGGTTCATACCAAACTATCTATCAAGCTAATGTTTAATAAGGATGCTAATTATGTAAGCTGTGAAGAATACCTGTAAACTGGGATGAACTTCAACTCCAGAAAATAAAGAAAAACTTTACAAAAAAATATTAGGCAACACAGCTTTTAATGTTGTTGTTTTTTATCTAGCTGCCGCCAGACCGCTTTCCATATTCAACTTACAAAGAAAGTGTAACACCTCTTGCCGTTCAAAACGCTTACGCTATGTCCAACGTCATTGTTGCACCAATTATGCTTTTTCCGCAAGTTGAATATGGACAGCGCCCCGCCGGAAGCTTGACATTTTACTTTATAATGTGTTTAATATGGATATATTTCTTACAAAAACCCATCGATTTGCTTCGGAAGGCCTTTATTAACCCCCGGATTAATATTAAACCCCCCATTACTTTTATAATGGATGGATCCACTTTTTTGGTCTTCACATTTTGGGCTGCCATTCACTGCCATTATAAAGCTTGGAAGAGCCAGGACATATTTTAATATATCTCTGATTGTATTCTTCTGAAAGAAGAATGTCATGTACACCTAGGATGGCTTGAGGGTGAGTAAATCATGAGGTACTTTTCCTTTTTGGGTGAACTATCCCTTTAAGACTGGAGCAGCTGCTGACAATTTACAGGAATGAATTACATTTTAAAATATATTAAACAATTAAACTATTATTTCACAGTTGTTTTACTGTTGTTTCTTTCTTATCTATTTATTGACATAAAATATCATTTGTAATGCACTGATAAAAAATTATTCTGTGGTGAAGTAAATACCACAGAAAAACAAATGTAATTTCTACATGAAAAAGGTAGTTCAGGCAAGAATGAAAAAACGAAATACATTCTATATTAGTACTCAATTCAAGCTTGTAGAAATTGAAGCGTAAATATCAAAGTTATAAAGTTAAGTAAAACTACTTTTCTGATACTGGTGTTCCCATCATGCACTGGGGTTTTGAATAATTAATGAGGTTGATTTTCCGCTGTTTTCCAGCTGTATTTACACTGTTTTATCATTGCTTTTTTTGTTAGGTTTGGTAACTTGCCATTTTGTGACATTTGGAGTTAATTTTCTACTCAAAATGACACATTCATACTCACTCAAAAACGCTCCATCAAATGTTACCGTCATTGTGTACCAAGTATTGAGGTCTCTGTGTTCAGGTGCCGTTACTACTATTATGTAGATATGGTGTCTACATAATATCTATTGTGTTATATACTTAGATGTTTCTAAGTAAAACATACACTTTAAAAGTGTGGTTTAATTCAGTGTTACACTGTTTGAGTAAGAAGTATTTCAAAGGAAACCTCAACTAAGTAGAAATGACTTATTTTCTTAGTTAATTGTACTTAAAGCCACAATATGTAATTTTTCACCGCTAGAGGTCACTTATTCAAAACAAAGGCGTAGTTTGATGACACCTTGACTTCGTGGAGCTTTTATTATGCCGTAGACGAGCGCTTTCTGCTTTTTCCGGTCATGTGTATGTGGGGTAACACAGAGCTGTTTTATCATATTAGATACATTTGAATGTGTTAAAAATTATGTTTCACGGCTCACGGCTACTATGAGACACTTGTTGCACACTCCAGAGCTAGAT
This sequence comes from Rhinogobio ventralis, assembly GCA_039654625.1. Taxonomy (NCBI): domain Eukaryota; kingdom Metazoa; phylum Chordata; class Actinopteri; order Cypriniformes; family Gobionidae; genus Rhinogobio; species Rhinogobio ventralis. The sequence goes on along the minus strand of CM077206.1, from coordinate 15,090,489 downwards.
TGATATTAGGCATGGTAAAACATTGTACTCACTGTAAATAAATAAAACGAGATTTAAACAATAAGACTAACTGTGTTGAGCTATATAACAATGATTCGTTTTCTGTCGATGAATGCATCCAAACAGTTGCTCACCTGTGTAATAAAACACATAATATATTAAAGCATCTTTGGCATTTACATGGTTTCTTCAAAATAAAACAAGGTATGATGTCATTGATAGGTGACACACGGACACGTGTCCTGATTAAAATAGCTTATTTCTCTGGATTTAAACATTCTTGGAAACATTTGGGATAATGTAAGTACACAAGTCAACAAAATATATAACATTGTTCTAGTAGTTTTTGTATATTTTAATCATATTGTTTGGATATTTTAATCATATAAACATATTGTGATTTCAATTTAGTTAAGTAGAGTTTACTTAATTCCATATGTAAAATTTACATTAAAAAAATGTGCATGCAAAAACTTAAGTAAATTAAAAATTAAAAATTAAGTAAATTTTACTTGGTTTTTTTCAGTGTTATTTTTATTAAATGTTTTTATTCATTTTCACTAGTGGTCACTGACTTTTGGATCCTAGTATGTATTTCTACATACATGTATCTATAAGTACAGACTGATTGTAAATACAGATTGTTAAATTACATGGGAGAGAGTGAATGAGGAAACTACATTTGTCATTGTCTTCATGTCAGTCACTACTATACTAACACATTTCAAAACATAGGAAATTATGTGAAATTAATCATACTCCTAAGTGTTTTGTAAGAAGGGTTTGGCTAATGTCAGTCCGTACATGGGTGGTTGAATACCAGTGAAATAACAGAGTTAAAGATGCCATCCAAAACAAGCAAAACCAAGACATGTAAGCGTGTTTAGCTTTCCATACGGATATGTCCAACAATTCCAAGTGGTTTTAGTCATCTGTGGCATTAAGCTCTTCTTTCTGTCTGTCTGTCTGTCTGTTCGTTCGTTCTAATGTCCACTGAACTACACCTGGCCTGAATGACCTTTGTGCAAATCTGTGCCAATGAAATCTAATGGGCATCACTCTTATCTCACGGTTTCCAGATGTGCTAGAGCAACATATACAGTTTCATCTGCATCAGTCTCTAAAGGTCTGTGATCCTTGCACAAACTGTTGCACAAATGGATCTTAATTAGAAGATCCTGAAAAATTTTGATAGCAGGATTTGATTACTTTCCAGTTCGCCATCAGCTTTGACAACAAAATCACTCTGATTTATTACAGTGTGTCAATGTTTAGCGGAACAGCTTTTGCTGGAATGAAAAGCATCAGAGGGCAGGCAAACTGTTGAGGTATTTCAGGTCAAGACTACAATATCAAAGCTTTTTGGTTCAGTGCAATTAAGTTCGTTAACTTTGGAAAATATTGCAACCTTATTATGAGTGACCGCCGGAAATCTTCTGAATTCCCTATGAAAATGTGATCTTATGTTTAGTTTGTCATTATGTATCCCGAAGACATTTATAAAGCTGTAATGAAAATGTGATTCTTATTAAATACATAGGGGTGAACAAACACACTTTTTACTTCAGTGCATATAAAGTTGCTGGGGCAAGTTGTCACAAATTCAGATCTACAAAGACTCACTCTCATGTTGTTCCAAACCTGTATAACTTTCCTGTTTCCATACAATAAGAGACAATAGGGTCCAAGATAGGCAATAGGGTACACTTTTGGGACAAAATATCATCTTTTGTGTGTCGCAGAAGAAAGAAAGTGATACAGGTTTCAATGATTTTAGTATCATTGAGATACTATAAGTATTTATTAATAATTTGTATTATTTTTATATTTTCTTTTTAAATTTGAAAGTTTTATTAATTAATTAATTAATAATAAATTATTAATTATAAATTGTGTTTTTGTCATTTATTTATTCGTTTTTAGTTTTTTATATGTTTATATATTTTGTATTCATTTTTCTTTCAGTTTTAGTTTTTAGTTTTAGTACATCAAATTAAACTAAATAAATTGTCTAGGCTACTAGCTGAAATAAAATAAGTTATATATATATTATTTCAATTAACATTTTTTTTTATTTCAAGTAGCGAAAATAGTTTTACTTTTAGTTAACTCTGGGGTGAACTGTCCCTTTAAGACTCTAAACTTTATCATTGCTGAGATAAGTTATACCTTGTTATTGTGACAACTTCTCCATGTGACAGCAAGCCCCAGTCTCCCTTAATGCTTTATCAGTCACAACAGAAATAGAAAGAAGCCTTATTTCTTCCCTAAGAATTAAGTTATCTTTCCCACACTCTTTGCAAGGCAGCAAAAGAAGGCTCGCCCGCCTACTGACAGTTATTCCCCAAAGAGAGAACAACAGCTGACAGTTAATGACCCAGTTATGCAAATCCAGTCCTATTGCGGTTTGTTTGCTCCTAGTTCTGAGTATCCATTAAGATAAAGGATGCCTACCAGAGGAACACTGCCACTGCTACCACATGATCTCTCTCAGAGCTGGAGGCACACTGTAAAATTTTTGCTTGCTTGGAAGAATACATTTAATGAGCAAGATATGACGAGAACTGGAAGTGACAACATCAGCCCTGTTTTTATTTATCAAGCATAAATTTAGATGAGATTCAGCTGTACTTCCAATTCACTTGTTCCAAAGTAGTTTTTTTTACTTAGCAATGGCAATCTTAGCATGCATCTTAATGAATTGTTCATGACACATTATACATGATGACTTAAAAGGATAGTTCACCCAAAAACGATATCTCAGTAGTTCCAAACCTTGTATGACTTACTTTGTTCTGTGGAACAAAAAATAAGATATTTTTAAAAATGTCTCAGTGTTTTTATCCATGCAATGAAAGTCAATGTTTTGGACCCTATTGACCCTATGGACCCTTTCATAGTATGGTCAAACCCCAACATAAGTTCACTGGAAATACATACCTCTATCTACATTTTTGTACAACAAACATAATAAAATGTTGCCAGATTCACGTTCATGTTTCAGATAAAACTGAATGCGCTTTTAGCACCATCACTTTGAAAGTTGTTGTCATCAAGCGTAGCGTTAATTCTGGCAGGTCATATCAGTCAAGCTTGCATCAGCTGACTGTCAGCTGATCACGTCTACTTATAGGAATACGATGTCTATCACAGTCTATTACTCCTTCAGTATTATCAGCAGCTATCGCGTTTTTTCCAGAGCTCATTTACCCTCCTTCATCCCCAGCTCCTCCTCTCATCCAGTCAGGATTTGGTATTCTGATTCCCCTTGAATCAGACTAAATTCCCAAATTATTTTGTACATTAAATATTGACATTAATGATATCTGCAATACATTATGTTGGTTCTGTTCTGTTTACCCTAAGGGGGGTTATCGCTGCTCTCCCAGCTCTTATCCATGCTAGGCTTCAATGATCTATGCTAAGCTATGCTAAAAGTGCTACTGCCAGATCCGGAGATCGGCTGAATTTATTTAAAAACAGTAAAACTCAACTGTTTAACTCTAGGGGAGATGGAAAATGAGCCTATTTTCAAAAAAAGTGGAGTGTTCCTTTAAAATAACATGAAGGTGAATAAATGACAGAATTTTCATTTTTGGGTGAACTATCCCTTTAAGTACTGGTTTAATTCTCCATAATAATGTTTTGTGTTTGAGGCAAGTACTATAAGAGTTTGACTGACATCTCTTTGTGCAACACAGAGCACTTCACACCATTCCATGGAGACAGATCACAATATAATGAATTTCAGAGTACTATTGTGTTTCCTCAGGTTTCCACAGCAGTGGTCTCACAGTCAAGCTGAGACAGAGATACATGTTTTCATTGGCTCCGTCACTGGCCACTAAGAGTGATCTGACTCTCTTCGACAGCGGATAGTTTCCATTTAATTCTGTACAGCACTTGTGTTTCCTGATTTAGCCCCTGAACCAAATGCATTAGCTCAGCATGTCAGATTCCAAATGCAACATGCTTTTTCGCCCTGTAAAATACATTTTTGCCAGATGATGCCCTGATGCCAGAAGATCAGATCTACAATGCAATGTGTGGAGATTTTTTTGCTGATAAAAGTTTTTCGACTTAATAATCTGTGCTTTATGGATCCATTGCTATGGGCTGTTGATATATAATTAATACACCAAAGGTAATGTGATCATTTTCAGCCCATTCAACATTCATCATTTTAAATGATGAATAATTGTTTGTGTTGCAGGATCCAACTGTGTGTGTGTGTGTGTGTGTGAGATCTGAAAAGTAGGCCTAAAATTTTTCTCCCCAAGCTCATTTAATGCTTAATACTACACCCTTTCCCATGTGCTTTAAATCTGTATTGCAATAAATTTGTGTTGTTTTTACTGCAAGCTATGAAATTGCACAGCATACAGTCGTAAGTGGGTATAAGATTTGTCTGTATTGCCATTGCATGTAACATTTTACTCAGCACTACACTAGTCTTTAATTTGTTTGTACAAATTTGCATTTTAATGAAAATGGTGCTTCTGGGTTTTGAGGAATAATTAAAGTACACTAAGGTCTGTAATTACGTGAGTTTTTGTGAGTTAAAAGGGTTGGCGCACCTGTCGTTAAATATTCCTAGTATTCCCAAACCTGAAAAATGTTATTTCTGTTCAGTGGCTTCAGATGGCAGCTCAGAGCTGTGTTGCATTTCTGTTCTGTAATAGTCTTTGCACACCTGGGGATGTTAAAATGGCCACATTTTCAAGAATATGTTTTTGAGACATTGCCAGACCTTCAGGTGTGTCTTATCTGCCTGACTGCACATTGGTCTTATCCTACCATGAACCTGAATATATGAATTTAGTGCTGAAAATGTTGAATAGCAATGAAATACAACAACCCCCAATGCAAAATATTTTGCATTTAAACCACATTTTAAAATGAATGACTGTCACTGCATTAAGGTGAGATCACATTTCGCAGAAATTCCATGGGCAAAAAAGATCTATTGTCAAAAGTGTAGTGATGTGTGAAGCAGAGAATTAATGTAGTCTATACAACATACAGTGAAATCCTTCAACTTCATGTGAAAGATTGCATGATTCCCATTGAAATGACTGGATTTTGGCTGTGATAATTTGCTTAACAGTGGTAAATGTGACCACACTTTCAGACAACAGAATATCAAAACAAATTTTATTTTAAATAATAAATATTGTATAATAAGTATATCTAGTAGTGTGTGTGTATATATATATACACATATACATGGTGTCCAGAAGGGATATTTGTTGGTTTGTTTCGTATAAATTGTATCTTAATTTTAATCAGTGTTTCATCAGCCAATTGCCTGGATTTAATAAATAAGAAGCAAATATAGCAGACAATAGCCTATAATAGGCACGATCATGCATTTCTGGTGCACACACTTGCATTGCACATGAACTGAAGAGGCTACTTGCCTCACAGACATTGTATTTGAGTATTGTGTGTAGGCTATAGGATAGTTAACAAAATCAAATGATACTCTTTGAAATCATAATTGCATTGCATTAAGTTGTTTTAAACCTCAAATATTTTACTTATAACATTCATCATTACCAATTATTCAGTTATTTGTATAACAATGTCATTGTAAAAAAAGTAGTTTCATTGTAGTTCAATGTGTTCAATATCACAATATTACTGTTTTTTTAGCATGAGACTTCTTTCAATAACATTACATTTACATTTATTCATTTAGCAGACGCTTTTATCCAAAGCGACTTACAACAGAGGAATACAGGAAGCAATCCGTCATGAAGAGGCGAAAAATCACAAAAAGTGCCTGAAATACTAAGTTTTGGACATTACCTAGCACAAGCTAGAATAGGGAGGGAAAATAGAATTTTTCTTTTTTTTTTTTTTTTTTTTTTAAGATGAGATTAAGTGCTCATGGAAGAGATTAGTTTTCAGCTGTTTTTTGAATGTTGTCAGTGATTCCGGATGGAGGTGGGAAGATCATTCCACAAGCAAGGAACGGTGAATGAAAATGTTCTGGAAAGGGATTTCATGCCTCTCTGTGATGGTACTACGAGCCGTCGCTCCTTTGCTGAGCAAAGGCTTCTGGTAGGGGTGTAGATTTGTAGGAGCGAGTTGAAGTATGCAGGTGCTGAGCTTGTGATGGGTCTGTAAGCAAGCGTCAAAGCCTTGAACTTGATGCGAGCAGCGAGTGGTAGCCAGTGCAGAGAGATGAAGAGAGGTGTGACATGGGCCCTTTTGGGCTCGTTGAAGACAAGACAAGCAATGCCGCTGTGTTCTGAATCATTTGTTTTGATTGCACACGATGGAAGTTTAGCCAGAAGCGCATTAGTCAAGCCTAGAAATGACCAGGGCCTGGACGAGAAGCTGTGTTGCATGCCCTGTTAGGAATGGTCTGATCTTTCTGATGTTGTGCAGCGCAAACCTGCATGGCCGAGCTGTCTTTGAAATGTGGTCTTTGAAGGACAGCTGGTCATCAAAGGTTACTCCAAGATTTCTGACCGACCTTGAAGAGGAAATCAAAGCTGAACCTAGCTGGATGGTGAAGTCGTGCTGTAGAGTCAGATTGGCAGGGAAGACGAGAAGCTCAGTTTGAGCTGCAGGTGATGTTTTTTCATCCATGCCAAGATGTCCCCCAGACAGCTTGAGAGCCATGCAGTTACTGTGGGATCATCTGGTTGAAATGAAAGGTAGAGCTGTGTGTAATAAGCATAGCAATGGTATGAGAAGAGATGTGCCTGTATGATGGGTCCCAGTGATGTAGTGTAAATAGTTAAAAATAGTCATGTCAAATCTGATCATTTAAAATATAATAGGCATTTGTAATGTGCCTTTGGCTCTCACTTTATATTGTTAACTATATTTTAAATAAACTACAAAAAAATATATTTATTTTGTAAATTTTGAGTTCCCCTCAGTCACATACCTGACTCAAAGGCTCATTCATTATGCAGCTCATTATGTGGTTCTTTGTTCTCTCAGGTGTGAATCACAGCATTATTCATGATCGTTCATGCCTCTTTGCATATGGGCTTTGTTAAGAAAACGTGTCTTTCAAAATTGAAATCAATATATTGTTTTATCTGAATGAGTAGGCACAATGATTCTCACATCAGTTTGAAGCAAAAACTCTAGGCAACAACACCCATTAGTCAAAAGTCGCGTGGAAACATATCTATTGTGTGTTTTGTGGGCAAATTTTATGTGTTTTCAAAAACCATGCATAAACGTTATTCTCTCAAAAATACAAGCATGTACATACATGTTGCTAACATATTATGGTAGCCCAGTTTGTGCTGAATACAGTATTATACAGAATACACTTTTCCCATTAATATGTTTATAAGCAACGGAAAAAGCACAAATGTCAGAGCATGTCAAAACTTCTAAAGGGCCCCAAAACTGTAAACATCAAAATATAAGTAAACATACTCATTTTTTATTTTATACTTTTTTTTTTAAATATTTTGAATATGAGAGAACTAACTACCGCTACAGGTTTTATTTTACTACAAAAAAACTGCATAGAAAAACAAAAAGCTCACAGGAACATTCCCTTAACTAATATTTTCTTGATTCTTTCTTGGTTTTGCATGTGTTCATAATTTCTTTGTATGACAGCATGGCCAAAAATTATATCCGCACAATTTGACTTTTTTATTGCGTTATCACAAATAAAACAATTGACTCTAAGCACAACTATGCAATATGCTTACAAAATCTTTTGCACAACAACTGTTTAATCATATTTGAAGAAAAGGGTGAAGATGTACATTTTCCTGGAATGTTTATATATAATCATTATATATTATAATCATATTGTTTTCTTTAGTTCCAAGTAAAGGTTTTGTAACAATTTATTTGAAGGCGGCACTTATAGTGTGATTGTTATTCAGTGCAATTACATTTAGGCGTTTTAAGTGTGTTTTAAATATCCAAATACATTTTGGGGGAAGCACAATTGGTCGTGTGTGTGTGTGTGTGTTCTATTTTTTCTTTAAGCGTGTTCTATTTTAAAGAAATATGAAAACATCTGTTTTCTTGGTCTCTTTTGGCAAAGTTTATTTCAGTCTGAAAGATGGGATGCTACTTTGACAATAAAACAAGAAGAGACTTAGTCCTTTCACGCACATCTGTGTTTATCTGCATCCTGCGAGTCTGTAAGGTCATAGAGCCTGAGCATTGGGAGAAGATGAAAAGAATGACAGAGACTGATGAGGAAACTGTAAAGCACGCCAGTGGCCTCTTTCTGGCTTGAAAAAGTATAACTCTGAGCTTAAGTCTTTGTACAAGGTTGGGCTTTATCACATAAAGAAAACAAAGAGATACTGGGATTTTTTTTTTTTTAAATGTCCTTTACTTTGATGCCCGGTATAGTGTTTAAAGGGATAGTCCACTCAAAAATGAAAATAGCCATCACTTAATAACCTTCAACCTGTTTGAAAAGCCAAAAGATTACGTTTTACAGAATGTTTCTGATAATCATCCCCTTCCACAGAAAAAAAATTGATTAAGGTTTGAAACAACATGAGAGTGGCTAAATTATGAGTAAATTATTTTTGTGATGAACTATTTCTTTAACCCAGTGTTTTACAACCTTTTTTTTTTTTCCAAGGCAGAGCTTTGATAAGTAATAATCCCATGGCACACCACTAAGCACTAAAATATACAAACATGCATTGCTTCAATTGGCACATTAACCCTCTGGAATTGTTCATTTCAGAGTCACACTTGTGTTGTTCACGGTCAAAAGTGACCGAACACCTGTAATTTAACTTTTTTATTTCAGTAAAATCAATGTAATATATATTTTGTATTTTGAGAGAATTTTATGTTAATAATCAATATTTATGTAATAATTATGATCACATTTTTCCCATTGAAAATACAATCTTTTTCTATTTTTTTTTTTTTTTTCAATTAATTCTTTGTTTCATATTAAAAAATAGACAAGGCCTTTAAAAAAAAATTTGAAGGCAGATTAGTGTCATTGGTGGGAGTAATGCCATGCTGTAACCTGTAACCATATAGATTCCTATATAGCTCTATAAAGAGGCTTGCAAATTCTATAGTTGGTTTTAGACATAAAAACTTTTATTAGGTGGTGTATTTGGATATATATTTAGACATTCTCAAAGACTCTTCATCTCTTCATCTCTCTGCACATGTTTAAAATGTGGATTTGAAGTGTCCATTCATTTTACTACAGTCAGAGAAAGACATCTTGTTACATATAACATCAAAACTCAATAAAAATGTAACAAATTGAAAAGGAATTCTTTATCAGAGCTTAATCAACCTATTATTTGAGTCTTCTGGCTCAATTTTGCCATATTGTTAGAGCCACACCAATTCATTTGTGTGTGTGTGTACATAAAAGTGTTGTGTATGAGTGTGTGTAAGTGAGTGTCTGTTTGATTGAGTGTCTCTTGATGTTTTAGAGTGTAACCCCTTCCTTGCTGTCTTGTTTTACTTCACTGTGGCTGAATTATTGATTTTATTTCACGCATTTACAAAAACTTGCTTTGTGTTACAGTCACACCAATTTACGTATGTTTGGTGGTGGGATGGTTGGAGTGTGTCTATTTTGCACTCTTGATGTTTTAGAGTGTCATTCTTGATGTTTTAGCGACTTTTTTCTGCATTGTGGCTGATTTGTAGATTGTACCCCAAAAAAATTGCTCTCTTTTTTCATATTTTTCATATTTCCCATTAATTTCCTATGGAAGTAATTTCTGACCGTGAACAACACAATTGTGACTATTTTTTAAAGACAATTTCCACCTTTTTTGTGGTTACATATCAATTGCTGCAAAAGTCACTTTGTAACATTCCAACGCTATCTCACGATCAATTCGTACGTACTTTATGAGGTGGCTAATTCGATTCATATGAATTGCCGTGAGATCGGGTTTAACATTCAAACAAGCGATTTTTAAAATTAAAAACAAAAAATGTTGGTCTAAAATGACCGAACAACACCAGAGGGTTAAACATTTCTTCAGCAGTCCATATCTATTTGGGTTATGTGGGCTATGTTTGAAAAGCTTTATAGAACAATCTTATTGGTCACTACAAACCTCCTTTTTCTCATCATAAATGGTTGTGTTCATTGCATTTTGTGCAAAGTTTCACCAGAGAGCTTCATAATGGTCAAGCACTTGACCAAAGGAATATGACATCCTGTAAATCCATTAAATCCAGAAGCTTTTGAGCAACCAGCACAGCTCATTTCCTTCATGTGCTCACATCCTGTTTTAGCATGCCTCAGTGCCATCTCCTCTCACCGGACAGGTCAGGGGTCATGAATAACTCGGGTAAATGATTTCTGTGCCGTATTTAAAAGGAACGCCAGGAGTTTTGCACCATAAAATTAGACATTGACTGTGACGGGAATGACGATAGGAAAAATGTCTGAATGACTCAATAGGAATGTTTGTGTACAGTGTAATTAATGTTACGGTATTTTTAGGAAAACTTGGACTTTTATGTCCAAGCCATATTAAATCCACATCAAATGAGTTTGGGGTCTTTCTTTTTCTGTTACAGCAATAAACAACTCAGCGCCTTATTAAACAGTCTTGGTTTATGGCATGCAAACACACATCATTTTCTGCTCATCTAAACTTGGAGGCAAAATAATGTTGAGTTGTAAAAAGCCTTTCAAGTTCAGTACATCAGCTCATTTATGGAGTTATAGTTCCTCCGGGGCTTGTTGAGTTTTCTTGTTGCATGGCTTAAATCAGTTTCATTATTAGCCAGCTGGATGGAGATAACCTTCCTTTTCACGGCTACTGGTGACATTTCTATGACAATACCATAAAGAATGCTAAACCATTACCCATTATTGCCCATTTATTTACCCTAACAAGGCAGCAACATTTCTATGTGAAGTTTATAAAAAAACTTGCTACTGATATGAATAAGAATTCAGTTTCAATATACATTTTATTTATTTATTTATTTTAAAACATGGTAATCTGCGAGAGTTTTAATCATTGCAAGAATTTTGAAATAGATTGATCCCTTCATTACTAAACTGACCAATCAGAATGTATATTCAAATTTTGCATTTGCTTTTGTCCACAATGCAGTTGAAAAGGCAAAAGGGGAGGGGCCTAAATTTGCCCCCAATCATTGTCAGAGGTAACTATTAAAGCAAATCAGCTTGCAGTATTACATTAATGCATCATCAAGCCTGCTTGTAAAGAGAACAGGTGATGAGATACTTTCAACTTCAGCCAAAATATTAATAAAATGCAAATTAATAAAGGATCTCAAAGCAAGTGTGGATTAACAACAGGGCCATATATGAATTTGCCATAATAGTGATGTGGAGGATGTTCCTGTCCACATGTAACTTTTTGCCCTCTACCAGTTAAAAAAATAAACTGCATACATTTTGCAGAAGAGCATTGTTTTGGTTGTGCTTCGGCTCTGCGTCACTGTGCAGAAGAATATGGTTCTTTCTCATAACTAAAAAAGAGAGAGAGATTATCCTAGTACACATAAAACATTCACTACTAGGCTTATGAGATATAACCAGTTTAGATGGAAAGGATCTCATGATGACTAGCTGAAGATGTGTAACAAAGACTCCTGATTGGGATCCATGTGCAGTTTATTAAAAGAATTCAAACTCACAGTATTAACAGGCGTGGATTGGTAAACCAGGGCAAACAGCAATATCAAAGGCAGAGAAGAAAACGTGGTCATAACAGGCAAAGGTCGGGGCAGACAGGAAACAGTCAATATACAAAGTCCAGGCAAACACAGATCAAAGGGCAGGCAGCACAGGTTCAGAAACGAGAGTCCAAGGCAGAGTCAAACACAGGCAGAATAATAACAGGGGATAAACACTCAGAAATGCAGCCGGGGCAAACAAGACTTCGCAATGAGTGTGTGTGTGTGTGTGAAGAGGGAATATATAGTCAGTGTGATCGGGATCAGGTGTACAGTAATCAGTCCCAGACTGTGGGTGCTTGGGAAATTAAGTCCAATTGAATATTAGTATACCGGTGAGTGAGACCTCCGGTGGCCGACGGTGGAATCTCCACCGGTGTTTGTAACAAGACGTTACTGTAGCTATACCCATTAATAAACACAGTACTTCTTTGAAAATAAATTCCAGCACATCGCTACAACAACCCATAATGAAATGAATAAATAATGCTTTACAATGATTTCTGTTATAGAGCTACATATGGTAATTTATTTGTTTAATAAAAATACCTTACTCACATGTTAAGTAATAAAAATGCCATATCTGCATCGCTTTTACAATATTTCAAATCCCTCAGTTCTCGCCATTGCCGAAAAGCCAAGCCAATGTTGATTCTCGTTTTATTACGAGCTCTTACCTGTTCTCTTTTTTCCAGAAGACTTGTTTGCCTTTTTTTTATGGGTGATTCCCTGGAGGTTCGAGATTTAGCTGCTCCATGTCAACCTTTCTGGCTCATTGTGACAACCAACACCATATACCAGTGGTTTTCAAATGACTTAAAAAATGGGTCGCCAGGATGATTTAAGGAAAATGGAGTTACATTAAAAATAAAAAAATAACAAAATTTGTTTTCATAAAATCAGTATATAGGCCTATATAAAAGGAATAAATACGCGAAATATATTTGACTTAAATAATTAACAGATTAACAAAAAGAAAGAAAAAACTGTGCGACAGTTGCTGCTGAGTTTGGTTCATTTTTGTGAGTCGTGGCGCTCCTCAAACAAGTTCACGGAAAGGAAACCCAGAGGACAGAAAGCACACCTTGTTTTCTTTATTTTACAATAGCACAATGTAATACTTTGCAGTTTTGAACGATGTCCTACTCTTATTATCTGTGATATGACCAAAATTACGGAGTATTTTATGTTTCCTCTGCTCGTTCGCGCCGGCGCCTCAGGCGCACACACAACATATTCCAGCATTGCAAACTTGACATCGCAGCCTGTTGATTATCAACCTAACATATAAAAAGTTACACAGCTCAGTTTAAATAGTCAGTAGTAGCCTACAATTCGTGCCATTTAAAGCAGATTTTTGCACATGTTAAGAGGATGATTTTTTCCATCAATATTGGGACGCGAGTGAAGTAGCATAGGCTACAAAGCCTATAGTAAATAATGGTTTAGCATCCAAATACATCGCGAACATGGAAACATTTGGATTCGAATGAGAGAGTTAGGCTACGTGAGCCTAACGGTGGTTACTTTCAGTTTCTTTCGTTTTGGCTTTTTTAGTTATAGCCTACTTATATATTTTTCATTCTTGATCTGTTCTGAATATCGTTAAATTTAAAGGATTTGTTGTGGAGGGAGGCAAACTAAAATAACCAATAGCTATTTGTAGTGTTTATAATGTGTGTAGTACATTATAACATTTCGCCTTATTTACCGATATTCTAAATGCAATCAAATGCGACATATACGTGACTTACCTGTTTTTTTCTCTCCCAAAAGCATAGCAAAAATATATATTTGTAGTGTATTTTGAAGCATGCAGCAAACGATTAATTGGTTAAAATTCTTTTTGGTTAACGGTTAACCAGTTAATTAGCGTCCCATAGGCCTAGCTATCAAATTAGTGCAGAATCAACTTTGCGTTGCGAACGTGCCAAGGATCAAAAGCGGTTTGTGTGGAAAAGTGCTGAGCTGAATTTTTGTGCCATCTAGTGGTTTAATGAAGAATACAGTCAAATGGCCCATTGTATATAAGTATTCTTCTGCTTGGCTTGACTGTTTGAATGTAAATGGCTGTAGGCCTATATATGGGTCGCGACAACAACAACAACAAAAAAAGAGGGTTGCTCTTAAAAAAGTTTGAAAACCACTGCCATATACGCATCAAAATAGCTGGAGCAACTTTTTTTGGATCTACTCTATTTATGGATATGACGAAACACACACGGGCGAGTGACATATGTAGGTAATTTCCAGCGAAAGCCATCCTGCCAGTCTATAATATAAACATTTTGAGAGGCATATCATAGTGAATCAGGATAAGACCAAAAAAAAAATTTGGAAGAAGGATTGATGATGTATTGACTCATTATTTAAATAAATAAAATTACATAGTGTACCTTTAAATGATTTTAATGGTCATATTCTGTATATGCAGCTGCGCAGTGTTGTGTTGGTGGTCGGAGAGATAATAATGCTGTATTAATTATTAAGGCCGTTTTAAGATATCTGGGGGATCTGTGTACCTGAGCATAATTATCAGTAAATATATAAACATCAAACCTGCTACAGTCTTTTATTGTTTTGATATTCAATATTAATTTACAGTTCAATAAGTGAAGTTATTTAATGTCATTTCGGAAGGAGTACACACATTTAATCTTCGAATTAATATCATGGTATAAAAACACCATCTTACCACTTCCCAATGTTAGTTCTTTCAGCATCCCTCTTCCTCCCCTTCGCCTCCTTTTTCTATGTTTGCCTATATAGAGGGGGAATCAGAGCTCACAAACTCATAAAGAAGTAGGCTAACAGGTTAATATTGAAAGTGAAAGTAATGTGTAGCCAAATATGGTGTCCCATAGTCGGAATTTGTGCTCGGCATTTCACCTATCCAAGTGCACACATACAGCAGTGAGTATTGAACACACACACACACACCATGAACACACACTCGGAGCAGTGGGCAGCCATTTTTTGGAGTGGCGCCTGGGGAGCGATTGGGGGTTAGGTGCCTTGCTCAAGGGCACCTTAGTTGTGGTAATGAGAGTGGAAGAGAGCGCTGGTTATTCACTACCCCCACCTACATTTCCTGACGGTATTGAGACTCAATCCCGTGACCTTTGGGTAGTCCAACTCTAACAATTTGGCCACAACTGCCCATATTGAGGAACTTACATTTGAGACACAATACCATTTAATTTGCATATATTTGTCTGCCAAAGAAATTAATTTCTGATTGACTTCTGATTGAAAATTTTTGAACAAATCAGTTAAGTAAAAGATTCAATGACTTGTTCAGACAGTTGCTTGTTTCGTTGCTGAATGAATCAATGATTTTGAACGAGTCAGTTGTTTCGATATACACACAAAACATACAACACGTTAAATATTGCATAACATAAACATACTTAGTACACACAAAAACAGTAACATCATAAAGTTACGAGACAAATATAATACATGCATTATATGGGCATGAAGACAACATAGCATCAGTATAATGATAGAAACAGTATGTACATTGTGTAAAGGTGTAGTGTCAACTTGGGAGGTACACAGGATATCCAATTCCAGATTGTAAAGTCTGCATATGATTCCTGAGGTGCATACCGGTGTGCACAATATTATTTAGAACGAAGTTGACATAAAACATACATAGGCCATTGCTTGAGGCTGATTGACAGTTGGAACATTAATTACCACGTCTGTTCTTTTCTTCAGCTATTGTGATGAGAAGGCAATGTGCTTCGTAGCACTCAAGTTGTTTTCCAAACGTCTCCATTGGCTTCACAATGGACCACGTTCAGCCACTGGTGGCTTATTGTTTTAAGATCTTTAAGAGTGGGTTTCATCCAGCTACTTGTGAAGACAGGGCTGTCAGTCATCTTTTCATTTAACAAAGACCAGCAATCCAGTGAAACCAGACAAAGAGGGATCAATTCAATCCTATATGGAAACTTAAAATATCTGAGGTAACAAACGCAGCCAAGTGGTTTTTATGGATACATGGAAGACTTTATGAAATCTTTGTAGGCGAAAGACCAACACTGTGAGCAGAATATATAATAATTTGCAAAAGAAGAGGTTACAGAACATACAAATGCTAATCCTCATTTCAACTGCACTGCAAGTTTCTTCTTTTAAGCATAAATCTGACAAAATTTAGTGAGGTTTGTTTATTTACTTATTGCATGTACACTCACCTAAAGGATTATTAGGAACACCATACTAATACTGTGTTTGACCCCCTTTCGCCTTCAGAACTGCCTTAATTCTACGTGGCATTGATTCAACAAGGTGCTGAAAGCATTCTTTAGAAATGTTGGCCCATATTGATAGGATAGCATCTTGCAGTTGATGGAGATTTGTGGGATGCACATCCAGGGCACGAAGCTCCCGTTCCACCACATCCCAAAGATGCTCTATTGGGTTGAGATCTGGTGACATTTTAGTACAGTGAACTCATTGTCATGTTCAAGAAACCAATTTGAAATGATTCGAGCTTTGTGACATGGTGCATTATCCTGCTGGAAGTAGCCATCAGAGGATGGGTACATGGTGGTCATAAAGGGATGGGCATGGTCAGAAACAATGCTCAGGTAGGCCGTGGCATTTAAACGATGCCCAATTGGCACTAAGGGGCCTAAAGTGTGCCAAGAAAACATCCCCCACACCATTACACCACCACCACCAGCCTGCACAGTGGTAACAAGGCATGATGGATCCATGTTCTCATTCTGTTTACGCCAAATTCTGACTCTACCATCTGAATGTCTCAACAGAAATCGAGACTCATCAGACCAGGCAACATTTTTCCAGTCTTCAACTGTCCAATTTTGGTGAGCTCGTGCAAATTGTAGCCTCTTTTTCCTATTTGTAGTGGAGATGAGTGGTACCCGGTGGGGTCTTCTGCTGTTGTAACCCATCCGCCTCAAGGTTGTGCGTGTTGTGGCTTCACAAATGCTTTGCTGCATACCTCGGTTGTAACAAGTGGTTATTTTAGTCAAAGTTGCTCTTCTATCAGCTTGAATCAGTCGGCCCATTCTCCTCTGACCTCTAGCATCAACAAGGCATTTTCGCCCACAGGACTGCCGCATACTGGATGTTTTTCCCTTTTCACACCATTCTTTGTAAACTCTAGAAATGGTTGTGCGTGAAAATCCCAGTAACTGAGCAGATTGTGAAATACTCAGACCGGCCCGTCTGGCACCAACAACCATGCCACGCTCAAAATTGCTTAAATCACCTTTCTTTCCCATTCTGACATTCAGTTTGGAGTTCAGGAGATTGTCTTGACCAGGACCACACCCCTAAATGCATTGAAGCAACTGCCATGTGATTGGTTGATTAGATAATTGCATTAATGAGAAATTGAACAGGTGTTCCTAATAATCCTTTAGGTGAGTGTATACGTATCCATATTTGTCTTGTTTAAACTATGTTTAGATATTTGGTTTCACATTATTTTGATGGTCCCTTTAACACATTCTGTTGACTATAAGTAATGTGCAATAAGTTTTCACGTGCATATGATATGCACTTTATCCCGTCTAATATGCGCATAACCCACACCACTAATCCTACCCAAGGAGTTTACAGTGCATAGCATATGCACACATTTTTGAATATAAATGGCACAATAAATACAATTCGTGCTACAGATACTCGCTTTCATGAGATCGTGTTGTGCTATGCGGTTGCTGGGGTATTTTTGGTGGTTACTAGGACATTTCTATGCAGTGACTACAGTGTTAGATGTTGCTTACTGGTTCAAGTAAAAAAAGAGTCCAACAACAAGTATCTAAGATGTTCTAATCTCTAGATATGACTCAAGTTTTTTTTTCATCTGCCAGACAAAATGATGTCTGACCGCTTAGAAAAGTAAAAGCGCACCTCTTTTCTATTTTTATTTTTACGATACCATAGAATTATATTTTTTGGAAACGGTACTACAACAGCCTTGTTTACACTTGTAGTACTCTTGGTTTTAGAGAGTCTTTGCTTGACTGTGCTGGTGTAGAAAACCAGAGTAGCATTATGGCCCATCCTTAAAGTCAGCCCACCCACTTTTCTATGTAATTACAATCATCCTAATACCACAGAAAGTCCTGATGGCCTTCGCAGACATTCAAGCACAGCAATAAAAACCTACTGTGGACAACGCCATCTCTCAAAGCCTGATCAACAGCAGGACTGGGCACACACAGATGTTAATCGCATTAGTGCCATCTGTCTCGTACAGGGGCGCAGCGGGCCTGCAATGACAATCTCAACAACACACCAGCGCCACTCATCAAAGACCCAGTGTCAGGACTCAGAGGGTAAAATTCAGCCACAAACCTCACTGTGGAGTCATGAGACCTCAAACGTCTGTCAGCTTACAGACATCTCCCCAGCATGTGCCATCTGAATGGGTATAATAGATTGATCTAAATGATTAATGAGCTATTCAGCACTTGCAAACCCCGAGGTTGTGCAGATAACAGCACACAGTTTATTCAAGGAGTTGGTGAAACAATACAGTCAAATAAAGCAGCGGGATTGCATTGGGACGTTTTGCTGGAGTACTTTAATATTCTCTCCTAGCTGCGTGCACATTTAAAAGATTGTACTTGTGCTGTACGCTTTCTTTCACAGCTGGCGTCTTGTGTGTGTAAATCAGCGGTTCTCCAAAAATCTAATTTTTCTGTTACCTCACAAGGTGTTTGATTTGGCTAAACCATTGCTTTCTCCACTGTATTACCTTTCTAGCCAATCCAGTTCCAAACGTGCCAGGCAGAGGGACTGACACTGTGCTGGCAGAATCCAGAGGGAGGAAATCGGTAGCAGCTGTGGCAATAGTCTAAAGGAAATGCACTTTTGCATGTATGGCATGGAAGAGTGGCATAGCCAAAGCTGGAAAGACTTGTGGGAATGAGGTTAGATCATGTTGTAGTGCTCCATTAAGTTTAGCCTGGGGAAATATTGAAATAAAAAGCTCTATTGTATCTACATATCTGAATGAATATATCTTTGGACTAATACAACAAGCAAAAACAAAAAATTCTCACCAAAATATTTAAAACGTCTTGAAAATTAAAGTGGAAATATATTTTAAATTTATTTTAATAAATCTACTTTGCCATCACATTTGCCATTACATTTTAAGATATATTCAAATATAAAAGTTGTTTTAAATTGTAATAATATTTTTCAATATTACTTTATTGCTAATAAAGTAATTATTTAATTACTGTTTTACTGTTTTATTGAGCATAAAAGACTTCTCCTTAAAAAACTTTTAAATGATAGCCTTTTAACCATTAAAACAACCATAAATACATAAAATATTATTTATTTATTTATTTATTTATTCATTCATTCATTCATTCCATTTGCTTTATGGAAAACTGCCATTACTCTTTGAGGATTAATTTTATATCAAAAGATGATAAGTAGACCTGCTACTTTAGACAACAGAACATATGGGTTTGAAGTTGAACGGTTCACAGAGCAGACCGTGCAGTGGAAACGCACAGTGAGAACCCATGGGCAAATAAGTGTAGGTGAGTCAAACTACCAGTGCTGTCATATCTGCCTCATTATTCATCCTAATGACTTGTGCTGTTAAAACTACTCATTTTCAGAGAGGGGAACCATGGGCTATTTCTGGAGCCCTGCTCCCAGGATATCCTGTCAGAGGCACCCCTTAGGGCCAGAGAAAACTTTTCACAGAAAGAAATGGCAGACTTATTACTCACCGGGTTTTAAACGGCACATGAATCTTCACTTTCACAAGAACCTTAATGGTGCTGTTTGATGTCTGAGCAGCAAAGACTGATGGGAAAATGGTTGTGAGACTTTTTTTTTTTTTTGTCATGGTAATTGCTCTTTGGTGGCCATTCCACTCAGAGCAGCTGTGCACCCACCATGCCAAATAAAAGAAAGCCGGGCCTTTTTGGGACGAATACAGGATAAGATTATAGGGGAAACTCTGGGATTATGAAAGGATAATTAATGAAATGGGGCCATTTGTCAAGCACTCCTGACATGCTCCAGACTGGAAACAGAGCCTTACCAGATTTTTCAAATTCTGGCTTTTAAAATACATCCACTTACATGCAAACTTTAATTATTAAATGCTATATTATCTTGGTACAAAAAAACAACAACAAAAAAACAATCTATGGCCTTTACAATGTGTTTTGAACCATATTGATCAAACAATGAGCAGAGTACTTACCTGTTTGTCAGGCAAGTTGATTATTCTATGTTGTGTGCTGAAACTTCACATGGTGAGGTTGCAATCAAAAACACGGGGTAGCTGAGCAAGTTTTGCTTCTCAAAGGCATAATATAACCCAGCTGTCTCAATTAAGGAAGAAACAGGGAAAGAGGAAGCTTCAGCCACATTTATGGTCCACCTCAAACCTCATAACATGCTGGCTACACCATTGATCTCATAAGGCCACCGTTACCATAAAGCCGCTGGACGCACCAGACGCAATCATGTCCCATTCATTTAACGCTGACATTGCGCACACAACATTGAATGCAAATAAAAGACTTATACTGTGGCCATACCAGTAAGGTGATTAATGACTGAAGTTATACTGAATCCATATGGCGTAGAAAACCCAACTCTTGGTTTTATTTGTAAATGCATGATTGTAACCCTCAACTCTACATCTCAAAACTCATAACTTTCTCAACCTTTAAGGTCACGGATGCTCTGACATTTAGATGGCAGCTCATCGCTTCATGTTCAGCTCCAATAAGACTTCTTGTCCTTTTGGCCACAATCTCCCCTGTTACATTTTTCCATCTCCGTGAAAGGTCACATGTTTATCTTCTAAAAGACCTGGATACTCCATAAAATAGGTAAATCTGTCTTTTATAACCAAGTGTGGCCACAGCGACTGACTAAACCTCACCACAATGTGTTCTATATGAATGCCCTACAAGATCTACTTAATTTTCTATCTTTGGTTTTATCACAATGCTTTGTTTGCCACCTTCTATATATTCTGTTTGCTCATTTGTGTTGCTTTTGGTCATGCAGTGACATTTTAAAATTAAGCATGCCTTAAATTGGCCTGGGAATGTTGCTTTTTATATACATGAACATTTCTGGAAGGAACTAGACTCCTGGAAATTATGTCAAAGCCCTAAGGAAAATGGTTCCTTTGCAAACTTCTTTTATTTCTACAAGTAAATAAATTTAAATAAAAAACAATAACATTTATGATGCAAGCTTCTTGGTTACCACAGAATTCAACACGTTGTTACATAATTATGGAATCCAGAGGGCTTTCACATATTTTAAACTCCAAAAGTAAAAATGTTTACAGCCCTATAAAAGTCAAATAAAATAAGGAAAAACTTCCTATTTAATTCTGTTAAATAATTTGAGGCTTTGCTCAGTTATTTTTTAGACTAGTTTATTATTCCTATGTGGTTTATACACAATTATTTGCATATTTATGTGCATAATCATATTTATGGAGAGGTACTGCAATAAAATATGCAGTGAGAGGTGAATATTGGCTATGTGAAGTTGTGTATAATTGGATCCGTCCAATTGGAATTATTCACTAATTTGTTTGTTTTTGTAATTTTGTTAAATAATAATCATCATAGAAAAGGCTAAAAGAAAGTCTGCTGATTCTGTCTTGGCCTCGGAATGATCTGTCGCTTTAAGGGTGAAATTCAGTGTCACCAGTTTTTAAAAAACAACCTTGGCTGAAAATAAAGCATCCATTCAGTAGCGTGAACATAATTTTTATATTTATCAAAGCTCACCTCTTGTTCAACTTCGTTCAATGTCATGTGCTTTAGAGCTGTGACCGCACCACATTAGAACCAGATACTATGAAGCAGATAGGGCAACATAGTAGGCCAAGTCAAAAGGTTTATGGCAGATTTTCTCAGCCAAGATTTATCATGCTCTGACCTTGCTGTCAGTTACCTTATCATGGAAACAATGTGTTTTGACTGTGCTTACTCTTTGTACAAGGCTGCAAAGGCAGCTGGATAAGGCCTGTAAGTCTTTTGAACTTTTAATCCAATGCAGTTTTTGCTGCCAGATGTATCTATCCTGGCAGAGGAGCGTTTCACAGTGGGCAGTCGGGCCATAGAACAAAATGTGCTTGTGATATAAGTTCTAGGAGTTAACTCTTAACACCTGGGCCTGGATTTTGATTCACTTTGCAATAACTGGGAGTATTTTGCCTAAATATTAAAGGGTTAGTTCACCCAAAAATGAAACTTCTGCCATCATTTACTCACCCTCATGTCGTTCCAAACCCATAGGACAATGAGGTTCATTCTCGTGTGTTACACAGCATGTTTAAGCTTCCGCAAGAACCAATGAGGTTTGTTCTTGTGTATTACGCAGCACGTTTGAGCTTCCGCAAGAAACAATGAGGTTCATTCTCGTGTGTTACGCAGCATGTTTGAGCTTCCACAAGAACCAAGAGTTTCCGCAAGAACCAATGAGGTTCGTTCCCGTGTGTTACGCAGCACGTTTGAGCTTCCGCAAGAACCAATGAGGTTTGTTCTCCTGTGTTACACAGCACGTTTGAGCTTCCGCAAGAACCAAGAGTTTCCGCAAGAACCAATGAGGTTCGTTCTCATGTGTTACGCAGCACGTTTGAGCTTCCGCAAGCACCAACGAGGTTTGTTCTTGTGTGTTACGCAGCACATTTGAGCTTCCCCAAGAACCAATCGGGTTCGTTCTTATGTGTTACGCGGCACGTTTGAGCTTCCGCAAGCACCAATGAGGTTTGTTCTCATGTGTTACACAGCACGTTTGAGCTTCCGCAAGAACCAAGAGTTTCCGCAAGAACCAATGAGGTTCGTTCTCATGTGTTACGCAGCACGTTTGAGCTTCCGCAAGCACCAACGAGGTTTGTTCTTGTGTGTTACGCAGCACATTTGAGCTTCCCCAAGAACCAATCGGGTTCGTTCTTATGTGTTACGCGGCACGTTTGAGCTTCCGCAAGAACCAATGAGGTTTGTTCTCATGTGTTACACACGTTTGAGCTTCCACAAGAACCAAGAGTTTCCGCAAGAACCAATGAGGTTCGTTCTCATGTGTTACGCAGCACGTTTGAGCTTCCGCAAGCACCAACGAGGTTTGTTCTTGTGTGTTACGCAGCACATTTGAGCTTCCCCAAGAACCAATCGGGTTCGTTCTTATGTGTTATGCGGCACGTTTGAGCTTCCACAAGAACCAATGAGGTTCGTTCTCGTGTTTGAGCATGTTTGAGCTTCTAAAAGGCAAACGAAATAAAAAACATTTTTCCTGTATGAGAATTTTTTGTTTTTTATTGAGACTTACTATTATATATAGATAAAGTGTAGTTGTGCCACTGTAGACAATGGAGAGTGGTATAAAATAAAATAAAGTAAAGAAGACCCCAATTTTGTCATATGAATCTTAACTAGTTCTCAGTCTCATGATCCCTCTAAGTCTCAGTCCCTTTTCTTTCTTTTTTTTTTTTTTTTGGTTGAGGGTTTCAAAACTGCATTTTAGTGACAGCACTCTGGATGCTACTGTAAATCTTGCCTGAGAAGCCATTCCAAACTGTCTGGACAAAAGACTAGAAACAAAAGTCTTTAAAAAGGGGCATTTTTAAGTCTCCAGCATGCCACTAAGATGCCTGTTTTCAATTATGGAACCCACCCAAGCATGGTCCCCTTCATTTGGCTGCTTTTCCTGGCGACTACATGACGCTTCTTCTCAATAAATCACCATAGTGTCATCTTAATATACACAACATCACAAAGGATTTAATTTGGGTAACAAAACGTGACGAATACATAGCCTCCAACCGCAGTCCCTTTAAGGGCAAGAAACAGTCATTTAATTTAAGAGCGAAAAAAGAAATATGGATAAAGCTCAAACAGGACTAGACAACCTTCTGGCAAAATGAGAATATTTGTGGGTTTTGACCAAAGAAACTGGGATGCAAACAAGAATGTGGAAAATTCCGCCAACATGTTTCTAGTCAGTGTGGTGGAAAAGTAATGGGAAATGGGAATGTTACCCTAAGGAGGATATAAATATAGTTAATTCTACAGGAAATACTGTATGTCCTTTGGCCCTGCCCTTTTTTGCAAATGCTCAGCGGTTAGGATAGGCAGTCTGTGTCTTATTCAGTCTGGATAGTTCAAATGGTAAGACATGCAGGAGTTTATTGTAAGTACAGAGTGGATTTTACTTCAGCAGTGTCGAATCTTGGACAGATGTGAGGTGTACATAATAGCTAAAGTCATGTGCTCTTTATTACAAACATAAAAATCACCCTTTTGGATGCTAAATGTCTGAAAATCTATGCCAGTTTGATTTGAAAAGAGACATTTATACATTCCTGTGAACGTGCTGTGTGTGGACAATGACTTTACACACCTCTAGAAACCTCCAGAATTTCCAGTTTTATACGCATAATATCCAAATTGCTTTAATTTAACTGCCCATGATGTAAACCTCAAGGAGACCAGGGACGGTTATTCACTGCATCACATTAATAGAAAGTCAGTTAATATTAAGATTTTTAATATAAAGTATATTTCTAAAAGTAGTTTTATAGTATTTTTGTAATGTGACAGCTGGGGTGGAAACCTTTATGACGTAGCCAATGCCATGCAGACTTACTTGATCATCTCATTCTAGTGTTTAATGCTGGTCTAGTATTTTTGAACAAATTGTTTTATTCCTGAAACTGCCACCAATAATGCAGTTCTCATCTTATGTGGATGTAAATAAAAGTTCAAAAAAGTTCAAGTGATTAGTGCAAGTTTAAAAAAATTATTAACTTCATATTCATTTGTAGCTTCTCTTGTATCCTGTTACTATCCTCTTCAACCTCAAGATTACTTGGAAACGGAAATGTTATTAATGTTTCAAGATATTGACATTTTGAACCTTTTTACTGATGTAAACATATTCATGTATTTTATCAGTTGAGTGGTTAAAGAATAATCCACTCCAGATTTCCACTCCATCTTCTGCTGTCATAGTCAGTATTCCAGACTGAAGCAAAGACTCTGATCAATAATTTATGAAATTAATAACTCACCAGCCAGTAGACTCTTGCAGAGTAACACTGCTCAGTTGTGCTGTTTCTTAAGATATGCAATCAGATCTTGTGATATGTTTTCATGTTTCATTCACTGGCAGTTCTCTAACATAATCACTTTTGTTGTATTGTCATAAGCGTGCTTTTAATCTTTTTTATTCAGTATTTTAATTTATTGATTTGACTTTTATGCTACTTTTTAATGGAATGAAAACAGAAAAGCCATTACAGAGGGAAATCCAGCATAGCATTGTATACTTAATAAGCAATTCTTAAATGTTCTTTGGAAGACATGCTATTAGGATCTATTGATGCTGTCATGCTTTTGGAACATGCAAAATGCAAATTTATGTGCAAAAGCATTCATTAGTTTTAAACAGTTTTAATCTTGGAAAATGTTATTATAAACTGTTAGACATTTACCAATCTGCAAGTGTTCTTGGGAGGAGGCTTTGAAAGGTAAATATGATGGTGGCATAAATAAAAACGACAAAACTGTATATTTATCATCATTTTGATTTGCTGTGTCTAAATGTATGTTTTTGTCATGCTGAAAGTGTGACAGAGCTCTCAGGGAGATAATGAAACAACTGCAATATATTTCTCATGCAGTTAACCCTTAAACGCATACCTCGGGTCTTTAGTGACCCGGGATGTCATTCCCTACCCTCCTCCTCATTAATTTTTTTAAGTTAGACATCAACCTAGTCATCAACCAAATATTTTTCTGTACAACAATAATTGAATATTTAATGACTGAATAAGTGCAATTCACCTTTATTCCACAAGGTGCCAATGTCTGATACACAATGATGAAGTGATGTTTCACTCATAGTTGCCGCAGGCAGTAAACAAAAGAATAGGAAGTATCATCAGCAAAACTGTCTCAGTGATTCACTGCAGAGAAAGTACTGAACACTATCAAATATTAGTGTCACTGTCACTTGATGGTGGATCTGGTGAAGAAGCTGTTAGCGATCAAAATATTGATTTTGAAGATGTTGAAAATGATAGATTTGAGAATATGTTTGAGATGGCGAATATGAGCCAGATGCTGAATGTACTGGGAAATGAGCTCTGACGAGGACAGTGATGATGGTATAAAACATCTGCTCAAACTGAACCCTTCCAAGCTCCAAAAGGTAACAAAATATGCTTTATTTTATTCTTCAAATTTCAACCTATTTCAACTTAAAAACTTAAGTTCAGTTGCTGACTTAAATTTTTAAGTTAAAGCAACTTTGAAAGTCATTTCAACTCATTATATTACAATTTACATTAAACTGACTTACAATTTTGAGTTGAATCTTGTATAACTTAAATTAAAAAGTTGAAATTGCTTAACTTATTTTGATGAGTTAAATGAACTAAAAAACATATGTTGTCATAACTTTTTACAGTGTAACCGTAACTCTAATTTTAGGAGAGTTTTATATTATCGCGACAGCTAGAGATCCATCCGTGTTAGATATAGATCCGGGTCACTAAAGACCCGAAAATGTAATAATGATTGCAGAAACATTCATGCATTTAAGGGTTAATAATATGGAACAGAGCATTACATAATGGATTTTCATGTGATTGTAATTACAGTTGTCTCCATCTCCAGGTAGAGCTTTTTGACAGCTAGGAAAAAAGACTTTGTCTAAAACATTTGTAAAACCCAGCAGCAGTGCAATCTTGAAATGTCAACCACCCCGCTGGTATAATCTCTCGCATAAAACAGCGTGCAGTAAAATAAAACTGCTTTCCATTAAGAACTCAGAGCATTTGCAAATTTCAAGCATACAATAGGGTACAACAAGGAAATAGTTTTCTTCTGGTCTCAAAATCTATGATCAATAATATTTTTTCATTTATTTTATTTTTAACATTTGATATTGTTTGAATTTTTTTTTCTAACAATCAATTATTCATAATATTATATATATATATATATATATATATATATATATATATATATATATATATATATACATATTGTCATTATGGTGACCTCTTGACCTCATGTATCAGGGCAATTTCACAGTGTACAACAACTATGGTAGTTTTTGGTTGATTTATAGTGTTTTGGGAGATAATCGAAAAAGTATTTCCCCCAGGAGGCTTTTAGCCCATTTTGAGAATACAAGCCATTTACTCAATTAGAATCTGCTGCCAGTGTACTATTTTCAAGTATTATAGGCAGAACAATGCTAACCTTCTTTCTAAGGAAGGCATTGTGTGAATATTGTCACAATCTAACATCACAGATCATTAATCCTTCTGAACACTTTGTTTACTATAAATATACAGGCATGCACAGTTTGATAAAGTAGCTTGCCTGGCTCTCTGTGTTCTGGCCCTTGTCTCTCTATCTGTTTCTCTATCGTTCCACCTTGACAAAGTCCAGATGGCATCACAGAACAAACAGCTGCTGTGCTGGCTGGGTAAAGAAAGAAAAGGAGAGAGTGGAGACAGACAGGGCAACATTTCATGCATATGATGAGTGTTGATATGCAAACCCCATTGACCTTGTATGATATATGCACAGTGTGTAACTCAAAGCCAATACTAATGCTTCCATTAATCCCATGCTCTATCTATATACCTAACTGAAACTCTCTCATTAAAAGTTATAAATTCACAGACTTTGCTGTATTTTTCTTGTCAGCTTGCGGTCTGGGTCAAAATTGGAAATTGGTATTTTGTCCCTGTCTCCATAAAAAGCTATAATTTTCTGCCAACCCCCTCCATTCATTGCAAAATTAAATGTCTCCAGTGGGATGTTCGACTGCAACAGATGTTTGTCCCCCACCGCTGTATACGGTTTTCCATACCTCATAAACACTCGGAAAACAAAAAGGTTGGGGATTTTAAGAGGGAAAATACATGCTGGGTCTTGGCATGGCATATATATATATATAGACAGTTAATCTACAATTTTAGCCCCATATTAGGAAGATATAACGTGAAACATACAATAGACAAAATGTGGGAAGTGTTAGCTTGATTACTTAACACTTACTCTCAGTTGTATGCCTGTTGGGCTACTTTTGATCACATGGGAAAACAATTGTTACTACCTAATGTCAAATAGCCTTTCCCACCAATAATATAAAGCATTTTAGCTTGGTAAGTGCAAAAGAGATTTGAGCAAAGATGATTTTAATCAAATAAATAACTACTTAATTTTTTTTATTTTTCATACACAAAGGTATCAAAAGGCTACAGATCTGGAATACACATCTTTGTACACTTTCATTGTACTGTTATTGTGCTATTTTGTCCATTTTAGAGCTGTTTGAAATGAGTAAATTATGACAGAATTTTTGTTTAAATGTACAATTGTGTGTCATTATATTGACCCTAATGTTGCTGTTCATTTAAGAAAATATGCATTTTAAATGCAGACACATAGTTCTTTGCAGTAAACTAAATTGTAATGAAAGCTGTCATAGTTTCTGCTAGACGGGTTTTTAAGTTTTGTCATTTCTTTGTTTAAATGAGCAGGTAATTGTCTACCAGATCTGGCAACCCCTTTTCATTGGCAAGTGGATGAGGAGAACCAAATTTACCTGGATCCCCTGGGCACTTTCTATGGATTTTCTTCTGTAGGACTAAACAGGTCAGATTCATTAAGCTCAGTAAAACACATGAGGTGATACATTCCAGTGAGATGAGCTCTGTTTGCTCGTATGAAATCAAACTGTCCTGTGCAGTGACACTGTAATCAAACACCTTCTAAAAAGGTCTGGGGAAAATCTGAATCTGAGCAAAAACACTCTCCATTGTAGTCTGCCAGCCACAAATAGAGGTCTTCCCAGATTCTGAAATACTGTGTAGCCGTAACTCCCAGTAAGTCGCTGGAATGTGTGTATAATGTGTGAGAATGTGTGAGGGGGTGACATATGTTTTACACAGACTTATGTTGCAAATAAAACATTTTTTTTTTTTAAATATATATATATATATATAAAATGTTTTCAAAAGTAGTCTCTACTGCTCACCAAGGCTGTATTTATTTGATCCAAAATACAGTAAAAAAGTAATATTTTTACAATTTAAAATAACTGTTTTCTATTTGAATATATTTTAAAATGTAATTTATTCTTGTGATGGTAAAGCTGAATTTTCCGCATCATTACTCCAGTCTTCAGTGTCACATGATCCTTCAGAAATCATTCTAATATGAAGATTTGCTGCTCAAGAAACATTTATTATTATTATTATTATTATTATTAATCATTAATGTTGAAAATAGATTCTTTTTTTCAGGATTCTTTGATGATTAAAAAGTTCAAAAGAACAGCATTTATCTGAAATAGAAAGCTTTTGTCTTTACTGTCACTTTTGATCAATTTAATGAATCCTTGCTGAATAAAATTATTAATTTCTTTAATTTCTTTCCAAAAAAAATTCTTACTGACCCTAAACTTTTTAGCAGTAGTGTATAATGTTAAAAACGTGTATATGTTGTGCTGTATATGTATATGCATAAAATAAGATATATGTATATGTATAAAATGCAGTATGTATAAGATACATTTATTTATTTATTATTTATTTATTTATTCATGTATTACATTTTTGAATTGTAGTGTTTCACGGTTTCCACAAAAAGTAGCAAAAACTGTTTTCAACATTATTATTATTAATAATAAATGTTTATTGAGCACCAAATCAGCATATTAGAATGATTTCTGAAGCATCATGTCGTTATCACAGGGACAAATTACATTTTAAATATTAAATAAGAAAATTGTTTTAAAGAAAATGTTCACAATTTTCACTGTATTTTTCCTCAAATAAATTGAATTCAAATTAAGAGGGAGATTCCCTCTTCTCTGTTTAGCTCTGATGGGCTCTCTGGTGGTCCTAAAAGGTACAGATATTTGTTAGGCAATGGAATAGTTTGTTTAATGAAGATAAATGTGCTGCTATCAGAAGCCTGCTGAGTCTGGGGAGTGTAAGCCGGCTGGTGGGACAGAGGTGTACAAGTTCAACCCCAGGATACAAGAAATACAGTGAGGTGTGGAGAAAAAGACGGAGCTTTCTGTTTACTCATGTTTCACCCGGCTGCAATTCATGATGCAAATTGGATTTAGATTGGCGTCCCGCTGTAAATATCAAATAAAGATGGATTTCACTTAAAGTTTGTATTGATGTATTTCCAATTTGCTAGAAATAGACACTCTCATTGTGCCACTGATGAGTCTAAATGGATGATGTGACTAAGTGGATGAAAGCTTCACTGGATTATTAGGTTAAAGAAATAAGAATCACTACTAATCCCGCAATTCTGTGGTGCAAAACTGCTGCATGTTCTGAATCACTTGACTGACAGAAATGTCAAACAAGATTCAAACCATTTTCTGTTTTTCTCATATGAAGAGATAAACAAAAAAGAATAACTGCAGTTTATTTACTACTACAACCATCAAGTTTAACCATGTGCTAAATGTACTAAAATAACACAAAATAAGCTTAAATGTCTCTTTCCTATGTAAATTAGGTTTATTATTATAGATTGTGTCTTATTAAAGAGTTAGTTCAACCAAAAATGAAAATTCTGCCATTAATTACTCACCCTCATGTCGTTCCAAACCCGTAAGACCTTTGTTCATCTTTGGAACACAGATTAAGATATTTTTGATGAAACAAACAAAAATAACGACTTTCAACAATTTCCTCACGTCTGTGTCAGACTCTTACACTGTTGATGCAGTGTAAACAGTGCAGCACTTCCAGAATGCCGGCTTGCCATTGGCCGACGCTGTTCTGAGCACCACGACGCATGCACACTGCGAGTCATTCTGCCATGTAATTTGGAAGCGCTGCACTGTATTTACTACACCAACAGTGTAGGAGACTGACACAGGCTAGAAGAAATTGTTGAATAAAGTCGTTATTTTTGTTGCGCACAAAAAGTATTCTCGTCGCTTTATAAAATTAAGGTTGAACCACTGTGGTCACATGGACGATTTTAACGATGTCTTTACTACCTTTCTGGGCCTTGAAAGTGTTAATTAAATTGCTGTCTATGGAGAGGTCAGAGAGCTCTCGGATTTCATGTGTTCCGAAGATGAACGTTCTTACGGTTTTGGAATGACATAAGGGTGAGTAATTAATGACAGAATTTTCATTTTTGGGTGAACTAACCCTTTAACAAAACAGGCCAAGTGCAATTATTGTTGCACTAAACTTTCTTGGTCAATTTTCTGTTGATCCTGGCAGCATTAAATTTGAAGATTATTTATAAGAAAACATTTGTTTCAGAGATATACAACATAGCACATCTATCTATATTCTTTAAGTGTTCGACCTTCATCAGAACTTGCAAATGTTAAATTGGAGCTCTGCGTTTCATGCATACCAATTCATGCCTGCTGCTAGTCTGTTTAAATTAAATTTTTAATTCAGATGTATTTAGGGCATGTATTAATGATGGAAACCAAGGATAAAGTGATTAATACACACTCCGTTTATTTTAGCTAAGAAAGAATAACAAACCTTTGGTCTCTCAAAAACTTGGAAAGTTCAACCTTCATCATTTTCCCCTTAGAGGCATTTAGCCCAAAAACATTCAGAATTGGAATCCATAATTTACATCGCCTAACTAACATAGACCTTTGAAGAGCTTTCAAGAAGCACTTAAGAGTTATTTTCCTCAAATTGAGGGAAATCTTGTTAGCGTTTGCCAGTTCATCCAGGACACGAATGGTCTTTTTCAGGGTAACTGCGGACATTTCTAGTTTCTCTTACGAAGTGTTGTTAAGCACATTCATTTACTTTAAACTGCACACCAATTATAATGGTTTATATACTTTTTAGGCCTACAGAGTCTGAAAGCTTAGTAAAACATTGATGCATCTGAAGGAACTGTTCTGTCTCAGATGTTTTATTAAAACTAAGACCATCCTTTCATAAACTTATGTTCATGGGTGTTTATATCTTTAAAAAAAAACTGTCACCCTACATCTCTATGCAAAGTTTCAGTGCTCTTTGCTGTGGTGTTTTCACCCTTCATGGAAGGCTTCCATTATGTCATCCCATTATATCAACTCCAGACATCACTGATCTGTGCTGACAATGGAAAAGTCTTTGTCAGGTTTGCGAATGTGTAAATTTTGATGTCAGCCTCATAAAGCTTGGGTACGGTCTGAGTTTAATAAAGTAGTAGTTCATAATAGTTCTGTTACATTTCATCTGATTTCAATTTTAGATGTATGTCACAACTCACGAGCACCAGAACATACAGTACGGGCACATAAAATACATATGGACAGATACCCTTCTATTATTAATAAACATTTCCATATTAATTTTGCTAATAAATTGCTCCTCACTTTGAACTTATGAACAAATGTTACTAGAAAATAGCTGTAGTGGAAAGAAAACAGTTAAAATGTCATGTACAAAGAGAGACTTTCCTGTTTACAGGACAATGACCTCAACCAACTGAAAGAAAACATTTTGTGAAGTAATCATTTAATGAAATAAAGATGGTAAAACCCAGCTATGTTATCAAAAACATTTATCAAAAATGTTATTTATACATCATTCATAGAACATTTTTCTGAAACATTTTAGTTGGACTTTAATGTTTTTTAAACATTACTACTTACTACATTTTCAAATGGTTCAGAGAACATTGAATAGGAACGTTCACATAATACTTGCAAAGTGATAAATTAGAGAAAACATTCCCTTAAAGCTGCAGTCCGTAACTTTTTTGGGTTAAAAATGATCCAAAATAAATTTAAGTACATAACCAGCCAGTGTTCAAAACGATCTCCTTGCCTTAGCCCGATTTACAACAGTAAGCTTGTAATAATGTGTTATAATTTGAGTGGTACTGGTGGGTTTCCGCAGGAAATTCGAACATGCCGCCATTCGTCTTTGCATCATTACGTCACGTCTGTATACATAAAGGAGGAGTCCGGCTAGTAGGCTATCGCATGTGAGGATGCTGCAGGTGGCGGATCATTTATAGCCTTTTCTCACAGCAGCTGGAATAATTAAACTTATCATTTTGATTGCGGATTGTAATCCAGAAAGGTCCAAACGACAATCATCAGTGACAACTGGAGATTCACCCGTAGTCAAAAGCAAAAGATTAGACTGTACAGAAATTAAAATCTACAGGTAACGCTAATACACACTAAATACACGTAGTCACGCAATGCTGATGTTGTTAAAAATAACAATTTGAGAACAAAGTATAACAATAATAATAATTTGCGAGGTTTGATGTGATATGAGCTAAGCAATCGTTAGATTCAATCACCGTTGGTAGCACGATTTATTGTAATGCCTTTTTTTTCTCAGTTGGTCAGAACAAAAGTGGTAGACACATTAATTGTTCAGATGACATTTTCCAGAGAAAATTCTTATTTTGGTCATACTTATGTAGAATCTGTGATTCCGAAGTAGAGTATCCACACCGGTGCGGTGAATGAATGACAGCCACACATACTCCTCAAAACATTAGATTCATCCACACTGAGGAGCTGTGCCGATGCACAACCCACGTAAAGATGATAATTCCACAAATAACTGCAATTGCAGGTTTCAAACAGAGATGGCGACAAAGAAGCAAAACTTACAGACTGCACCTTTAATGTTTTCTCCAACATTCACATAACCAAGAAAAAAATAACTCTGAGAACATTCAGAAAAAGAGTTTTCGTAACTTAATGGGAACATTAGGAAAACGTTCTTAGAACATATTTTTGTTAGCTGTGAAGTTGGTTACAAAAACCCCCCCGCTAAATATCAATAGCTGTATATAGTCCTATGCACATTTTGATAAATACAGTGTATGTAGTGTATATTATATGTAGTGTACTATAGCTCTGTTGAATATGTAGTCACTTTTTATGTCCATGTATTTATTTATTTGATAAGTATCCAGCTATTTAATTAGAAGGATACTGTAAGACATTTTCACAAAATAAACCCTGTCGGGATGTATTTTGTGATGATGACTGTCTGACTGTACTGTTTAACGCCTAGACTATTTTAAATAAACAGTCTTCTCATTTATCATATTTTGTGTGTGGCATTGAAAAACAAACCACATGTAAAATATAAACATTTCCTCCACTTTACAACATTTCTGAATATAATAAACACAGAAACAGTTCAACTTCGTCCAGACCAAAGGAAAGATCTTTGACTAACCAACCAATTATTCATTCCAAACATTGGTTTTGCCCAGCCCAACTCACTGAGACTCATGGGAGAGAAGTGTGTATGTCTGAGATCTGAACTCCTCTCCCTACCGGGTGGGCAGCACTGTAAGATGTGGCTTTCATGATTTATTTCCCTTTTGTCCCTCTGAGTCAGCAGGGGCAGACCACACTGTGACTTAAATCAGCCAGTAAACCTGGACATTACTGACATGTTGACTGGACCACAAGCAGACACAGACCACAAGCAGTGAATGAAAAAGTTAATCAGTCCCCTCATCTTGACTGGCACAGTAAGTTTTTATTTTGGAAATAGAGTTCTGTGTGCTATTGAAAATTACCAACATCATTACATAAAATGGACTGATATGGAACCAATGCTGTGGTAAAATGTTGGCTTTTGTGCACTTGGATCACAACGTAAATAAATAAATAAATATTTTCTTATATTATAAATATTATAAACATATTTAAATTATAAATATTATAAACAGTTGTCAAGATGTAGGTGTTTGCAAATAACACGTTTTTGTCACACTTTAGATTAGGGTCCAATTCTCACTATTAACTATGACTTTTGCCTCAATAATAGTTAAGTTTAGGTATTGGGTAGGATTAAAGGATGTAGAATATGGTCATGCAGAATTAGGCATTAATATGTGTTTTAATAAACAGCCAATATCCTAGTAATATGCATGCTAATAAGCAACTATTTATAGTGAGAATTAGAAAAAAAATTATTTGTAATGAAAATATTAATGTACAGTAGAACTAGTAGAAAGAAAAAAATAGATGTTTCTGTGTTTATTATATTCAGAAATGTTTTAAAGTGAAGGAAATGTTTATATTTTACATGTGGTTTGTTTTTCAATGCCACACACAAAATATGATAAATGAAAAAAATGTTTATTTAAACGTCTCTACCGTCTCAACTAGTAGAAAGAAAAAACTAGTAGATGTCAGCATGTACTGATAAATGCCTTGAATGCATTGTAAGCTGCTTTAGATAAAAATATAATAATACAAGTAATAATACAATGCATATATTATTTAGCTTTAGCATATTCACTGTTTCTTATGGAAATGGTGCTACTTTCATGTCTCTCGTATAACATCGCAGACTCGTTCATTTAGCTATCGGTTGTTGTGAAAATTACCTCGCTGAAAATATTAATAAAAATATCAGTATTATTAATATTACTGTATATTGTTGCAATATTCATCTTGTTGCTAGGTGGCTGATTGGTAATGTATAGTCAGCCAGTTCAGCCAGTTCATTGTGACTTTTGCTGCATTCACACCATGTCGCATTTTAACACATGACGTTCTACTCTTGAGTTTTTCAAATTGGGACGTCCTCAGATTGGGAATTATGTGTTTCTATGGCAATGCTGCCAATGCCTAAATGGTCAGGTGGTACAGCGGTCACGTGGTACAAGTAGGAGCTCTCAGAAAATTCCCGGTGTACAAATTGTAATTATGAGTTCTACGAGGGTGTGAAAACTTTTTACAAGTTGAAATCTCGTAATTGCAGTAATTACGACATGGCGTCTCAGCTTCTTTTAATGCCAGGTTCAAACTACACGATATCAGACTGATTTTGGCATGATCCGATCGGCGTAAGTTGTCGTTGTGATTCAGAGGAAGTATTTTCTGTAGAGGACCGGAAGCGGCGCGCGGTTTAATTTACCCCTCTCTCTCAAAAAACGCGTTACGGTCGCATGTTTCCATCTCTGCCGCGTCTCATTTGAGGACATGAACGCACAAACGTCATCTCCAGAGCCACTGAGAGTCACTTCATGAGCATTTTACCGTTTCATTTGAGAAAAACTACCGTCATGTCATAAACACAGAAACTCAAAGGTCTTCACAGCAACCCGTGAAATAAAAGTTCGGTTTAACTTGACAAAAACATTACTGTTGTACAGTAGAATTTAAATACCGTCTCAATGTAATAATAATACTAACACTAATGTAGTAATAATAAATTATCAAAACTTAATTTTTTAAGTAATAAATTAAAAATGTTCTTCATGTTTTAATTTTGACCGTATAAAGCTCAGTTGTGCAGCACTTTGTTTGACAAAAAAGTTTAATTAAATTAAAAGATAAATTAAATGAATGTCTTCATTTGATTACCAGAAAATACACAACACATAATTTGTGGGAAATCTTTTCATAGAAATTAAATTAAAAAGAAAAAAAAATAATATGGTTGTTTTTATTAATTAAATTAAGTACCTAGTAGCCTACTATTTACTAGTAAATATTACAGTATACAAACATCACAGGCAATTGCAGACAGCGACCAGGACCAATGTCAGTAACACTTCTATAAATGAAACATCCCTAAAGTACCGAAAAAAGGTACCATTGGGTACCGGTACCGAATTTCAGGTAACGGCACTGATACCGGTTAAAATGTGAATGGTACCCAACACTAGTCGGGACACTATGACACTTTCGATGCAAGGGATGCAAGAATCGATCGTTTTATCTTGTGAAATAGTGGACAACAACCGACGCCACTTCTGTGATGCTTCACAATGTCTTGAAAGAAAGACTATCATGGTTAATTTTTTTCCGGTCCTCGTGACAGGTTCCGCCACATCTGTGACGTTGACCAATAGGAGCAAAGAAGCTCTTCTCTACAGCTTCTGGGCAATGGGACACAAGAATCAATAGTTTTATGTTGTGTAGTGCGTCATAGTGGACGGCAACCAATGCCACATCAAAAATTTGGTCATCCACGACAGATCTCACATCTGAGACACTGACCAATAGGAGCAAAGAAGCTCTCCTGTACACAGCTTTCAAACATGGCAAAACGAAAGATAGATGATGGTAATAGTGCTGCTAGGTGGAGTTATGCAATGGAGGAAACGTTTTGGAGCTATGACAACAATACTCTTGCTTTTATGATGTTTCCTCAAGGGACTTTCACGACAAGTGAAAGTGGGTGTATTGGGGAATGAGGTTCACCACATTTGAATAAGAAACAATATCAAGTCTATAAAACACAATAAAACTACACAAAGCACAACAAGCATATCAGTGAGAACACTCGTTTAAACAACATACACACCGGGACATTTGACACTGACATCACATTTTTGACATTATTGATACTGCTTAGTCGTAATGCAACGGACCGGTCTACAGGACATAAATTAAGCCTTTAAATTAAAGGGCTCTTGAGCTGTTTGCACTCATATACAATAAAAGAGCCTGCACAACGAGAGAATAAAAATGAACACAAAAAACCTGCCTACCTTACACAACATGGAAGCTCAGGAGTAAAAATGTAAATAAACAAAAATTTGCGTTGCATTTACAATCCTGTGAAAACAAGGCACCCCTACTTCCCACGCCCCTACACAGTGAATATCGCAACAGACAAAAATATTTTGTAGTTTGAACCCGGCATAAGCTTATTTACATGTTTAGCCGCTTCCGTATTAAGTATACAAGAGCTATGTGTACTTTATAGCTATGGAAAACCAGTGCAGTGGAAAAATGCACCACAAAACATGCCACTTCCTCACTGGTCACTGTCTCAACCACTATAATGAAGCATTGCAATATAAAACATTCTTCAAGAGTGTATCTTTCCCTAAGGCTTGATTTTTTTTAATGCGTTGCTCCATCTGGCCCTAAGTACTGGCGCCTATCACACAGCTGTGAAAACAGTCTGTTTAAGTGGATTTCACAATTTGCAGCAGAAAATCATTTCATATTTCTCACACCTGCTTGTGTATATTCGTCTG
The DNA here is from genome assembly GCA_039654625.1 of Rhinogobio ventralis. Taxonomy (NCBI): domain Eukaryota; kingdom Metazoa; phylum Chordata; class Actinopteri; order Cypriniformes; family Gobionidae; genus Rhinogobio; species Rhinogobio ventralis. Next base: position 15,052,825 of record CM077206.1, on the reverse strand, counting down.
TGAGTGCATGTGAAATTGCGTGTATGTTTGTGCCAGGATTTCCCTGGAAGCGAACCAGATAGACAGATGAAAGGTCTGTTCTAGTGGAGCTAAGAGGTGAAAGAGCAAACCCTTGAGATGCTCTCCTGATGTTATGAGCGACCTTGCAAGTGTACACAGGACAGAAAGAGTCAATTGGCTTGTAGTTAGAGTGCAGTAAGCATATTTTCTTGTCTAAAGAAAGATTAATATTAATAGGTCTGCTATGAAAATTACTTTTCTTCCAGTAAAGATAGAATGTATGATAAACCTTTGCCAGTTGGGTGAAGCTCAGAGCATACAGTCAAGATATGGTTTTGTACCCTGCAAACATTTTCACTAATGCAACTCAAAATAGATTACCAGAAACAAAAAGGTTGTTTTATGGCATGTACGTGCTTTATACAGCACTACAAATCCTGTATCTGTTTTATTTTTCAAATATAGCCTAATATCTCAAAATTCAAACAAGTTTTATGACCAATATATTTATACTTAAATATAAATGTATACATTTGTTTGTACTTAAAACAAGCGATAAAAATTTATCTTTATTTATATTCAAGATAAAATCTATGAAAATAAGATCTTATTTTGACATGAAATTAATGTCTTGTGCAGGTTTTTCTCTGAAATAAATGTATCTTTTTGTTAAGATATTTAGATATTTGTACTGGATATTTTTACTGCTGCATTGTTTGGCATTCACAAACAGCCTAATTAACTATATTACTTGCCATTAGGAATATTCTGATTATTATCATTACTATAACATTTGGTCTTTTGTCATATTGCTGTTGCAAACCTTTATACAGCACTTATGCCCTGGCAATATCACTATAGCCTCAAGTAGCGTATTGCTTAATTCTGTAACAATACTGTTCCATCATTAATGAATGACTACACAGGAACACATGAGTAACACAATATTAACACTCTAGTAACTACTATTAAATAACAAAAAAACAAAAACAAAAAAAAATGGAATGAGGCATAGTTCACTATTACCTAATCAAAAACTGCTATTTTTTCATACCTCCTAGAGGACTACTAAGAAATATACACAGGTTCATAACACATGAGAGTAATGCACAAAATTAATTAAAGATCACGGTAACACAATGAGTATTACCAAATCTTTCAGAAGGAATTACTATTATAACAATATTCTAAAATGAAAAGCATGACAACACCCTAGTAATTACTATTACCATTTACCATTGTAAGCTTTTGAGGTTTTTGTAAGGTTTTAGATAGTAATAATTACTGGCCATTTGGATCAGTATTCTAAAGTGAAGGTCATGGTAACCCACTAGTAATGACTCAAGTGTTACCAGATCCGTCAGATGCAATTACTATCCAAAAACCTTACAAAAACCTCAAAAGCTTACAATGACTTCAGTTGTTACTAGAGAGTTATCATGTTTTTCACTTTAGAATTTTGTTCCAAATAATTAGTAATTCCTTTTGAAGGATTCTGTAATACTTGAGTCATTACTGTGATCTTAACTGTAGAACTAATTATACATTATGCATTATTCACTTTAATAATGAACCTGTATATGTAGTTCTTAGTAGCCCTTTGGGGGGATGGAAAAAATGAGGCATAGCGTTAGTTCTGGCAGGTCACGTCAGTCAAGCTCGCATCAGCTGACTCTCAGCTGATCTCCGTTTACCTATAGGAATATGACGCCTATCACAGCATTCATATATAAGGTCCTTCAGTATTATCAGCAGCTATCGCATTGCTAAGGAGTTAATTACCCTCCTCCATCCCCAGCTCCTCCTGCTGTCCAGTCAGCATTTGGCCTTCTGATTCCCCTTTGAATCAGACTAATTTCTCGAATTATGCTGTACATTAAATTATTGAACATTAATAATATCTGCAATACATTATGTTGGTTCTGTTCTGTTTATCCTAAGGGGGGTTATTGCTGCTCTCCCTGCTCTTATCCATGCTAGGCTGCATGGATGCGCAGGAATTTCTTGCCCAGAACAGAACCATACCGCCAAATCCAAACTGTATGCTAATTGTCAATTATCTTTGACGATAGTGATCCTGACAGAAATAGTAGTTATTGATTAGCTAATTATTTAAAGAAGAGAAGTGCCATTATTTACTAATGAATTAATCAGTTTGATGTTATTTAATAGTAGTTACTAGAATGTTAATATTGTGTTACTTATTTGTTCCTGTGTAGTTATTCATTAATGATTGAACAGTTCTAAAGTGTTACCCTTTATTATAATATGTTGCAGTATAATCATAATCTGCTCTAAAATGAATGGCCCAGTTTGGGGCTTCTTTAAGACTGAATCTTCTGAATCACCCTGCTTTAGGCAGCAGTTCATTGACCTTAATTTGAATCCCAACTAAGAAATTAGATCAAGCTAATTTTGCTAGGTAAAGCCAGCAAAAACTTGATTCAGTAACAGACATTACACTAATTCTAGCTTAATACTTAATCCTCTTCGTCCCGTGTGAGACTTAATGCCGCGTTCCAGGCAACCCGTAACCCGTGTTTTTCCAACCTTCTACCCGTGAAAGTGCACTGGAACGGCAGTCAAACCTGTGACTTCCCACCCGTGAACTCGTACTAGATCGACGTACTCCCAGTTACGAGCTCTGACGTCACATAGCCCGCGAAACAACAATGGCAGCCCCTACGATGCGGCGTTTATGAAAGTCGTACATTAAAAACCAAATCGTTTATTAAAATAAGGTATTGCTCTAATGTTATTTATCCGCAAATGTTATGCATTATCAGCAGCTTTTCTAGCATTATAGTTTTCAGTCCATTGAGTGCAAGAATAAATTAATACCAAATACATTTCCAAATATACAAATAACGTAAAATAAAAGGTATAACAGCTTCTCTTGCCTTATGTGCCGTTTTTCCTCCTCCGTTTCCCTCAAATAAGCAAGGGGTAAGCACCTTTGGCGATAGAAATGATTGTAAATGAGCATAAGCCCCGTACGGTCCGCCATGCTTTGTTTACATCTAGCTACCGCTCAGGCAGTTTGGCGTGACTTTGCCTGGAACGCTACAAAGTCGTGAGTTGTGGTTTGGTTAAGTCGTAACTTACGGGCTCAAAAACCTGCCTGGAACGCAGCATAAGACCACATTTGTGATAGATCTGCCAGGCTCTCTCACCATTCAACCACAGCGCACCCAATCACCTGAGTATTAATCACGCACACCTGCACCTCATCTGCACCCTCATCAACTGGCTTTATAAGCACACACCTCACCTTAGTTATTTGTCCGACTCCAGTTCAGTAGGTGGCGGTAAATGCTCCTCGCAGCTGGTTGCCAATCGCCATTAAAAACAAAAGAAGAAGAAGAAGAAGAAGAAGAAGAAGAAGAAGAAGAAGAAGAAGAAGAAGTTATTTGTCCGGTCTTGTTCATGCTACATGGACTACTTACCTGTGTCTCCAGCGATCCAGTTCTATTCTCCAGTGTTTACCTCCAAGAGTTACCTTCATTCTCCATGATCATCTGTCAGAGGCCAAAGTATGTGCATCCAACCTGGTCTCCTCTTCAACGAATCTCACGAGTCCCTGCACCTGTAAGGAAAAGACTTTCCATCACTCACATCAAGTCTCCATTGAGTGTCTACTCACCTGTTGATATTGTCTGTTGCTCCGTGCTGTCTCGAATAAACTCTGTTTACTTTGTGTTCCGAGTATACATTCCATAACAACATTCTAGTTTACAGTTGCAAGAAAAAGTATGTGAACCACTTGCAGAATCTGTGAAAATGTGAATAATTTTAACAAAATAAGAGGGATCATACAAAATTCATGTTATTTTTTATTTAGTACTGTCCTGAATAATATATTTTACATAAAAAATGTTTACTTATAGTCCACAAGACAAAAAAATAGCTGAATTTATTAAAATGACCCATTCAAAAGTTTATGAGCCCTTGATTCTCAATACTGTGTGTCGTTCTCTGATGATCCACGGTTGTGTGTGTTTTGTGATGGTTGTTCTTGAGTCTCTTGTTTGTCCTGAGCAGTTAAACTGTCCAATGTTCTTCAGAAAAATCCTCCAGGTCCTGCACATTCTTCAGGTTTCCAGCATCTTTTGCATATTTGAACCCTCTCCAGCAGTGACTGTATGATTTTGAGATTCATCTTTTCACACTGAGGACGATTGAGGGACTCAAACACAACTATTAAAAAAGGTTCAAACATTCACTGAAGCTCCGGAAGGAAACAAGATGCATTAAGAGTCGGGGGTGAAAACTTATTAAATTTGATAATAAGGTAAATTGTACTTAATTTGTCTTCTGGGAAACATGTAAATATCTTCTGTTGCCTCTGAAGGACAGTACTAAATGAAAAAAATGAAAAAATTTGACATCATCCTGTTCAAAAGTTTTGACCCCCTAACTCTTAATGCATCGTGTTTCCTTCCGGAGCTTCAGTGAATGTTTGAACCTTTTTTTAATAGTTGTGTTTGAGTCCCTCAATCGTCCTCAGAGTGAAAAGATGGATCTCAAAATCATACAGTCACTGCTGGAGAGGGTTCAAATATGCAAAAGATGCTGGAAACCTGAAGAATGTGCAGGACCTGGAGGATTTTTCTGAAGAACATTGGGCAGTTTAACTGCTCAGGACAAACAAGAGACTCAAGAACAACCATCACAAAACACACACACAGCCGTGGATCATCCAGGGAACAACACACAGTATTGAGAATCAAGGGCTCATAAACTTTTGAACGGGGTCATTTTAATATGTAAACATATTTTATGTAAAATATCTTATTCAGAAAAGTACTGAATAAAAAATCATGCATTTTGTATGATCTCTTATTTTGTTCAAATTATTCACATTTTCACAGATTCTGCAAGCGGTTCATATACTTTTTCTTACAACTATATATACACACGCTGAGTTGCTACTAAGAATGATGGCTTTATTTATTTTAATATGCACTGTCTGCTTGTTTCAGCATCAGAATTATAATGAGGAATTATGCAAATCAGATAACGACACAACCATGCCTAAAACATCACACTACCTTCATTTAGACTTGATGTGTTTCTTAGAAGGAAACAGCAGAGCTCCGTTCTTCAGTGTATGCAGTCATGCGTAGCTGAATGCAGCATGTGTCTGCAGATCTGTTCATCGAACACTAATTACAGTTTTTAGACAACGATATCACCTCCACAGCATGATGTACGCCAGTGTTCATGTTGCAGATTTTTGCACATACATTTAGAGATTCAAAGGAAGATAATCAGTATAGGAAACTTGAACGTATGTGAAAGTATGAAAAAAGATTTTGCTAATGAATGCAAAGCTCTGTGGGACAGATGACCCTTGGTTAGGTGTGACTGTTCTGTGGCTGAATGTATTGGCCCCGGTGTTATGTGATAGTTCTCCAGGCGGCTGTTAAATGAGGGATTTCCTTTCAGGTCAGTGCGCCTGGTGATGGGCCTGTGGCCAGGAACCCAGCAGGAGATAAAATCAGAACAAGAGCTGTATCCGTACAGCCAAAAACTGAGTGGTCAATCTCAGCAACTTTCTATCAAAGAATAATGGCAAATAAAGATATTGTAGCTGGGACTTAGATCAGCTGCCTCTCTTCAGTGGAAAGTGTAGTAAACAAGTATTTGGCGTTGGCATCATTATCTATTTACAACTTTGAATATTCAGGCATGTTATGTATAAAAATCAACATATAAAGACTTTTTTTAACCCATTTACTGACATTTACAACCATTTAAAAAGTGTGTCAGTAAGATTAAAAAAAAAGAAAGAAAAGAAATTAATACTTTTATTCAGGAAGGATGCATTAAACTGTTTAAAAGTGATAGTAAAGACATAATGTTACAGAAGATTTCTATTTCAAATAAATGCTGTTCTACTGAACTTTCTATTTATCAAAAAAAGTATCACGGCTTTCACAAAAATGTTTAGCAGCACAACTATTTTTCAACATTGATCGTAAGAAATGTTTCTTGAGCATCAAATCAAATTCAGAATTATTTCTGAAGGATCATGAGACACTGAGTACTGGAGTAGTCTAATTACTGCTGAAAATTCTGCTTTCTTGTCATAGGAATACATCACATTTTAAAATATATTAAAATAAAAAAGTTATTTTAAATTGTAATAATATTTTGAAATATTACTCTATTGTATCTTTGACCAAATAAATACTTTGGTGAGCATAAGAGACTTCTATCTAAAACATTATAAAAATGCACTGACCTCAACCTTTTAAACTTTTGTTAGTGTATGTGCAAGTCATATTTTGGAATAAAGCTGGATATTGAACAAGAAAACAAATGTAGGATGAAATTTGATTTTATTCATAAGAATTGATTGAATGATGAAAAATGCGTTTTAAATGACAGGTGTCACGGGTGGTTGCAGGAATGCAGACGAAGATTAAAGTTCCAACATGCGTTAAATATCAATGATCCACAAAACACGCAGGAGCAACACACGCTAAATGAGCAGAGAATGAATGAGAGGGATCAATTTATAGCAAACACAAACAGGACTAATTAATACACACAGCTGAAACCAATAACACAAATGCTGAGTGGAAAAACTGAACAAAGGAACACATGAGCAACAGAATACAAACTAAAAGTCCATGAAAGTGAAACTAAGAATGAACTGAACTGAAAAATGTCCCTGACAACAGGTACTCATAAATGAACACAGTTTCCATTTATAATGCCATATTGCTGAAATCCTTGGTGATATCAAGTCCTTTCTAGAATTTGCCAAATATTATCATAGAGAGGGGTTGAAAGGAAAAGGGCTTGGTGAGGTCAACCAAAAAAAATGGAAGTTGTTTGCATTTTTATTATTTTACATTTTGATACACTCTTAAAAATAAACTGTAGGCCTATTCTTTATTGGTATGATGGATGGTTCCATGAAGAACATTTAACATCCATGGAACCTTTCCATTGCACAAAAGTTTCTAAATAATGGAAAACAGTTCTTTTAATTATCTTTTAAAATGTACTTTACATGTGATGTCTGTCTCGCCTGTGTATTTACATTGTAAAACAATGGAAAAGTAGCGCTGTGGAATGGAATAATGCGTTGCGTGAACAGCCCCTAAATCATTCTCAGTAAGGGGGCATTTATTTCATGACTTCAAACATTTTAAATAGCTCAAAAATATAACTCTTACCTGTTATCTCCCCTTTGTGGGTGAGCCCATGGCATGCACACATTGATATGAGCGACATTCATAGCCACTAAAATCAGCAAAGTACATGCCTCCAAACACTTTCCAAATGGTTTCAGTTTCAACTTACTATAACCTCAAACTTCACTTTAATGGATATGTTCACAATGTGTTCAGTGTCAGTTTGTGACAGCTGCTTATCAGCACAAGCTTTGCCTTTTCAATCCTGACACTTTTTAAAGGATGAATTGGACAACTCTCAAATACATATGTTTTGTATGTACACCCTGTTGTCTTCGTGACCTCTTCCTTTCTATTCATCAATACTTTTCTATCCACGCAATGGAGTGAACATAAAACTGGTTTCATTGGAAGCGGTAGACGAAGAATGCTTTTTTGGCCTGAGATGATAAGCAGGATTATAAGCCCACATTGAGTGCTTGTGTCTCAGGTCTGCTATAGAGAGATTCAGGCTGGGTCGTCTGGCACCAAAGATGCCTCATCAAACACTCCAGGGACACAGCCTTGAGGCCAAAGTGAGGAGACCAGGATGTCCAGCAGACTTTACAAGAATCATCTTCTCCACAGGGATCACGATCACAAGCCCCAGATGCCTCTGAATATCAGAAGTGAGGAAACAATATGCTGCAGTTCTCAGGCATCATCTGCAAAATCAAAGGTTTCATTCCCACGAAGGTTAGTAGAGATAAAACCTTTACTTTAGCTGACTGATTAGACTGATGAATGTATGGAAGCTCATTTCCGCCACTTATCCTCCTGGGTGCCACTGTCCCCGTACAAGGACATTATATTTTAGTGAATTTCTCTGACATCATTGTCACAGTTTTAAGTCTGGATGTCCTGTAAAGAGCAAATTCAGGGCTTTTCAGAGATGGTTTCACCAGGACAACAACTTCTCCTTGGTCTTTAAAAATGACTGAATGATCAAATGTAGCACTCTTATGGAAATATGATACTATTTTGTAATATTTTGTAATTATCATTTAAATCTGACAAATTTTCAAATTGTTATAAATCAACATCTCAGGAAAATGTTATAGGGTTTCTAATCAAAATATGACTTTCTGTTACAAAACAGGCATTGATTTCATACATGTCCTCAATTGAGGACACCGGGACTTTATTAGGCATTTTGGGAGACACAACGAATGAATAGGGAAAGAAATTACATATCAGTGTTCCTATAAAATATTAGATATTATTATGCAAACTATTACTCCCATTATTACACTTCTCTTTTCATTGCATGTTGCTCCAAGAATATGCAAATTAGATACAGTGTATAGATACATTGCATTGAATGAGAAAACCCATTTATGGACATTTTACCCACATATTGCATAAATTAAAATGGTATATCAATTAATTCCGTTATACCATTATAACATAGTTGAGAGAATCATCTTTAAATAAAGTTAGGTTCAAAAAAAAATCCTGAAACCTGAAAATTGGTGAATAGTGAACGAAAATCCCATTGTTTTTTTCTATAAATGTAATTTCATTTCATTTTATTTTATAAACAACTGAGTCCCAGTGTCCACTTACGAGGACATAGCATAACATATGAATAAAATATAATTTTTCCAAAAAAAAAAAACTTATGCTCTAAACAATGTAATGACATGAAAAAAATACTAAATCCAAAAGACTTTGTTTTCCTGGGTCTTAGGAGGTTAAGAAAAAAAAATGCTTTTGAAATGTATAACTATGAGATAAAAAGTTGACATAAAAATTACGTATGAAGTCATATTTATGAGATAAAGTTGACATACAGTACTAAATTAAAATTATGACACACAGAAAGTTTTTATCTCATAATTATGACTTGGTATGTCATAATTATGACTTTTTAAATAATAATTAAGATTTAACAACGCATGATATTTTTTCTTATGTGACAGAAATGGGTTTCCATATGATGCTAACTAACTAATACTTATATGAAAACTACTGCAGAGATCTTACGTAACTCTGAATTATTAATAAAAAAAAATTTTTTTTAAAGAATATGCATTTATTATTTATTATTCCTTTAAAAACCTTTCCAAAAAACACAATATACATTGCCAGGAATCTTACAATATCACATTATCATGATGCTAGTGTCTTCTATACTTCTAATATACATTATACATCTTGCATGTCTTTTTCTATTGTTTTGAGTATAAACTGCAAACATTTTGCAAGTAAGGTAAGGTAAGGTAATTTATTTATAAAGCACAATTAAAAACAACGGGTAGTTGATGACCAATGTGCTGTACAATTCAAATAAATGTGCAAAGAGCAAATACACAAAACACTAATGTTATACCACACATACAACTACTCACATAAAAACAAAACAAGCTATTAACATATTAGCAAGCAGAGTTAGACAGAAAAGCCAGAGAGAAAAGATGAGTTTTTAAAGAAGATTTAAAAGATACCATTGTAGAGGCAATTCTCTATTGTTGGCTTTTAGCACTGGTAGTGAGTCATAGTTTCGTTTTGATTGGAGCCATTGACAGGCTTTTGCCTTGATTCTTTGTGCTAATTATAAAAGCGTCCACAGCTGTTATCACTCAAGTAGTGATAAGCATCTATTTAATAGCGTGTGAGCGCTGTTGCGGAATCGTCAGCGGAAGTGTTCAGCCTCCTCGTGTGAAGACCGACTCGGGTAAAGACATTCGACTCTACCTGCGCGCGACTCCACCGAGTAAGGACACCTGTAAGACACTTAAGTATCTCCTTTTCCTGTCCTCTTTCACCTTCCTTCCTCCCTCTAACCATGTGCTTTCAGTACATTCCTGTTATCTCACAAACACGCGCCTCTACTACACGCAGAAGGCAGCGCAACGCTTCTAATCTGCGCCCTATTCCCTCCTCCGCTAATACTCCTCCCTCTTTCTCTGTGGGTCTATGGAATTGTCAGTCAGCTGTCAACAAAGCTGACTTCATTCCAGCCTTAGCCACTCATTCCACTCTCAATATCTTGGCCTTAACTGAGACCTGGATCCGTCCACAAGACTCAGCAACCCCTGCTGCTCTCTCTAACAACTTCTCCTTCTCCCACACCCCTCACCACACTGGGAGGGGTGGAGGCACAGGTCTTCTCATTACTAACAATTGTAAATATGCAACCCACACCTCTCTATGCAATAACGCATTTGAATACCATGCTATTACAGTTACAATTCCTGTTAAAATCCATCTTGTAGTCATTTACCGCCCCCCAGGTCAATTGGCCACCTTTGTTGAGGAACTGGATGTGCTGCTGTCCTCTTTCCCAGAGGATGGCACCCCACTTGTAATCCATCCGATTTCAACATTCACCTGGACAAACCTTATGCTACAGATTTCCACTCCCTCCTAGCCTCATTTGATCTCAAACGCCTCATCACTGCACACACCCACAAATCTGGCAACCAACTTGACCTCATCTACACACGCAACTGCACTACGGACAATATTTTAGTGAAACCTTTACACACCTCAGATCATTACTTCATCACATTTAATCTACAACTTACTACTCGTGCACCTCCAGTCCCTCTACCAGTTACTTTCAGACGAAACCTGCGCTCTCTTTCTCCCTCTCATCTCTCCTCTGTTGTGTCATCCTTCCTTCCCTCACCCACACAATTCTCATCTATGGATGTCAACACTGCAACAGACACCTTATGTTCTACCTTAACTTCCTGTCTCGATAGTATCTGCCCTCTATCTTCTAGGCCAGCACACCCTACTCCCTCTAACCCTTGGTTATCTGACGTTCTTCACGAACACCGGACCAAACTCAGGGCAGCAGAGAGAAAATGGCGACAATCAAACCACCCATCTGACCTGGGTAAGTACCAATCTCTGCTCTCATCCTTCTCAGATGATGTCCATGCAGCTAAATCCTAATTTTTCCGCAACAAAATCAATAGCACCTCAAACACACGCACACTTTTCAGAACATTCAACTCTCTCCTCTGTCCCCCTCCACCACCTCTCACCACCTCTTTATCTGCCGACGTTTTGCCCATTTCTTTACTGATAAAACAACAATTATCAGTAGTCAGTTCTCACCTCCACACACACAGGATCTTAGATCAGCCACATCCACAGACAAACATCTTCTCTCCTCCTTCTCTACACTCACTGAGACGGAAGTATCAAAACTTCTCCTTTCCAGCCATCCTACTACTTGCCCCCTAGATCCCATCCCCTCACACCTCCTACAAGCCATCTCTCCTGTACTCCTACCAGCACTCACACACATCATCAACACATCTCTCTGCACTGGTATCTTCCCTACCACATTCAAGCAGGCTCGAGTAACTCCACTGCTTAAAAAACCCACACTCAACACATCACTTGTAGATAACTACAGACCTGTTTCTCTCCTACCATACATAGCGAAAACACTTGAACGAGTTGTTTTCAACCAGGTTTCATCTTTCCTCTTACAGTTTAATCAGCTGGACGTAAACCAATCAGGTTTCAAAAAGGGCCACTCAACAGAGACTGCATTACTGTCGGTCACTGAAGCCCTGCGGATTGCAAAAGCTGCTTCCAAATCATCAGTCCTCATCCTCCTCGATCTATCTGCTGCGTTTGACACTGTGAATCATCAGATTTTTCTATCCACCCTCTCATCACTGGGCATCACAGGGATTCCACTCCACTGGTTTGAGTCCTATCTCACAGGTAGGTCTTTCAAGGTTGCCTGGAGAGGGGAGGTATCCAAAGCACATCAACTAACCACGGGGGTTCCCCAGGGTTCAGTGCTTGGACCTCTCCTCTTCTCCATTTACACTACATCACTGGGACCCATCATACAGTCACATGGCTTCTCATACCATTGCTATGCTGATGACACACAGCTCTACCTCTCATTTCAACCAGATGATCCCACAGTAGCTGCACGAATCTCACGCTGTCTAGCTGACATCTCGTCATGGATGAAACAACATCACCTGCAGCTCAACCTGGCAAAGACTGAGCTTCTCGTCTTCCCTGCTAACCCAACTCTACAACACAATTTCACCATCGAGCTAGGTTCATCTTTGATTACCCCTTCAGAGTCGGTCAGAAATCTCGGAGTAATCTTTGATGACCAGCTGTCCTTCAAAGACCACATTTCAAAGACAGCTCAGTCTTGCAGGTTTGCCCTGCACAACATCAGAAAGATCAGACCGTTCCTTACAGAGCATGCAACACAGCTTCTTGTCCGAGCCCTGGTCATTTCTAGGCTTGACTACTGCAATGCGCTTCTGGCTGGACTTCCATCGTGTGCAATCAAAACACTTCAATTGATTCAGAAGGCAGCGGCACGTCTTGTCTTCAACGAGCCCAAAAGGGCCCATGTCACACCTCTCTTCATCTCTCTGCACTGGCTACCACTCGCTGCCCGCATTAAGTTCAAGGCTTTGACGCTTGTTTATGGATCCACCACAAGCTCAGCACCCGCATACTTCGACTCGATCCTACGAGTCTACACCCCTACCAGAAGCCTCCACTCAGCTAAAGAGCGGCGGCTGGTGTTACCATGAAATCCCTCTCCAGAACTTTTTCATTCACTGTTCCCGGCTGGTGGAACGATCTTCCCACCTCCATCCGGATGGCAGAACCACTAACATCATTCAAAAAACAGCTAAAAACCCATCTCTTCCGCGAGCACTTAATCTCATCAAAAAAAAATTTTTTTTTTAAATGTAAAAAACATTTCTTTCTTCCTCTATCTTTCTTTACACCCTCCCTATTCTAGCTTACACTACTCTGAGCAATGCCCGAAACGTAGTATTTAAGGCACTTCTTGCGTTTCTACGCCTCTTCATAACGGATCACTTCCTGTACTCCTCAGTTGTAAGTAGCTTTGGACAAAAGCGTCTGCAAAAATGCATAAATGTAAATGTAAGTGCTTCTAAAGGGAGGGGTGATGGGTGACCGGTTGCAATTCACAACCTCACCACTAGATGCCGCTCAAATTTACACAGTGCACCTTTAAAACAAGATTAAATACAAGTTGTGTCTGTTGCCTTGGGCCAGCCAGCAACCATCTAGCAACCAATCAGAACACCTCATTAATCAGTAACCTCCCAGCAGCAGCCTAGCAACCAATCAGAACCATCAGCATTTTAGCTGTGAATTTTGCATGGGTGAGCACTATAATCAATTTCTTTTAAAAATGCATATTTTTTCATGCATAACTGCATGAAAAAGCAAATGTATTGTCATTTAGAAATGATTTCATTTTTGTGTCCTTTTAATCTAGTATTTTAATTATTATATTAAAGCCAAAATATTTCCTCCATTGCTTCTTTTCAGCAATAACAAGATGCTTCTACTGTGGAAAAATGCAGAGCTCTTGAAAGTGCTTTAGTCTCTCTTGGAATATATATTTCTCCCTTTGGTGATAGTGATTAGCGTGATCAGCAAGCTGATTATGAGGAGCAGATAGGTAATAGTTTGATGGTCGTGCATGAGTATGTTAGCTCTGCTGTGGTTAGGATGATCAGCTTCACCAACCCTAATCACAAACATTTATTACTGATTTAGGGAAAGGGAGGAACCTCAGATCAGAAGCCGGAGGATGGAGAGATTACAACAGATGGCTTCCACAGGATTCTGCTCTCAATGGAAACTGATATTCAGGTGCCAAGAATCATGCACTCAGCAGGATGGAAGATGAACAAAAAATGTGGTTTTCATTCTTTTTCCCTTTCAGCAGAACTATGAAGTGATAGACGTCATTGTGCAAACCAGTTTAAAACTAAACTAATTGGCAAATGCATTACAAATATTCATGCATACTTGAAATAATTAATAGATGCATAAAAAAACAATAATTGAGAGAAAATTTAAGAAAATGGAGAGAAATTAAATGAGATTTCGGTCATCAGACAGGGTAATGTTACCCTGAAATTTTAATAGCGTTTTTTTATTAATTTATTAAAAACTGTAGACAATATATATATATATATACACTCACCTAAAGGATTATTAAGAACACCTGTTCAATTTCTCATTAATGCAATTATCTAATCAACCAATCACATAGCAGTTGCTTCAATGCATTTAGGGGTGTGGTCCTGGTCAAGACAATCTCCTGAACTCCAAACTGAATTTCAGAATGGGAAAGAAAGGTGATTTAAGCTATTTTGAGCGTGGCATGGTTGTTGGTGCCAGACGGGCCGGTCTGAGTATTTCACAATCTGCTCAGTTACTGGGATTTTCACGCACAACCATTTCTAGAGTTTACAAAGAATGGTGTGAAAAGGGAAAAACATCCAGTATGCGGCTGTCCTGTGGGCGAAAATGCCTTGTTGATGCTAGAGGTCAGAGGAGAATGGGCCGACTGATTCAAGCTGATAGAAGAGCAACTTTGACTGAAATAACCACTCATTACAACCGAGGTATGCAGCAAAGCATTTGTGAAGCCACAACACGCACAACCTTGAGGCGGATGGGCTACAACAGCAGAAGACCCCACCGGGTACCACTCATCTCCACTACAAATAGGAAAAAGAGGCTACAATTTGCACGAGCTCACCAAAATTGGACAGTTGAAGACTGGAAAAATGTTGCCTGGTCTGATGAGTCTCGATTTCTGTTGAGACATTCAGATGGTAGAGTCAGAATTTGGCGTAAACAGAATGAGAACATGGATCCATCATGCCTTGTTACCACTGTGCAGGCTGGTGGTGGTGGTGGTATAATGGTGTGGGGGATGTTTTCTTGGCACACTTTAGGCCCCTTAGTGCCAATTGGGCATCGTTTAAATGCCACGGCCTACCTGAGCATTGTTTCTGACCATGTCCATCCCTTTATGACCACCATGTACCCATCCTCTGATGGCTACTTCCAGCAGGATAATGCACCATGTCACAAAGCTTGAATCATTTCAAATTGGTTTCTTGAACATGACAATGAGTTCACTGTACTAAAATGGCCCCCACAGTCACCAGATCTCAACCCAATAGAGCATCTTTGGGATGTGGTGGAACGGGAGCTTCGTACCCTGGATGTGCATCCCACAAATCTCCATCAACTGCAAGATGCTATCCTATCAATATGGGCCAACATTTCTAAAGAATGCTTTCAGCACCTTGTTGAATCAATGCCACGTAGAATTAAGGCAGTTCTGAAGGCGAAAGGGGGTCAAACACAGTATTAGTATGGTGTTCCTAATAATCCTTTAGGTGAGTGTATATATATAAACACTGATTAAGCATAACATTATGACCACGCACCCAGCCATCGATGTGATGTAAAAGAAAACGTGATTCATCAGACCAGACCACCTTCTTCTATTGCGCCGTGGTCCAGTTCTAATGCTCACGTGCCCACTGTTGCCACTTTCGGCGGTGGACAGGGGTCAGCATGGGAACCCTGACTGGTCAACACATTCCATGCAGCCCCATACGCAACAAACTGCGATGCACTGTGTATTCTGACAACTTTCTATCAGAACCAGCATTAACTTCTTGAGCAATTTGAGCTACAGTAGCTCGTCTGTTTGATTGGACCACACAGGCCAGCCCTCGCTCCCCACATGCATCAATGAGCCTTGGCCGCCCATGACCCCGTCGCCAGTTCACCGCTGTTCCTTCCTTGGACCACTTTTGATAGATACTGACTACTGCAGACCGGGAACACCCCACAAGAGCTGCAGTTTTGGAGATGCTCTGACCCAGTCGTCTAGCCATTACAATTTGGCCCTTGTCAAACTCGCTCAAATCCTTACGCTTGCCCATTTTTCCTGCTTCTAACACATCAACTTTGAGGACAAAATGTTCACTTGCTGCCTAATATATCCCACCCACTAACAGGTGCGGTGATGAAGAGATAATCAGTGTTATTCACCTGTCAGTGGTCATAATGTTTTGCCTGATTGGTGTATATATATATATATATATATATATATATATATATATATATATATATATATATATACAAAATTAAAACAATCTTGATCATTTGAAGTATGAGCTGATATTGGTCAAACAACAACAACAACAACAAAAACCTGTGGAACATTTTTAGGCCCAAACAAATCTTCACTGAATGTTGACCTCTACATAATGTCAAGTTTTTACACATCTGTAGAAAAAGAGCTTAATTTATGTGAGGGCATATGCACATTCAGCTCAGTATTTCACAGATTCTTCTACAGAACAGACCAGGATTTTCAAACGCAATATATAATAAGGCACTTAGTAGACCTACCACAGTTTTCCACCAACCACTGCTTTCCACTCCAAGCTCAATAACACTAAATCAACTCATATGCACCTTGGGTTTTGCTTATGTGAGCATTTGTAACAGCAACGCCTTCAATTGGAATGCAGAGGAACATCTGCTGCTGATGCACTTAGGCTTGATTTTGACAACTTGACATGTATACATGGTGTCCTTCTTTAGCAAAATGCTTTCAGCATAATGCAGCTGTGTTAGAACTCAATAGTCTGATTCAAAGGGGTGTCTCAAAAGTGCAGAAAGTGGTGTAAAAAAAAAGGTTTAGGATTAACCAAAGAGCATCCATGATAGTTCTTCATCTATTTGCAAAGGTATGAATTTAGCAGATCATTGACAATGGACTGTATAGAGAAAAGATTGTATATAGAGAAAACTGGAGCTCCAAAATGGGTTTAAAGGTATGAAAGAGTGTCAACTGTTGTTATTTGGCGCCATCTTGTGGATTAAAAACACGAATGCCATAAAACTGCATCCTTTGCAAGGTTTTTATACTACTTATAAAACAGTATAATTATACATTATGACAATATATGAAATGAGGGAAATTCCACTATTCTATTTAGGCTACAGTAAACTGTAGGACATGTTGTACACCCTCAAACTCATGACTGTCAAATTTATTTGTAGCCAATTTTTTCTTTTTTTACATGTAGGCCTACTGTATTTTTGAAGAAATGAGAAATTCCTGCCTAAGGTAGGTAGAGAAAGTCTTTTATCAGAAGACCAAGAAACTGCTATACTGTAATGAAATTAATTTTTCCTTAAGCTCATTGTTGTATTTACTGTATCTGCACTCTTTCATGTATGTTATACTGATAGAAAAATTAATCTTGAATCCCAATAAGAGGATTTTGTTACAATGTTTTGAATCTCACTAGTGTGGGAAGGAAAGTAGTCTGTCTATTTGTTAGGTGTGTCGTCTGAGGCCAAAGTTTGATTCTGACAAAAGAGAATGTTTTTACTGACCTATTCAAAATCTGTGTGTAGTTCTGAGATGGTTTATGTTAATTGAATTGTGTAAGCAATCAAGAAAAACTGTAATAGCTTACTTATACAGTCTTGTCTCAGCAGGGCTTACTGTAAATCGTTTAATCCTGTTGACTGTCACGCTACAGTTTCATTTTGTATTTTGGTCTTTTTAGGAACTTTTACTGAACTCTCACTGCCACCTCAACACTGTCAATCAACACTACAACAGAAAGATATGTAATACGGCCTCGTTATCTGGGGTTTAGAGTCTCTGAGGACCCTTTAAATACAGACAATATTTCAGCATGTGTCCATCAGGTGTGTTTTACACAACACAAACACAATTAATCAAACATATGCAGGAAAATAATGTATATGGTGATTATTTAGGCTACATGATGTTTACATATTTACATGTTTTAAAAATCTATAAACTTTTTTTGTTTCTTCCTAAAACAACATGTCAAAATAAAAGTGAAAAAGAAATGACAAAGTAAAAGGCAGAGTAAAGGAATTTATTTAAATCAAAATATGTGTACAAAAAAATACAATACAGTTTGCCAGCTATAGCTATATATATAATCTTTCCTTTTATAATGATGAGCAAAAGAAACAAGACATGAATAAATGTTTGCACTTCTCATCTTTATTTGAAATCACCATTGGAACACCATCAAGAAAAAGAACAGAAAAATATGAATCGGTAACACTTTACAATAAGGTACTATTAGATCATTAATTAGTTATGAACTACTGTAAGGTAAAGCATTTATTAATCAAGTTAATGTCAATTTCAACATTTACTAATACAATATAAAAATCAAAAGTTGTATCTGTTAATATTATTTAGGACCTGAGTTAAAATGAACTAGCAATAGTTGTATATTTATTAACAATAACAAAGTTTAACAAATACTTTAACAAATGTATTGCTCATTGTAAGTTAGTTAGTTAATGCATTAACTAACATTAACTAATGAGACCTTATTGTGAAGTGTTACCCATTATTCATTAACATTATGTTTACAGATAATTCATAAAGATGAAAATAGAGATATATATTTGAACAGTACTGCTTCAGATTAGATTATGAATATGGGGGTAGCTGCCTTCTCAGTGCAGTCCATATCTCTGAATATGCAGAATATGGAGTCTTTTCTACTTTAGATATTGTCTCTGATTTAAGTTGGAGGTCCCCATCACAGACTATAATGCCACCCCCTCTGTGATGTGTGCATCATCTTTGTTAGGCTCTGTTTTGGCGTCCAAGGAATCCAAACTGGATGGTGTGTCATCCTGTGTGCTGACTTTGTGTGTAGGGCAGAAGGGCACATATTTGGTCCATGTGAAGGAAGAGAGGCAGGTATTAATTCCAAAGGGCAGCCCATACACGTCATCACTTTCTAAGGTGTTGTCCGACTCATTTTGGTGGGCCCTGTTCCATGCAATAATGCCACGTTCGCGTTTCGTTCCTGCAGGAATATTAAACAGACCGTTATTGAAAGGGCGCCAAGTTACTTGATGAATCAGATATTGGAATTTGTACAGTTACTGGAGCAGGATATTAGCAGAACTCACCAGGTATTGTGTTATCAAGAAGAAATCCAAAGAATCCTCCAACAAACATACTGGTTGTCAGAAGCACTATAAGCACATTGTCCAGTTCAACAACTCCTAATACAAAAAGTATAGAACAGGAGATTTAATTGGAATACAACATCTGTTGACAGCAGATCTATAAAGAGTCTGTAGCATGTGCTTTTCCGGTAAGATCACAGTTTATATAGGCTACCTGTTGCTATAAATGTAGGGTTTTTCATTATCCAGTTAGGAATGGTAAGCCCAGTGAACATGGAGAATCCAAAGATGAAGATGTTGCGTGAAGAATTCATGTCCGTATACTATTAATGATGGAAATCAGTCATGTTAACAATATATCATATTAATCGTATTTATTAAGAAATGAATACTTTTATTCAGCAAGGATGCAGAAAATTGACAGGAAAGACATTTATAATGTTACAAAAGATTTTTATTTCAAATAAATTCTGTTTATTTGAACAGTTCGTTCATTCATTTATTTTTTATTTATTTCAGTTGAACTTTCTATTCATCAAAGGACTTGCATGTATCATGGTTTCCACAAAAATATTAAGCTGCACAACTGTTTTCAACATTGATAATAAGAAGAAATGTTTCTTCAGCAGCAAATCGGCATGTTACGATGATTTCTGAAGGATCATGTGACACTGAAGACTGGAGTAATGATGCTGAAAATTCAGCTCTACCATCACAGGAATAAATTACATTTTAAAATATATATTAAAATAGAAAACAGTTATTTTAAATTGTAATAATATTCTATAATAGAACAGTTTTTACTGTATTTTTGATTAACCCTCATCCTTTGTTAACAAATCCTTCCCTCGTGGGTCAAAATGACCCGAAGCCTTAAAATTATACGTTTTTTTTTTTTGGTCCAGAAATTATTTAATTTCATTTTGATAATATTGTTTCTATTTGTTAATGCAATTTTTTTTTTTTGGAGATTTTATTTTATTTTATTTTTTTATTTACCACATTTTTATCAATAAATAATAAATAAATAATAGTTTAAGCACATTCTTCACATTCTTTCAACAAATTCAAAATAACTCACAATTTCATGCATAACCCTTTTAATTTAGCTCAAAATATCTTACATTGGGTGTCTTTGCTGACCTCTTGTGGGGGGAAAAAAAATATATAACATGATATTTCATGACTCTTGCCACTAGATGGCCATATAGCTCTATATGGAGCAAATTAACTGTTCCGCTGGGTCCTAAAGTCAGTTATTTTCAATATGCATTCAAATAAACGTAGACATTAATAATTTTTTGGTAAAATTTTAGCATTTCTAGTTTGAATTTTGAGCATTTTTAGGTTTTATGTGTACTGAAACATTCCATTCATTCCTAAGAGTGAAGGATTTGTTACTTTTTTAAATTTCAAGCACAAAACTCCTAGGGTCTTGGACCACTCTGAATGCAGCCTTGATAAGAATAAGATTTTTTTTTCAAAAGCAACCTTACTGACCCCAAACTTTTGACCGGTAGTGGAGGTACAATAAGAGCACCTAATGTGAAGCTTTTTGCATTAACGATTCCGTTTTTACCTGTAGGTTTGAAACACCAGCAGCAATAATGACCCCAAACATGACCAGAAACATTCCTCCAATGACAGGCGTTGGTATTGTAGTAAATATGGCTCCAATTTTCCCAAACATTCCCATTATAATCATTATAAAGCCACTAGCCACAATCACCATGCGACTACCAACCTGCAAAGATGAAAGATTTTTATCTAAAAAGTATTTTAAATAGTGGATAGTAGTGTTGTAAGCCATTGGCATTATGACATCAAATTAAATAAACATTTTGGCTATTATCGTGGTAAAACTTATCATTGTGAAACTTTGTACCTTGGTGATCCCCAAGGCTCCTATGTTCTCACTGTAGGAGGTGGTTCCGTTGCCTGTGCCCCAGGCACCTGCCAGCAGACACCCAATGCCTTCAATACCAATGCCCCTGTTGATGGCATGTCTAGGTGGAGGTGGGGCACCAGATAACCTGGCACAGGCATGATAATCACCCACTGACTCAATCATTGAGGATATAACTCCTGCCAGGATTCCAAAAACTCCCGCCAGACTAACAGTTGGCACTCCCCATTGACCTGGGAAAAGAATTACATATCCATAAAAAATATTTTATAATACAATAGCAATAATAAATTATGACTGTAAAGATACAGTAATGGCCATATAAAATACTTTATTGGTCTCAATTGTGTGGATTGCAATACCTGGATAAGGAAATCTGAACCAAGGGGCCCTGCCAATAACGTCTCCTTTAATGTCAGTCCGAGCCAGATAGCCATATTTATTAGGGTCTGAGGGCAGGGCATTGTAGATTGTCAGCAGGTAGCAAATCAACCAAGACAGAGTGATTCCTAGCAGGACCTGAGAAAACAGACCTTGCTTATAAAGGTATTTTTATGAAGCATTTAAAATTTAGAAAACAGATATGAAACTTACAGGCAGAATCTGAAATATGTAAAGTCTGGTGGTGTGAAATTTCTTGGCTTTGCTGTATTTGGGGAAAGGGATGGCAATATGACGGAGGTACTGTGAGAATATCACAATCAAACAAGTCGTCCTGTGGAGGAGAATAAGACTGTGTTATGGCTCCGTGTCAGATTCAGTTTAAAAGAGCATTACCTGTAATCATCTCGTGTGAGAGACAGGTTGTCCCACCCTCACATCATCAGAGAAGAGAACAAATGTTGTTGCAAGTGGGAAGTTATTTTGATTAAAGATTACAAGGAATTATAAAAATAATAATGACGTCCATGGTTCAATTATATAAACACTGTATAATAAACACTGCAATATTCCATAAAAAGAAAGAATGGGTCATTTGGATTTCATGGTGACTTTAAATTGAGTTATGCTACTACTGTTGTGGGAACAAACTAGGGAGTAGGGAGTGTTAGGGAGTAACAAACTAAAAGTCACGATACTATTAACTTAAAGGAACAGTTCATTTCAAAATGAAAATGTCCTGATATTTTACTCACCCCCATCTCATCCAAGATGTTCATGTGTTTCTTTCTTTAGTCAAAAAAAAATCCAGAAAAACATTCCAGGATTTTTCTCCCCATCACAGACGTTCATGGCAACCAAAATGTTGAAGGTCCAAATCAATGCAGTTTCAAAGTGCTTCAAAGTGCTTCAGAGGCTCTGCGCGATCCTAGGCGAGGAATAGGGTCTTTCTAGCAAAACAATCGGTCATTTTCCCCCAAAAAATTAAAATGAATATACTTTTTAACCTAAATTTCTCATTTTGCGCTGCTCTGCTAAGTGCCAATGATTGCACAATCACGTCGAAAAGGTCACGGTAGACGTAGGCAGAAGTTCCGCCACCGTGTTTACAAAGCACACATGCGAAGACTAATACAAACCCTTTAGCAAAAAAAAAGGTAAAACAACGATGTCGGACGATTTTGAAGTTGAAGATGGAGTGTTTTTTGGTAAAGGGCATTTGTATTAGTCCTTTGTATTGTACAAATACTTTGTATTAGTATTTGTATTGTATTGTTCGCTTGGGGTGGTACTTCCGCCTACGTCTTGCGTGACCTTTCCATCATGATTGCGCAATCCATGGCACGTTGCAGAGCAGCGCAAGATGAGCAATTTAGGTTAAAAAGTATATTAATTTTTAACTTTTTTTTTTTAAATGACCAATCGTTTTTGCTAGATAAGACCCTATTCCTCGTCTGGCATTGCGCAGAGCCTCTAAAGCCCTTCAAAGGACTTTGAAACTGCATTGACTTGGACCTTCAACATTTTGGTTGCCATGGAAGTCTGTGATGGGGAGAAAAATCCTGGAATGTTTTCCTCAAAAAACTTAATTTCTTTTCGACTGAAGAAAGAAAGACATGAACATCTTGGATGAGATGGGGGTGAATAAAATATCAGGAAATTTTCATTTTGAAGTGAACTAATCCTTTAAGATGGTCATAATAGTGTAGCTGTAACAGTAACAAACTGCTTTATTATATAGTGGTAGTAGTGTAGTGCGACCAAACGTCTGTGCCTACTCCTAAAGGAATAATCAAACACACTCACATATGTCCCCTCTCGCTCGTACCGTTTGATTCAAAGTTCAATTCATTATAGCCTCAGATTTTGGGCTTTTTTCAGCAATCCTCATTAACTGTAAGTGAGCAGAATAAGCTGGGCTAAAATCATGTAGTGTGTATGCGGCATAAAAAGTCCTTGTTGGACAGTCTGATTCGTTCTGGTGAATCACTGTGTTTGGACAATTCAAGTAAATCAATCCATTCACAAAAATTATTCACAGATTGAAGTCACTGTACTATGTGATGTGTTTTCGGGGTATGTCATTTTATGTTATTTTGAATATATATTTATGTTATGTTTAATATAAATGTACCTGTTCAAGTTTGATACCTGCACCCTAAATGAGGTTTTCTTTCAATAACTGCTTTGTGCTTGCAAAAAATAAATAAATAAATATATATATATATATATACACTCACCTAAAGGATTATTAGGAACACCTGTTCAATTTCTCATTAATGCAATTATCTAATCAACCAATCACATGGCAGTTGCTTCAATGCATGTAGGGGTGTGGTCCTGGTCAAGACAATCTCCTGAACTCCAAACTGAATGTCAGAATGGGAAAGAAAGGTGATTTAAGCAATTTTGAGCGTGGCATGGTTGTTGGTGCCAGACGGGCCGGTCTGAGTATTTCACAATCTGCTCAGTTACTGGGATTTTCACGCACAACCATTTCTAGAGTTTACAAAGAATGGTGTGAAAAGGGAAAAACATCCAGTATGCGGCAGTCCTGTGGGCGAAAATGCCTTGTTGATGCTAGAGGTCAGAGGAGAATGGGCTGACTGATTCAAGCTGATAGAAGAGCAACTTTGACTGAAATAACCACTCGTTACAACCGAGGTATGCAGCAAAGCATTTGTGAAGCCACAACACGCACAACCTTGAGGCGGATGGGCTACAACAGCAGAAGACCCCACCGGGTACCACTCATCTCCACTACAAATAGGAAAAAGAGGCTACAATTTGCACGAGCTCACCAAAATTGGACAGTTGAAGACTGGAAAAATGTTGCCTGGTCTGATGAGTCTCGATTTCTGTTGAGACATTCAGATGGTAGAGTCAGAATTTGGCGTAAACAGAATGAGAACATGGATTAGAACTTGTTACCACTGTGCAGGCTGGTGGTGGTGGTGTAATGGTGTGGGGGATGTTTTCTTGGCACACTTTAGGCCCCTTAGTGCCAATTGGGCATCGTTTAAATGCCACGGCCTACCTGAGCATTGTTTCTGACCATGTCCATCCCTTTATGACCACCATGTACCCATCCTCTGATGGCTACTTCCAGCAGGATAATGCACCATGTCACAAAGCTCGAATCATTTCAAATTGGTTTCTTGAACATGACAATGAGTTCACTGTACTAAAATGGCCCCCACAGTCACCAGATCTCAACCCAATAGAGCATCTTTGAGATGTGGTGGAACGGGAGCTTCGTGCCCTGGATGTGCATCCCACAAATCTCCATCAACTGCAAGATGCTATCCTATCAATATGGGCCAACATTTCTAAAGAATGCTTTCAGCACCTTGTTGAATCAATGCCACGTAGAATTAAGGCAGTTCTGAAGGCGAAAGGGGGTCAAACACAGTATTAGTATGGTGTTCCTAATAATCCTTTAGGTGAGTGTATATATATTTATATAATTATATCCAAATCATTGAATTCAAGTGTTCCATGGCCACAGGTGTCTAGGCATGCAGACTGCTTCTACAAACATTTGTGAAAGAATGGGTTGCTCTCAGGAGCTCAGTGAATTCAAGCATGGTACCGTGATAGGTTGCTACCTGTACAATAAATCCATTCGGGAAATTTCCTCACCACTAAATATTCTGCGGTCAGCTGTTAGTGGTATTATAATGTTGGTGGAAGCAATCGGGAACAACAGCAACTCAGCCACAAAGTAGTAGGCCATGTAAATCACAGCACAGGGTGCACAGTGCACTTAAGTCAATTTTCTGTAGAGTCAATAGCTACAGACCTCCAAACTTCGTTTGGCCTTCAGATTAGCTCAAGAACAGTGTGTAGAGAGCTTCATGGAACGGGTTTCCATGACTGAGCAGCTGCATCCAAGCTTTACATCACCAAGTGCAATGCAAAGCGTTAGATGCAGTGGTGTAAAGCATGCCGCCACTGGACTTGCCTGACTGCATTGTGCCAAGTGTAAAGTTTGGTGGAGGGGGGATTATGGTGTGGGGTTGTTTTTCAGGGGTTGGGCTTGGCCCCTTAGTTCCAGTGAAAGGAATTCTTAATGCTTCAGCATACCAAGACATTTTGGACAATTTCATGCTCCTAACTTTGTGGGAACAGTTTGGGGATGGCCTCTTCCTGTTCCAACATGACTGCGCACCAGTGCACAAAGCAAGATCCATAAAGACATGGATGAGCGAGTTTGGTGTGGAGGAACTTGACTGGCCTGCACAACCTGACCTCAACCCGATAGAACACTTTTGGGGTGAATTAGAGTGGAGACTGTGAGACAGGCCTTGTCGTCCTACACCAGTGTCTGACCTCACAAATGCGCTACTAGAAGAATGGTCAGAAATTCCCATAAACACACTCCTAAACCTTGTGGAAAGCCTTCCCAGAAGAGTTAAAGCTGTTATAGGTGGGCCAACTCCATATTAAACCCTACGGATTAAGAATGGGATATCATTAAAGTTCATGTGAATGTAAAGGCAGGCGTCCCAAAACTTTTGGTAATATAGTGTATTGTGTGTGTGTGTATTGTGTGTGTGTGTGTGTGTGTGTATGTGTCATTCATTAAAACATTGCTTGTTTAAGAAACTTATAGTATGCTAACTTACTGTAGTTATCTAGCCTACACTAAAAGCAAAAAAATATAGCTTATTCTAAACAGTATTCTTGACTACATACTACAAAATTTTGATCAATGGTGATTAATTCTGATAAGTACACACATGGAAGAGATGCCCCAATGGTGTCCTGCGTTCATGCCAGTGGAGTCAAACAGCGATAGGCCAATTAGTGAAATAGTTGGTGCGATGGTCAAAGGGCCAATGAAACGCATGAAGAGGCCAATGAGACCGGAGAATCCCACCAGCACTTGGAATAGGGAGCCCACCATGATTGAGCCTTGGAGCTGCGGAGAGAAGACAACAGAAACAGAATTTCAGCATTATTCTGTAAAGATATGTTGTGTTGCAACAAGATAATCTTGTATATCTTCTGTTAAAACTACATCTTTACCTCTGCCTTTCCATCTATCTAAATATGCAGTGGCCCCAAAAAGTGTGAATTTCATTGGGTTAGAATATAAAATATTAAGCCAGGTGTTATCAAGCTTTTAACTTTTTTTGCAACTAACCAGCTGGTCCCAAAGTGATTTTTAGTGGATGTACTCACTTTAGTGGAGTGAGTTTCCCTGAATTTCACACAGGTGACCCTCAAGGAACCACAGGTGTAGTTCATCATTTTATGAGTTTGACATCCAGAAAGTGTCCATTTTTAACAGTCTTTTTTTTTTATGTAAAAAAGTCATTTAGACAATTTTTTGCTTGAGTTTTTTTCTAATACAATAACTTCGCTTCTCTGAGGACGGGTTTACTGGCGTGAGGGCGGGACAACCTTTCACTCACATGAGATCACAGCAATAGCAAACCACAACTATCCAACCATTCAATCAATTCCCAATGGACAATATCAAGTCACACCCTAAATTTTGTCTTGTTCGTGAAGCCGTTTCACTCAGATATACGTCACAAGGAAGAAAAGACTTTAGTTTCATGACAACGTTTAATAAAATTTGGGACTACTCTACAGTATGCACATATGTAGAGTAGTGTCCTTACATGCAGGTTCTATCAATTACTGAGATGCTCACCACTTGGATTCGACTTTGCCAAACATGGATGAACTCAGGTGAGGTGGTGTTGACCAGGCTGGCGTTTTGTGTCCAGGCTGGACAGGTCCATTCAGGCATTGAAAGCAAAGCCATGGTGGGCGAAAGAAGCGTAAACGTTCCACCCTGGAGAATGGGTAACCTTGCATTAGGAAAGAGAAGAAACTTGTCAAAAATCGAGTGGTTTTGATTGTTATTTGTGTTTAAAAAAGTGTGTCTCAAACCCTTTTGTCAACTTGGAAATTGTTGGGTTAAATTATTCATCCTTTCATGCCATTATTTTTTTTAAATCATATGCCCTCATAATCTTCCCCTACCTCTATAGTGGCATCTCTTTTCTGATTACATATTTAATTGTTTGAGGGAGGGACAACCTGTCACTCACATAAGATCACAGAAATAGCAAATAATCCAATCAATTCCCAATGTTCAAAATCAAGTCCCATGCTACATTTTTTTCTTGTTTGAGAGGCCGTTTCACTCAGAATAGGGAAGAATAGACTATTACAACTTCCCTTTCATGCCAACTTTAACCCTTCCTGATTCCTGACTAAAGGTCAATGCTTTAACTAATCCATTTCAGCAAGCTAAAAACAAGGTAAAACTATTGTGTGTAATATTTAGTTTAATAACAGTTTATTCTAATCTCATTAAATGGTATATAATGACTTATTTTTACAAGATTCCTACAAGTGAACATCTAAAGCCATTTTATGCATTTACTGTACACTGCAATCTTGCACCAAATCAGTTACACCTACAAAACGTAATTTAGATAGTTTTAGGGGTGCTGAGACTAATTTTCTTGAACTCATTTAAAGGGATAGTTCACCCAAAAATGAAAATTACCCCATGATTTACTCACCCTCAAGCCATCTTAGGTGTATATGATATAATCGATGGGTTTGTGATAGAAAAATATCCATATTTAAAACTTTATAAAGTAAAATATCTAGCTTCCAGTGGATCACCTTCCGTATTCCATTTACGCAGAAAGTGTAATGCCTCTCGCAGTTCAAAATGCTTACACTACATCCAACATCATAGTTACGGCAGTTACGCTTTTTCCGTAAGTTGAATACATAGGAGGTCTGCCAGAAGCCAGAAGCTGCCACTTTTTTGAGCTTCAAATTTTGTGCTCCCATTCACTGCCATTATAAAGCTTGGAAAAGCCCCGATATTTTTTAATATAACTCTGATTGTATTCGTCTGAAAGAAGAATGTCATCTAGGATGGCTTGAGGGTGAGTAAATCATGGGGTCATTTTCATTTTTGGGTGAACTATCCCTTTAACAACAATCCTACTGCTTCACACAAAAGGGAGCTCCTCAGCTGAGAGACCTGAGGAATGTGGATTTAAAATGTGCTGAACTTCATGCTAATAAGATGGAAAATTCCTAATCCTATTATGGTTTTCAGTTACTGCAGGAATCAGTCTGACCAATGGCCCACATACACTCACCTAAAGGATTATTAGGAACACCATACTAATACTGTGTTTGACCCCCTTTCGCCTTCAGAACTGCCTTAATTCTACGTGGCATTGATTCAACAAGGTGCTGAAAGCATTCTTTAGAAATGTTGGCCCATATTGATAGGATAGCATCTTGCAGTTGATGGAGATTTGTGGGATGCACATCCAGGGTACGAAGCTCCCGTTCCACCACATCCCAAAGATGCTCTATTGGGTTGAGATCTGGTGACTGTGGGGGCCATTTTAGTACAGTGAACTCATTGTCATGTTCAAGAAACCAATTTGAAATGATTCGAGCTTTGTGACGTGGTGCATTATCCTGCTGGAAGTAGCCATCAGAGGATGGGTACATGGTGGTCATAAAGGGATGGACATGGTCAGAAACAATGCTCAGGTAGGCCGTGGCATTTAAACGATGCCCAATTGGCACTAAGGGGCCTAAAGTGTGCCAAGAAAACATCCCCCACACCATTACACCACCACCACCAGCCTGCACAGTGGTAACAAGGCATGATGGATCCATGTTCTCATTCTGTTTACGCCAAATTCTGACTCTACCATCTGAATGTCTCAACAGAAATCGAGACTCATCAGACCAGGCAACATTTTTCCAGTCTTCAACTGTCCAATTTTGGTGAGCTCGTGCAAATTGTAGCCTCTTTTTCCTATTTGTAGTGGAGATGAGTGGTACCCGCTGGGGTCTTCTGCTGTTGTAGCCCATCCGCCTCAAGGTTGTGCGTGTTGTGGCTTCACAAATGCTTTGCTGCATACCTCGGTTGTAACGAGTGGTTATTTCAGTCAAAGTTGCTCTTCTATCAGCTTGAATCAGTCGGCCCATTCTCCTCTGACCTCTAGCATCAACAAGGCATTTTCGCCCACAGGACTGCCGCATACTGGATGTTTTTCCCTTTTCACATCATTCTTTGTAAACTCTAGAAATGGTTGTGCGTGAAAATCCCAGTAACTGAGCAGATTGTGAAATACTCAGACCGGCCCGTCTGGCACCAACAACCATGCCACGCTTAAAATTGCTTAAATCACCTTTCTTTCCCATTCTGACATTCAGTTTGGAGTTCAGGAGATTGTCTTGACCAGGACCACACCCCTAAATGCATTGAAGCAACTGCCATGTGATTGGTTGATTAGATAATTGCATTAATGAGAAATTGAACAGGTGTTCCTAATAATCCTTTAGGTGAGTGTATTTCTGCTGTATATCAGTTATAGATTGTTTCAGATTCATCATGTTCGTTTAGCATAAAAGCAAATGCTCTCGAAGATCTTATAGTCTGTAGAGTTAACTTAGCAGGATTTATTTGGCCTGTTATTCAGGACAAGCAGCCCTTGCAGAAGAACACAATGGGATTTCAGCCTAAAACATGCAGAGGCTTATCAGACAGTGAAAACATTGCTAAGCCTACATTATTCACACTTTCCTAGGTCAATGAACCCTTGGGTTGAATATTTGGATTGTTGTCCCGGGAGATAGTTTATCTGGAACATAAGTAACTTTTCTTCAAAGAACACAGTCAAAATAAAAACATAAAAATGCATGCCCTGCTATTTGGATTGCATCATAAACATACCACACAAAATCAAGCTATTTTTTTATTGTGTCTCAGTAACCACAACACAACTGATTCATGACACTGATCATTGTTGTTTAACCAGCACCTCATCCTTAAAAAAATCTTTGTCATTGCCTAACTCAGGGTTTCTGCAGGTTTAATGAAGGTACATTTAAGACCTTTTTAAGACCATTTAAAGAAAATTGAAGGAATAAATTGAAGGGAACATAACACGTCAATATGTTCTCTAAATGTAAATGTCTAGGAAGCACAGTTGTATTAGCAACACTTCAAAGTTAGAAAATACAATTTCCAACAGATTTCCATAACTTTTTAACTCATTTTACAAAAACATATCTTAAAGTTTGAGATAAGAAATCTTGTGAAAGTAATTTTATGGTTAAAAGAAGAACAAATATCTGCCATTGGGTTCATAAAAATCAGCTTAATTCAAATGCAAGTTATTTTTTATTCCCATTGATGGATATTTGTTCTTGTTTTAAGCATAAACTCATTAATTTTGTTCTCTTGAGTTTTATTTCTCAGAAAACTTAATTTCTTCATTTTGCATCTCAAGTAAATGTATCTTTATTTAATGATGTTTAGATATTTGTACTGGAAAACAAAAATCCTAGATAAACATTTTTGTGCAATTTAATTTTGCAATTAAATTTAGGGCCCTGTGAAATTTATTCTATTAGTTTATTTTTTGTTTTATAGTTTATTCTGTTAAATTTTTTTCTGGGCTCTGTTTTAATGGTTAAATTAAACTTTATTAATCAAAAAGCATGTCTAATTAATTGAAGTCATGAAACAGGCAATTTATTAAACGTTTAACAAAAAATAAAATTTTTAGGGCCCTATGAAATACGTTTTATTTTTTCTCAAATTTCGTCTTTTACTTTTATTACATTTTTATGAATGGATTCTGCGATTCCGTCCATGTTTTTTCATGGGGCCCTAATTTAATGCCATGATATTGAATTTAAGACTTTCTGCTCCAATTTAAGACATTTGCCTTAAATTGTGGAAGGTCAAATTAAGACTTTTTTAAGACCCGCGGAAACCCTGCTAACTTCCCACTCGGTACTGACTTTGGCATTGGTTCAGTCAGAATTATGAATTCTGCTGTGCAGTTTTTCATCAGGTTTTCTTTTGAAACACATGATTTTGCCATGAGTAATATAAGGAAACATACCTCACTCCAAAAGTGACCTGTAGTAAGGTGCACACCCCAGACACGAAGAAAATAGTGCTGATTAGATGACTTTGCGTGAGGCCATCATGCTGCAGACAAAGGCCTTGAGACAATATCAGAGGAATGGCTATGATGCCACCAAAAGCTGTAAGATAGTGCTGTCAGAGAGATGGAGAGAAATCAAACACATTCTATGTACAGTGAAGTCTAAAAGTCTGTTACCATAATGAAGATTGAAGGTTTTATTTTGCAAAATGTATTAATTTAAAGTGTTAGTTCACCCAAAAATTGAAAAATATTGTCATCGATTACTTACTCTTGTGTCATTCTGTCACCCATAAGACTTTAGTTCATCTTCGAAACTCAAATAAAGATATTTAATCTGAGAGTTTTCTGTCCCTCCATTGACAGTTTACGCAACTACCACTTTGTCACTGCTAAAAGTTAATAAAGAGATTGTAAAACGAATCCATATGAATAGAGCGGTTTAGTCCAGATTTCCTAAAGAGACTGAATCGCTTTATATGATGAACAGATTAAATCTAGGCTTTTATTCACATAAAAAATATTGATCAGCGAACATAAACAGAAGCTCAACTGTACTTGCCTGATGCACAAGAACAAATCTGATTGGTTCTTGCGGAAGCTCAAACGTGATGCGTAACATGAGCATGAACCTCATTGGTTTTTGCACGTCAAGCAAGCATGACTGAGCGGTTCCATTTAACTGATGTGTGTGCTGATGAAAGTTTATATGTGAATAAAAGCCTAAATCAAATCTGTTCATTATATAAAGCGATCGTGTCCCTTCAGAAAATTTTGACTAAAGCGCTCAATTAATATAGAATAATTGATCTCTTTATTAACTTTTTGAAGCGTCAAAGTGGTATTTGCATAGACTGTCAATAGAGGGACAAAAATGTCTCATTGTCTCATGTCTTACGGGTTTGTAACGTTCATGTTAGTTAATACATTAAATAAAGTTAACGAATGAGACCTTATTGTAAAGTGTTACCTCTTTCTCTTTATATTCAGGCATTAAAAATCTCAGACTGTCAATGTGGTTTTAGATTTTTGGACCACATTGTATTTTGGAACTGTACATATTTATTGGTAGTGACGAATGCTCTGCTGTTCATAGTGCATACTCCAATTGATATTGATCAATTTGAATTGATGTATATGAGTCCAATGATATTAGATAAATCAATATTCACACAGGAAGATGTGTGCACAGTGCTTACCTGAATCCCCAAAAAGATGCAAAGGTACCATGGTGGAATATCTGTGACACAATATGCTAGCTTGTTACGGTCTCCCTCATCTGAAAAACTACCTCTTCCGTTCTTATTTTCCGGTAACTCACAGAAGCGGTCTACAGCATCAACCTGAAGTCAAAAAAGATTAAACAGTTTCTAACCCAGCAGTTTTCTATCAACAACGTTTCCTAATTCAGTCAATTTCACATGGCACATGTAAATATTTTTTCACTTCCTCTACATTCATTTGGATTTGTGAGTAAAAACCAATGCACCTCGCTCTAGAGAGACTGGTCTCTTGGTTTTGTATTGCTGTTTTTTATAATACAAATGACTACAATGTCTAACAATCTCCATGAAAATGTACACAAATGTCAAAGAAATTGGTGTTTTATGCTAAATAATATCTTAATGATTTTATCAAAAGAGAAACGTTATATGAGCTCTGAGTGATACACACGTACATTGCTCCAGTTACTCATTCCAGTCGCTAAAACACTGAGCATGACCACAATAACAAACACATGAGTAATGTTTGAATCATCTCGAGTGATAAGAATTTATCACACCATAGATGTTTACAACTGTCTATCTCTTACAACCTGACTGCAGTCTGACTCAACATTTAGATTTACGCAATGAAAACCCATTACACACCCATGATCACATAGTACATTCAAATGTCAATGTCCCTGGATTCGATCTGTCCATTTCTAGAAGCTCTAAAACTAATTAAAGGAAGAATCGAGTAATTCATCAAATTTCTGTCTATTAATGGAGGTTACTCACAGTAAATGCATAGTTGTCCAGCCCATCACTTTTTTTTTTTGGAGCCATGAGTGTGGAGCTAGGAGGCAGTGTAGAATTCTCAATGGAAGTTCTAATAAGAGAGAGGGCAAGAGCTAGTCAAGGAGAGCATAATAAAGAAGAGTCCAGAGAGGAAAAAGGAGGGGGGAAAACAGAGACACGGGACTGGATGCTGCTGTTGATTGTAAATGCTATGGGACCTATCGGCTGCTCATGTGAACTCAATTACACCACAACTTGCAGGCAGCTGACCAGAGCCACGTGCTGCTGGATCGGAGCTCTTTCTGGCTTAAGGATACACACTGACATACATACACACACAAAAATGTGTGCATGTGCACCAATGCATTTGCATGCATGTTAATTGCCATGCAATGCATCAAAAGCAAAAGAGAATCATTATTACTTCTCTCAGGGCAAGGGTTCTTTTTTGCTGCTGAATGATTGCTAGGTTTACATAGTAACTTGGTGCAGGGTTAACTTATAGGTAACTTAAACTAAAACCATTACATTTTTGTTACTTAAAATAAACATTAACTTAAATCAAATGCAATATCAGAACAATGTAAAACGTATTTTATTTCAGCCAGTTGCCAGAGCAACATTTCTCATTTTCATTGAGTGTAATAGTATTAAAATAACTAAAGAACATTAAAAAACAATTCATCACTAAATTATTAGTCAATTAATTCATTTGTGTGTATTATGTATAATTATTATGTATATTTGAATACACACACATGCATGTATATATTTAAGAAAACTTTGTTATATTTATATATATAATATTTATATATAATATAAATGATATACAGTATATACATGCAAATATTTTTTTACATGTATGTGTTTGTATTCAAATATACATAATAATTATTCACAATACACACGACACATATATTATGTTAACACAAACTTTTATTTTGGATGTGATAATCCTGATTACTTGTATATATATATATATATACACACACATACACACACACACAATGCAGTATACTGGGAAAATCAAGACCAAAATGCACAACAGTATTGCAGGGAAAGAGTATATATATATATTCTATTCCCAGAAAGTTCAACATTATTTGCTAAAACTGTTTTCCTGCAAGATTTTCTAACACTGTCTCTGCCAGATGCGTTTATCCTTCTTCTTTGAGCAATTATGTGATAATTTTATTTTAAAACCTGTGATACTATACTGGCAGTATTCCTGCAATGGCAGGTTCCCAATTTACCCCATATGGTGTGACAACGTGTGAACATAATCAACTGTTTTTTTCCTGTGCAGTAGATTTTTTTTGTAGTCAAGTCTTTAAGTTATGTGCCTATAAAAACCTGACTTTCAAAAATAAACCTAGTATGAGAAACATTTTTTGGAGTAAACCGTGAAAAATATCCCCATTCTTTCTTGTATTTTTATGATTTTTTTGGATACAGCAGAGAATAATGTTTGCGAGCTTGGTTTTACATTCCTGCAAAGCTCTCAAAACCAGACCAATGCAAGACTTCCCAAATACTACGTATCACATGTCTCAGGACAAACCTAATCATCCAATCACTCTCTCTCCTCAGATCAACCCATTGGAGGCCCAGTGGGCTCTTGTGAACATAAGAACATTTCTTTCATTAGACCATTAGATAATGTTAAGACATGCCGTTTACTTACCTTAACAGACATTCCTCAGATGAAATGAATCTCACTGTTTTGACTGTGCCATACTGTAGTTAGTGATTATGAAAGTCGAGGAAGTTTTCCAGATAATGCACATGTGATCTTTCCTCTTTTCACTTTTTCACTACACACTTGAGTTCCTGGCCAATCAAATGAACGTGTGTAAACAGTTGAAACCAGTAGGTGTGCCACACAGTCTGAGAAAATGAAATCACATGCAGTCTGGTGAAGAACAAACATTCAGAAGTACAGTGTGTGCCATGAGATCTTTTTCTCAGCCTGTTCTCTTTTTCATATAATGTACTTAGACATGCTTCATTCTAGTGCTCTCTGGATCACATTCAATGTTACATTATGCTGAAATGTGCAGCATGCATGGAGAGACTAAAGGAATGATGTAGCTCATTATCAAATATCTTACTCTTAGTGATCACTTATTGTTTCAATGGCAGTAGATCCACAGTGATTTACAATTGCACAACTATATCATTAGTTATAGCCATGATGAATTTGATCTTCAGAACAGCTTTGTGGCTCAAGGCACAATCTTTTGGAACTGAGACCGTGATGTCAGTGGCCTTCGAGTTGTTGGCTAACTAGTTAATGATCAAGATTATAGCTTAGATATTAATGGCAAAGTTCTACAACATTCCCACTCCTTTTGAACAATGAATTTGCATGACTTGTACAGTCGTTCATGATGACTAGATTTTTTAAATATAATTTATAGAGATTGCACCTTCAAAAAGCATCTAGCTGATTACATATTTTAGAGCTGTGCATAATTAGACAATATGGTCACTTTAGAAATGTCCATAAAAGTACATACCCTAGTTCTCTATTATTATTATTATTATTATTATTATTTATTTATTTATTTGACCATCAACTACTTCTCTTTAGGCATGTAATGTACGTTCTTTTCCAGCAGGTGGCTGAATAGTATTTAATAAGATTCTTGTTTTCAACCACAAAAGCATTCTAGTAAGGTTAACCCTAATAATGGAAATTTGCAGATTTAATAGCGGAAAATCTGTGAAATTATCACATTTCATTTGAGGATCAGAAGTATTTCCTGTACATTATTTTACTGAATAATAATAGGCTAAATGTAGGTCTATGTGTCGAATATTAGAATTTATTATTATAAATGACATATGATATAACTAATTATAATTATTATTGCACTCTCTCTTCAACTGGGCTATGTATACATGTAGGCCCACTACTAAATACACTAATGATACTATATAAATCATATAAAGAGGGAGGGACGGGGGGGTGACGTCACGGGTTAAGAGACAGATTCAACTTCTGCATACTTTGCATTCCGGGTAGATGGCGCCGGTTTTTCTAATAACATTTAAACCGGGGGGGGGGAAAACATGTTCTTGATGGATGGAACAATAGTGCGGTTTGTCACAGCTATGTTACAATGAAGCAGTCGAGTCCAGCCCATGTCACTCGTTTAAACATCATTTAATCATCAGCAAACAGGAGGCGCATCGGGACTGACAGACTGCAGCATTCACCTGAATCTCCTCATCAGCCTCCGCCTCTCCGAGAGCGCGCGAGTGACGGGAACGGAGGACGCAGAGATTACACCCGTCCGGAGGCGATGGCAGCCGGGGGAGGATGCGGGGAATCGGTGGATCAGTACCGTGCCGAGGTTGAAAGGCTGACCCGTGAGCTCGCAGAAGCAAACAGGGAGAAGATCCGGGCTGCGGAATGCGGTCTGGTGGTGTTGGAGGAGAACCAGACGCTCAAGCAGCAGTACGCGGAGCTCGAGACCGAGCAGGAGGCTCTCAAACAGGAGTTAGAGCAGCTACAGGAGGTAAACATAGCTTTCACGGGCTTATATATATATATATATATATATATATATATATATATATGTGTATATATATATGTGTGTGTGTGTGTGTGTGTGTGTATAGGTATATGTCTTGAACAATATAAATGTCTGTCAATACATATGTATATATATATATACACACACACACACACACTGTGTATATATACTGTATATATTTAGAATGTGTGTGTGAGAGAGACATGAGAAACATTTCCTATTATATTAATATATGACATGCATTTTAACCTGTCTTTCACTAGCCATACCATAGAATTTTTATGGTACTGTTTTGTATGTATATTTTGAAATATTGTTGAAAGAAATTGAGTTTTTATTTATTCCTCAAAAAAAAAGTTAGGTCAATTTTAGACTTGATTTAGGATTGATTCTGGTGTCACAGGTTTATGAAGAATCTTTGGTGTGACAGGAAGTTTTCTGGGCCGTTGGCCCATATAGTCAATCTCTGCTGGGAAATTCTGTCTTCTTTCTGTGTATCTCTGTCTGAATGTCAACAGGATGTTTATTCAATATAGTGTATATATAAGTGAAATTTTATTGTCTGTATATTTTTATGTATAAAACTCAGAACTAAGCATGTTGTTGGGTTGTTTACTGTGATGCCATGTGTGAAGCTTTTATGAATCATTATGCACTTTTTTTTGTTATAATACTGTCAAAACTATTTTTAATACATCATATTCAATCTCAGTCCATGCTTTTCTTCATTGTTGGGCTTTCTTACATCCTTAATGATAAGAACAATGAGGCAAATGGAGTAAACAGTAACCATCTAAAGTGGGCAAATGGACCCTTTAGAGAGGTGAAATGATGAAGAGATAGGGATGAAAGGTGAGAGACAAAGGAAAACTGAGACAAAAAAAGATGGAACAAGATACTTTCTGACTGTGGCAGTGATCCAGGGACTGGCAGCACAGGAAGAATACCCATTACAGGTGATCGTGTACATGTTCAATTGTTAAATCTGAAAGTTGCTCATATGTCATAATTTATAGGTGATTTGTTTTATTAACTACACTACTGTTCAAAAGTTTGGGGTCAGGAAGTTGTTTTTAACTCACCAAGGCTGAAATACAGTAATAACAGGAATATTTTGAAATATTATTAAAATTATTGCATAAACTATATTATGAATATATTTTAAATGTAATTTATTCTTGTAGTGGCAAAGCTGTATTTTCAGCATCATTCCGCCAGTCTTCAGTGTTCCTTCAGAAATCATTTTAACATGCTGATTTGGTGCTTAAGAAACATTTTTCATTAATGTCAATGCTTAATATTTTTGTGGAAATGGTGATACATTTTTTTCAATAGAACGTTCAAAAACAGCATTTACTTAAAATGTAAATCTTTATAACACTGTAGAAGTCTTTACTGATCCTTTTGATCAATTTAATGCACCCTTGCAGGATAAAAGTATTAATTTTTTTTATTTATTATTATTCTAATTGACCCCAAACTTTTAAACAATAGTGTTGCTTATAGGAACTTGTACGGCAAATTTGGACCCGTCTATGAATGCACAATATTATCGGCACGTCATCGGAATTGCCCGATAAAGGCTTAATATATAAACATCAGCCCTTTCTAAAAAATGACGCTGATATGCTTTGCCGATAATATGACATGTTGATTATGCATCTGCAGTAACTCACATATACTAGAATTTTTACAGGTCTTTTGCTGTAGTGGACCATCTACAAATATCAAATCAATAAAAAAAATATTATGGTAACAACAAAAAAAACAGCATTGATTAATTACATTTTTGTTAGTTTCAAAGCTTTCAATGTACTCTCATTATAAAAAGAACCGTAATAATGTTTTAGTTCTAAGTAATTTTTGCTAAAAAATAATTCGTTTATAATCTCTGCACAGGAGAGACTTAGTGTTGTTTCCAAACAAAAGGAAAATATATCGGCATTGGCTATCGGCCAAAATGAGTTAAAAAAATATTGGCATATCGGATATCGGCAAAAATCCAATATCGTACATCCCTAGACACGTTGTGTTTCCCTAATGACCCCTAAATTCCTAAATAAAAGTGACGACGGGTCTTTATTAAGCTTGACAATATGTATGAATGCTTATCTCAGACATTTATAGTTATTTACGGACAGCAGTGAGTCATTTGCAGTGAATAACTGTCATGAAATTGTGTCAGTAATTGCATTTTTTTCATGGCAGCTCCCCCTAGATCTGCTGCTGTAGTCTGCCCCGTGGGCTTGTCTTTAATTAATGCAAATCATGATACAGCTTGTATTTCCAAACCAGCCAAAAATTGAGGTCAGTTTAACAAAATGTACCTTCATTGTATCAATTAGTTTGGAATTGCTGAACTGGGCAGCATCTGTTAGTTATTTGCAATGCGGTAATTTTATCTATTCAGATTTGCATTTCCTTGTTTATTTAGAAAAGCTTTGAGTACAGAAAGTGCAGACAGTTTAAATTCAGATTTATCTTTTAGGGTTATGATACGATCAATAATGCACATCTGTTTGGGTCCTTGCGTTTCGAATAGTATCTCTTTCTCTCTTTCTCTTTGTGCTGTTTATAATAGAGTCTGTCTGCGGCTGATAAGTCTTGTGAAGGGCACGAGTGCTGGAGTTGATATTTCATCTCAAAGATTGACTTGCTGAATTTGGTCTTTTTTTTTCTCTTTATCTGTCTCTGTTCCTCCTTTATTTTGATGAATATTAAACAGAATATAAAAGACCACACTGCACCATTTGCCTTTGGGCTCAGTTCAATTCCTTTGAGAGTTTTCCTAAAATTTACTTGCAAATCTGATTGTCTGAATCTGAAATACAAGAGAAGGGAAATACCATATAAAATCTTTCTGAGGACAATTTTAGAGACACCTCCACCATATACTGTACACACTTTTTTTTTAAAGAATTTGTTTGTATTTACAAGGGTTTTTTGTTCCCATGTAGGAAGTGCACATTTTAGTTACCACACAGTTTGTGGGTAATTTTTCCCATTCATAAAGTCAGAATTGATATTAGAATTTATCGGTTCATTGATTATCGTGTTAAATGGAGCATAAAAAAACAAGATAATTCGAATTTGGCCATTGGAAAACAGGTCAATGCCATTAGTTTATTAAATGTTCATAAACAGGAAATGCTACAACTGTATTATTAACCCAAAACCCTACTTAAAGGGATAGTTCACCTAAAATTGACATAATGTTGTTCCAAACCTATATGACTTTCTTTTTTTCTGCAAAACACAGAAGATATTTTAAAGAATGTTTCCACTCTTTTTGTCTATACAGTGAAAGTCAATAGGGTCCAAAACAATGTTAGACCCCACTGACATTAGGGTGAGTAAATTATGACAGAATTTTCATTTTTGGCTGAACTATCACTTTAAGTTCAATAGTACGATGCATAATCTATTCAAAGGCAGTTTTTGTTAACTTATTACATTTAGTAATAAATCATCTTCAGATTTTTAGACTTACAATATGAAGTAAAATGATTCATTGTTATGCATTTGTTTTTTAATCTACTTGTGGTAAACAGCAAATGGAGCTCAAAATGTTTTTCGGTCCCACAGGACACAGAGATAACAGACTGTTGAGTGTTTGGAGGGTGTTTGTGTGTACTTGAACAGTGTAGTGCCCTACAGTTCTGTTTCCACTGAAATGCTCTTGATGTGACTTGATCTTCATTAATAACTGAATTTTTTTGAAGATGTTTTACATCTAATATCTGAGCTGAGAGTTTATATTCTAGGCTATACTTTTGTATTTATACTAGTTTTATTAAGAGCAACTTGTATTGCATTCAAGCTAAACATTTGATTAGTTAATGCATTTCCTGGAAATCGAACCCATGACCTTGGACTCAGTATGCCGCCTGTAGTCACAACATGAATGCTGAGGTGCTTTTATCAAAGATTTTAAATGCACTTATAGACATAGGCACCAACACCTTGGAAATGAATAAAAATGATGAATAATAAACCAACATCAGTCACACATTGAGTTACATGGAAAACACACATATGCCTTTAAACTCATAAACAGAAAATACATCCACATAGCAATTTTGTCTGCTTGTGAGCTAAGAGAGGGAGTTGTATCTTGAAGTTTATTGATTGCATGACGTATAATCATTGAGAGAAACATCTTAAACTTTGCGATGATTACCTCGTTCCATCTCTTCATGCGGATGATAAACCAGGAAGACGTACAAAAAGCATGATGGGAATAAAATAAAATCTAGGAACTCTTGGAAAGAATAAATCCTGCTCAAATAAAAAACAGTTAAGTGTAGAAATCACAATAAGCATTATGACGTAGTCTAATTTGTTGTATATTTTGACTAAGTAGAAGTTACTGAAATAAAAGTTTAAAGGGTTAGTTCACCCAAAAAATTAAATTCTGTCATTAATTACTCACCCTCACATCGTTCCAAACCCGTAAGACCTTCGTTCATCTTCGGAACACAAACGAAATCATTTTTTGATGAAATCCAAGAGCTTTCTGACCCCTGATATAGACTGCAATGTTATTACCACTTTCAAGGTCCAGAAAAGTAGTAAAGACATTGTTAAAATAGTCCATGTGACTACAGTGGTTCAACCTTAATTATATAAAGCGACGAGAATACTTTTTGTGCGCAACCCCCCCAAAATAACGACTTTATTCAACAATTTCTTCTCTTCCATGTCAGTCTCCTCTGTTCACGTTGTAAGCACAGTGCAGTGCTTCCGTGTTCTATTTCTGAACGCCGGCTCACTATTGCCCGACGCTGTTCACGTGAGCGTCACAACGCATACGTGTGATGCTGACGCAGGAGCTGGCCAATCAGTGGCCAATACTGAGCCAGCGTTCTGACGTAGAACCCGGAAGCGCTGCATTGTGTTTACAACGTGAACAGCATAGGAGACTGATATGGAAGAGAAGAAATTGTCACATGGACTATGTCTTTACTACCTTTCTGGGCCTTGAAAGTGGTATTAAAGTTGCAGTCTATGGGGGTGGGGGGGTCAGAAAGCTCTCAGAGTTCATCAAAAATATCTTAATTTGTGTTCCGAACATGAATTAGCTTCTTATGGGTTTGAAACGTGTTAGTAATTAATGACAGAAATTTCATTTTTGAGTGAACTAACCCTTTAAATACACAAGCACCATCTAGTGAAATTTAACATCATAGATGTGACAGCAAATACACTTGAGTATGTCAAAACCAGCCTCCACAACTTAAAAGTGAGCATGAAGCTGTGAGCATAAAGCCCTGCACAATGTCATAGATCTGTACCTCTTTATTGAAATGATGTAGGGAGAAAGCAGTTAGGATGGTAGTAGACAAAGTAAGAATGTAAGTGGTATTGAAAGGTGGAGTTAGGTAGTGTTGGAATATGGTAGGAACTCTGATGAACTCTTTGAGTCTAGACCTAGACCTCTTTTGAATACTCACAAAAGGGCGGTAAGCATTTCTAGGTCATCCATATTGAGTCATAAATCTGCCTGTCCTAGACAGAAGAAGATAAAGAAAAGAGAAGTAGTGAGAGACAGACAGCAGGACGCAGTAGAAAGAAAGCCTCACCACCCCCTCACAACAGCAGAGGTTCAATGAGCTAATCGATAAAGACTGGTCAACAGGCCCTAGTTTTTCTGCCCTGCCCCCATAGCCTAACCTCTTGGCACAAAAGACCTAATTTCTCAAGAATTCCCTAGAGGTGAGAGATATTGATTTGAGTCTCTGATGCAAATGATTGTTGCATTGTGATCCAGCACCATTCACCAAATTAATACCAATAAACAGCATTATCAGTGCTACTGCTGAGAGTAGACTTAATTATACATCATTGGCGCTTGCTACAGGAAGCATCACTATTTCTTTGCACATCTTGAATGTTAGGTATTTTATCGTATTTCGATAAAAGCATCCGCCAAATGCATAAATGTAAACTTTGGTGTTTCATTTCTCAGCAAATGGATGATACCTCAAATGGCATTGCTGTCATGGAGATATGAAAATATTTTTAGACTGTTACAAAAATTACTGTTGATACAAACATGACATGAAAAATGTATATGAAAACATGAACATATGACTAGTAAAACTAACTGCTGGATTATGATGCATCAATGTTTTTGAAAAAGAAACATCTAAAAACAAAATGACTGTCTCAAATAACCCAGTCAATAATGTCAGGCATTGCATTTGAGCTGAAACTGTAAATATACCCTGCAGAGATTTGCTAGTGGGTTAATAAACTCAACCAAACGCATCCTATATTAGATTAATCAGATATGTAGGCCTACCTATTACATCTGCACAAAAGGATGTGAATGCGCACGTGAACTTGACCGTTTTTACAGGCAATGGTTTGAAAGGGAAACTCGCATTTTGAATGCATTCTTCCCTTAAAAACAACTCTCAACTCAAGCACAGAGAATTTACAACATTCTATTACAATCTTGTTCTCATTATAATGCTATGTAGCTACATGACAGATTGGAACTGCACATCTTGCACTTTTTCATGATCAAAAGTGATTACAGACATCACTGCGCGTTTTCGAAGCCATGACAAGAGATAACTTTAAATAAAATAGGTCTACTGTTAAACAAATATGAGAACAAAATAACACTGCTTCATTATAATATCATCAATGATTTTTAAAAATAAGCTTATCTAAAAAAAATATGACCGTCTCAAATAACCCATAGTCAATAATGGCGGGCATTGCATTTGAATGTAGTGAATGAACAGTCGATATAACGGCACACTTTGCTAGCTGGTTAATAAACTCAACCAAATGCGTCCTATATGAGATTAATCAGATATAGACAACATAAAAGTAATCTTACAACTTGCATCTGCAGAAAAGTACGTGAATGCACATGTGAACTTTACCGCGCTAGTCCAAAAACTGCACAGTTTTTTACTGTGTTTATTTCTGCTGCAATGAGACTTTGGGAAAGAGCTGGTCTGCTTTACCCAGGGGTGTGTGTATTGATTGTTGCTTTACTTTAGCTTTCTAGACTGCAACTTCAAAGCCTGCAGTAAAAGAAACTGTGGGCTCTGACAATGAAATGAATTAAGTGTCTGTTATGACTGTTTCAGGCAGTTGTAAACTATAGACTCTATATCTCTTATCTGTGTGACAAATCCATTTCCTGCCTTATAGAGTGTATCACAGTGAACACACTTCCTGTACTCATTTCACTTTGTAGAGTTTTCTCTTATTACTGCTAGTTCACCATCGAGAGAAACCCAAATACATATCTGTCTATCTATCTGTCTGTTGATATGAATTCGCTTCACCAAAATGCCAACATTTTAACCCATCCATTTTT
Organism: Rhinogobio ventralis; assembly: GCA_039654625.1. Lineage (NCBI taxonomy): Eukaryota > Metazoa > Chordata > Actinopteri > Cypriniformes > Gobionidae > Rhinogobio > Rhinogobio ventralis. The sequence goes on along the minus strand of CM077206.1, from coordinate 15,008,706 downwards.
ATCTTTTTATTTCTGTTAAAAACAAAATGGGATTTTTTTTCAGCAGTTTTTCATTTTGATGATTTAATTCACAGCTGATCTGTGGTAAATAAACATTCTAAGGACACGTTCAGTGTAGACACAATCTTAGACATCAGAAGTGTATGATTATATCAATATAATCCTCCACTAAATCTCATTTTCCCACTACCACATTATTTCCATCATGTTATGAGACTTAGCAGACTCAGCCATCCATTACACCCTGTTTGGATGATACCCAGTGGCACAGTTTCCTGTCCTTCAGTGTTTGTATGTTCAGGTGGTTGTGGTCCATGGCTCCTGACCTGTGTGCTTATTAAATGGGACCCTGCCCTGTCTCAGTTCACTTCCCAGCATGTATGTAGGACGCTCACTCTCTAAGGATGGCTACTAAGTGATGATGTTATGATGCTTGAGGCAAAGGACTGGAATACAACCTCTCTATACAAGGCAATTTACTGCCCTAAAAGACTCCAGACCTGGACTAGTCTCCGAAAAAGAGACAAAAAGGGAGAGACAGCAAGAGAGATACCAAATCATACTGGCTTATACTGTTTTAACTGTGATGAATGGGTTTGTTTTCATTGCCTTGGGGGGGTGCAGCAAATTTATTGTACATTATTTAATGCTGTATTAGTATGATGAGCTATGCATTTATCATTGAAGTGAACTGCCCATACAGGTTGCAGATAATTTACACATTAACTGACAACCCTATTGGCAGTGTAGTGCTGATATGCATTAATGCTGCTTACCCAAAATAAGAGATTTAAGAGGCTCTGTTCAGCTAAATATGAGGCTGTTTTCATAGTCTGTTTTGTTACTATGCATGCTGCGCATTTCAGTCTCAAACATAATCAGTTTCTGCCCATCCCTTTCAACAAGGTATAATAAAAAAGAAAAGCCTCTTTCCTGCTCTGGGCTCCTAATTCCCAGGCATCTTATACCCCAAAGGGTGATATGGAGTAATACAGGCTTCTATTATTCTCGCCCTGCATTCCATTGTCAGCTGAACATGTGTTGCAGTGAATAAGAAGTGCTGCATTGCTGCAGAGGTGTTTTGCTGAAGAACTGTTTAGTGTTTCCTCCTCCCTCCATCTTCTTTTTATAATCACTTACCAGGAAGTCCTGGTTTAGTATGTAATTCAATTCAATCCGTTTCACATTTTATTTGTTTAGCACTTTTCACAATACATTTCAAAGCAGCTTTAAAGAAAATGCAGGTTTCAACAATTCTACATTTACAATTTAGAGTAATCTGTTATCAGAGGTAAACAGAGGTGTCCATATGTCAAAAAGGTACAGTTCTAAGATAATACAAATCATACAGTTAGCTAATATCATGTATTCATTTAGGCAGAAACAATGAGCACTTTGATGCAATTATTACAAGGTGTGATTTTAATGATTACAGTATATAGAAAATTTGGCAGTGGTGCATGTTGATTTAGAGTTGGCATCATCTGAAGTCTTGACGGGGGTTGGCGTCGTCTCTTCACAGGTGTTGGGTCATCATCTTCATAAGAGGCTGGATCCAAACTGGAGCTGGCGTTAGGGCTGCTTGATTATGGCAAAAATCATAATCACGATTATTTTGGTCAATATTGAAATCACAATTATTTAACATGATTATTGGTGGGTGATAAGATCAAAGTTTTATTTCATGATAATTTTAATTGTCAGTGAAATTTCACAATTATCGATACTTCAGCAAAAACGAATAGGTTCATTAATGTAAGTAAAAAACCCTCACAACAGTTACAGAAGACAAGTAAACATAAAATACAAACAAAGAAACTAGTTACAAACAAAAATGGACAAATAATACAACAAAATAAAAATACAAATTAAATAAACAGTGCTTTAGGTTTTTTTTAGGAATATTTAAGTTGTATTCAGATAAGTAATAGCCTAAAACAGAAATTGAATAAAGTAATCAAATGTAAAATAACACTGCTGTATACATTAAATATAAACAAATCATTATTTAAATACAAAAGTTATTCATTCAGGAGCAGTGATTTTTATCTTTGTCTTTTCTTGTTTGATTAACATTAATAACTGCAGCAGTCATGTGGCTGCTGTCCCTTTAAGAGCTGCACGGATCCACTTACCAAAATGGCATTTCGACATATTTATGTGTAGGATATTTGACCGTTAGGTCGTATCTGAAGCCCACAGTATATAGGTTTTATGTATATATGTATATATGTTTTATACTTTGCTTATAGCGCTCCGCCCCGTTTAATGCACTTTTAATAACACTGTTTAATATCAATGACGTCCCGAGATTCTGTGTACAGAATCTTATCAGTCTTATCCAAATTTAACAGATGAAAATTACTGGTCATCCAATATTTTATATCTTTAACACACTCTGTCAACTTTGATAGTTTAGAGATTTCATCTGGTTGTGATAAAATATATAACTGAGTATCATCAGCATAACAGTGAAAACTATTTCCATGTTTTCTAATAATATTACCAAGAGGCAGCATGTATATTGAAAATTGCAGAGGTCTTAAAACAGACCCTTGCGACATTCCATGATTTACTGACGTTAACTTGGATAATTCCCTGTTTAAATAAACAAAATAGTAACGGTCATATACGTACAATCTAAACCATCTTAATGCCTGTCCCTGAATACTATTGTAATTTTGTAATGAGTATGTCATGATATTTAGTGTCGAACACAGCAAGTAACTAGTATTGAGATGCAGCCTTGGTCAAAAGCTAGAAGTAAGTGATTTTGTAATTTTAACAAGCACAGTTTCTGTGCTATGATGGGGACCGAATCCTGACTGAAATTTTTCATAGATATCATTTTTTTCCCCAGGAAAGAGTACAATTGATTGACACAACATTTTCTAGTATTTTAGACATAAATGTAAGATTTGAAATGGGTCTGTAATGATGTGGAAAAAGTAGATAATACCTAATTCTTCACAACATATTATGTAGCATTTGAATGTAATGTAAAGCATGTAATGTTCTTACTAAAAAGACAAATGTTTAAGCATGCAGAAATTAGTGTTCTCATCGACTCTCCAGTGTGTATTACCTGTATTTAAGGGAAATTTGTTGTTGTATGCAGTTAAACATTTTCACCTTAAATTAATTTTTAGTTTTGAATAGCATGCAATAATAACATGTTTTACTTTTACATGTATAATATACACTATTATAATATAGATAATATACACTACTGTTCAAAAGTCATTAAAAAAATATATATATATATACTTTTATTCAGCATGAATGCATTAAATTAATCAAAAGTGAAGGTAAAGACATGTATAATGTTACAAATTACTTCTGTTCCAGAAAGAAATCATTCTTGAGCAGCAAATCAGCATATTATTTTGAAGGCTCATGTGACACTATGCCAGAACTTACCAGTATGGATGTTTATGCAGGTACAAGCTAGTGTTTTCAGCAAGGTATAGTTCTAAAACGAAGATAGTATTGTTTGCTTTCTCTCACTGCTGAGGAAAGCATTCCAGCCAAACTACACCCTGGATTTATAAGCCTCCTGAGACTGTGAAAACCGCCCTGGTTCCCTGAAACCTGAAAACATACCCTGGTGGTACCTGATAAAAAATACAACAACAGGAAATTACCTTGCGTATGGGATTAGAACCCCACCAAAACTCAACAAGCTCCAGGTGTAGCCATCACATTGATTGTGAACTGTGTAGCTACTGTTAGTTCTCATCAGTACAGTAACTGTTGGCCAGTGCTGAAGCCAGTTAAAGTAAAGTATTTATTATTTTGTCATAATAACATTGTATTTGTCAAGCAGTACATATCAGTCAAATTGGTATTGCGATTATCTTGCTTTATTAGGCTTTATTGCAAAGCTTTTACTACAGTATTTGAGTTTCCGGTTTTCTATGTGACTCCATTTCAAATGTATTGTGCTATGAGACTCCATAATGCTGGCTTGCTAATGTATCTGCCTCCATCTATTTTCCTTCATACTGACAGGAAGCCTGTGAAACACTCACACTCTCTCTGTCTGAGTCATGATGATGAATCTCTGAACTGGCAGCATGACCACTAGCTCTCTTTGCGTTGAGGTAATTCAGACAAATATGTTAGTCTTAAAAGATACGAATGAGGGTGAGACAATTGCTACAGTAGAGCAGTTGTTTTCTTGATACCTCTGGCTATGATTGAGGTTTTGAAAAATTGATAATCTGTCTGAGAATAATCTGATTTAAGAGTAATTACATATGAAAATTTTATATATATATATATATATATATACACACACACTACCAGTCAAAAGTTTGAGAACAGTAAGTTAAATGTTTTTAAAGAAGTCTCTTCTGCTCACCAATGTTGCATATATTTGATCCAAAATACAGCAAAAACAGTATTATTGTGAAATATTTTTACAATTTTAAAATAACTGTTTTCTATTTGAATTATATTTTAAAATGCAATTTATTTCTGTGATTCAAAGCTGAATTTTCAGCATCATTGCTCTAGTCTTTAGAGTCATATGAACCTTCAGGAATCATTCTAATATGATGATTTGCTGCTCAAGAAACATTTCTTATTATTATCAATGTTGAAAACAGTTGTGTACAATTTTTATTTCAGGATTATTTCCTAGGAATAGGAAGCTCAATAGGAAGCTCAAAATAACAGCATTTATCTGAAATATTAAGCTTTTGCAACATTATAAATGTCTATACTGTCACTTGATCAATTTAATGCTTCCTTGCTGAATAAATCTATTAATTTCTTTAAGTTCTTTCTCAAAAAAGAACTTTTGAACGGCAGTACAATGTTACAAGAGCTTTCTATTTCAGATAAATACTGTTCTTTTGAACTTTCTATTCATCAAAGAATCCTAAAAAAAAGTTTTTTTCACAACTGCTTTCAACATTGATAATAATCATAAATGTTTCTTGAGCAGCAAATCATCATATTAGAATGATTTCTGAAGGATCATGTGACACTGAAGACTGGAGTAGTGATGCTCAAAATTCAGCTTTGCGTCACAGGAATAAATTACATTTTTTGAAATTGATTTTTCCCCCAATTTTAAACATTAATTATAGCCATTCAACATTACAGTGTAATTGAAAGCTATCTTTTTTTTTTTTTTTTTTTACATTTATTAGGCTTCAAAAATATTTACAACTTTTAATTTAAGTGAACTTAAAACAATCCTCACATAAACCCACAATAAATGTCATATTTGTCAAATATAACTGTCAAATGTCATATACAGAAATTGAATAAAGTTATCAAACAGTCTGAACTGCATACATTATGAATTAAATATAGATTAATCCTTATTAAAGCTAAAAAAGTTCTTTATCCAAGAGCAGTGAGTCATTTTCTCTGTTCCCTTTGTTCTTTGATTAACATTAATGACAGAGAGAATTAGTGGCTGCTGTGACTTTAAGATCTGCTGCTGCCGAACAATGCGGATCTGATGCGCTGTCACATGCTTTAAGTTAATTTAAGATGTTATTTAACTCATTTAAGACTCTTATGATGATACTCGACAAAAAAGACATTCTGTTATTGTTTGTTCAAGCGCGAAAGAGAATGCGCTGTCTGTGCGCATGATACTGGCCCGAGTCTTTCTGTGTGTGTGTGTGTGTGTGTGTGTGTGTTATAGAACATTCACAGACAGCACGATCTCCTTTGTCTTGTGCTTGAATGGTTTAAAAGCATTTGCATGAATAAGAGCATGATCATATATTGTAATGCTAGCCAAAGGTTGACAGAAAAAAGTATGTTGCGTTTGCTTGGTATGCTGAAGCATTAAGAGTTCCTTTCACTGGAACTAAGGGGCCAAGCCCAAACCCTGAAAAACAACCCGACACCATAATCCCCCCTCCACCAAACTTTACACTTGGCACAATGCAGTCAGGCAAGTACCGTTCTCCTGGCAGCCGCCAAACCCAGACTCGCCCATTGGATTGCCAGACATAGAAGCGTGATCTGTCACTCCAGAGAACACGATTCCACTGCTCTGCAATATAGTGTACACTGAGTGAGCAAACATTTTGGTGAGATAATTATTATTATTATTTTAACATGGTATTGACTTTGGTATCGAATATCGTGTACTTTTGGTGGTATCGATACCGACTACTAGATTTTTGGTAACGTGACATCCCTAGTCAGGGTGCCCATGCTGACCCCTGTCCACCGCCGAAAGCGCCAGTAAACGTTAAAAAATCATAGATGGCGCTGCTGTGAATAAGGTCTATTGAACGGAGCATCACACCGCACAGTGATAACGCCTAGAGCTAAAGTAATCCCAAGTGCTGAACACTGAGGAGTGCGACAAGGAGACATATTCTCTGCAGTCTTTCTCTTTTGGCCGAAAATGCATTTTCGGATGATAATTTCTGGTTGGCCGAAATTTCGGTGCATCCCTATATGTGCTGTCATGATACTGGAATTTCTAACTTTGATACAAATGTGGTTTCATTTGTTAACATAAGTTAATTACATTAATTAATGTGAACTAACAATGAACAATACTAAAACATTATTAAGATCAAAAGATTACTAGCATCAAATTGAAGTTGTTTAAATAAGGGAATATTTCCAGCGCATAGACGATTATTCAAAAGGAACTGCTTTGATCATCATAAATGAGTCATCCCCTATGTTTGAGTGCAATGATTGGATTGCATTATACTGTAGACAAATATAGGTGGTAATATAATGCAAAAATAACATTAGAAATAAAATTACATGTTTTTTTTTCCTGTAAAAAAAAAACTTCATGCCTTAAAATAGCTTGAACCCTTGGTTCATTTATTATCCGCAGATACATGAATATGCAAATTTGCCCCGTCTGCACTCACTCACACAAGCTCAGAGATTCACTCGGTCGGTTAACTTTACTAAAGTAAACACTGCACAATGGTATCGCTCTCTACAACGTCAGACACATAACTGTAATTAATACCTTTTGCTTGACTACATTATCAAACAGCTAATAATGTGTTGCTAATGTTACACAAACCATGTTCCTGTTGCCGTTCACCATCTCAGTCTGCCTTCTAAAAATCAGCATCCTTAAAAAACGCTTTGAACAACGTCAGTCGAGAAAGGCATATAGGTATGATGTTCATTCTATTCATTAGGAGCAGTTTATAGGTTTCATTAACAGTTCATGATGTATTGTGTATTCGCCATGGCAACTGTTGTTTCCATAACCCCAAAATGCCACTTTATTATTTTGTTTATTTTTTAATTAGTGTGGTGGCTACTTTATTGTATTAACAAAAACGGCTATTTAATAGCTTTAACTTGTAGGCCTATTTATTCATCAGTATTAGTCATATTCATACATTGTGTTTGTTAAGTAGGCTAAAGTGAAACATTACTTGTGTGTGTAATGTGAGTTATTATTGCTGGTGCCCTGCCATGAACCCTGCCTCCACAGCAAACAGAACCGACTCCAAACCCGTGATATGAACCAAACCGTGGCATTGGTGTATCGTTACACCCCTAATAAACAGAGATAATCAAGGAGAGAGTATCCACAGAAGGCAGGAAGAACCAACGACAGGAGAACAACAACCGACACCCAACAGCTGAAGCACAGAGGTTTAAATACACAGGGGCAAACAAGCTTCACAAATTAACAAGACACACCTGGGGAGACTAATCAACATGAAAAACTACAAAGAACTACAAAACATGGCACAAGCCAGGAAATAACAAAAGTCCTCACAAGGCAGGGAATCATGACAAATATTTATAATTTAGTGAGCATTTGTATTAATTTTTGGTGACATTTTTGACACAATCCCTAATTAATTTCTGAATCGGCACAATAAATAAATCAAATTAGAAATAAGTTATTGATTGCAGTAAGTTTTACATCCAATCACATTAATGATGTTAATAACCAAGATCTTCAAAAAATGGTCTTAAGACCGGTCTTGAGACCAAGACCTGTCTCGAGTACTACAACACTACTGTATATATACTGTATATCTACTATATGGAGGAACAAAAATGAATGCGATGAGCTTGGTTTTGCTTAACTTTGCTTAAGACATTGTTTTGACCATATATGCTGATGTCAGAATTCAAATCAGTGTGTGATTTATGTTTAGATTCATTTTTGCTTGCATAAATCCTTGGTGTATTTTTGAGAGGAGTCATGAGCTTAGTTAGGAGTGTGCAGAAATTTGGTTTGCCAATTATTCTTTCGCATGCAGTTAATTATTGTTGCCATACATGTAATAATACATTTTACTTTTTAAATACATATAACATAATCTTGCAAGGTCTTGCAAATTCAACCGTTACCATATGGCATATTTTATTTACACTCAGACACACAAAATGCATACTAACCGCCAATAACTTTGAATGAATGAGACATGATGCAAGGTTGGACTGTGGCCCTGTTATGGAAATAACAAGGATTTTCTGAATTGTGCTGGCAGCGTTACAGAACAGACTCCTGTCCTGCTGTCACTGACATGCAGATGCTGCGACCACGACTGTTTGGAACAAATCACTGACAGCACTGACTGATGACTGCTCTGAGCTCTCTCTTTCTCCCACTCTTTTGTCTTTTCTTTCTGTTTCCCATGCACACGCTCATGTGAAAGTGTTCACATTAAATTACACAGTATGGAGTTTAATATTATTGCGGCTGTTGCTGTTAACATTTGCGCTTTCAGATGCTTCCTGTTGTTTTAACCAATGTAAAGCATACCGTTCCCAGGCATAGTTACAGTAATGCTTGCATGTAAATGTAAACTAATATATATATTTAGATGTTAATGGGTCATCTGATTGATATATCAAGTGATCATTGGATTTTGTTTAGTGGCAGGTAAATCGAAAATCAAACAACAAAAATAAATCGATATAAATGATTGTCAAAAACATGTCTGAATCATATATAACAACAAAAAAATAAGCGTCCTCTCACTTTTAACTTTTTTCTTCTAGAAAATGTCTTAACGTGTAAATATTTGTTTGATCAGGGGTCATGAACTGCATTGTTTTATTGTTTTATGATGTTTCATAGGGTGCACTTATAATGTTAGTATGATTTTTATATCAAAACTTTTAGCACGTTTTTACTATTACAGCTGTCGAGATTAAATAATCGTTAAAAGTGTTGATTATAGCGTTATATTTAGATGAAAGGCATGAAAGGTTGCAGTGATGAGCATTGTAGCTGATCACAGACATGTTGAGCTATGAATGCAGTGATCTCGTCATTGCAACTCGATTTCTGCACCCTAACAAATGCTTTTATCATAACTAACAGTGTAAACACAATGTAAATAAGAGATTTATTGCCTAAAATGGGAGTTTTGGTACTTATGTGCACAGGATGCTTTTTTCTCTTAAAAAAGAATGTAAAACATGTATGTTGGTTATATCATTTTCATTTTTTAACGAGTTATTGCATATCGCATTTTAATTCAATATCGTGCAGCCCTAAATCTTAGTATGATAAACTCCCAACTCTAAAGATCATCTAACTGTGTGATGTAAATTACGTTAATGACCCAATTTTGTGTGCTTCAGTAATTTATTAGTTTTATTTGCATACATTTTAAAAACAGACACTAGTTTAGAGTCTAGTTTTTGAGTGGGAATCATATTTTGACCACCCCGCTCTAAATAAAAGAAACCAGATGGAGAAAGTCGGCTTTGCAGACACACTTCTCCACAAACCATCTGCCTCCTACATTATACAGCAAAGAACCAGTCTCTGTGGTCATAGCAACGTCCTATACGTGAGTACTATATGTGAGTCTCTTGTTCTCTCTCAGAGCGCAGCTGCGAGGCAGAGGGCCTTCAGCGGGGATTCTGGGACAGTGACAGGCCCTCGTTTTAAATCACAATGAGAGTTTATTCACACTTCTGTCACTGAATTAATGAAACTGGTTTATCCATTTGCTTTTGTGCCTTAATTCTCTCCAGAGTTCAGCAATCAAAAGGAAAGGAAAAATGTCAAAGAAAAGAAAAGTGTTAAAGGGATAGTACACCCAAATATGATTCATAGAATTTGTTACAGGGCTTCTGAAGCCATACAGTAGCTTTGTGTAAGAAATATACCAAAATGTAATTCATTATTTACTGATAATCTTGTGGCAGTGAGTTGTTAACCACTGAAGCCAGATTATTGAATAGAACCTGTCAAAAAAAAAAGTACATTGTAAATCAAATTCTTGACAATAATAAAAAAATTATGTAGTAGGAATATCTTCATTATTCATGTTCATGAAAAGGCAGAGTATGATAAATGGCCTGTGGCAGAAACAAGTATACTACTACATAAAAAAACAGACAATATACTCTGATCCACTATAAAGGCACTAAAAGAAAAAGGTAAAAAGGTTTACACTCTAATATGCGGATCATATTGACTCATAAGGCTAAACTGTGTATGTGATAAATAATGACTTATTGTGCATTTATTTATTTATTAATTGCTAGAGCTGTTATGATTTGTTTTTTTTTTTGCATGGTGACATTTTCATGACAACTAAAAACGTTGTCCATTTAAATTCCCCTTACTGTAATACATTTATTCAATTGTTTATGTTTTTATAGAATATTTTATTTTATTTATAAATGTATGTATAATTATTTACATATAATTCCATTTTTGGATTTACCCAAACAACCTTTTGAAATATTGTATTTCTTAAAGTGCCCCATCATGCTTTTTCAGATATTACCTTTTTACTGGTAACTTTTATTTCCAAAGTTTCAAAGATCAAAGTGCACAACAATTGGAGTTATTGGCCAAAGAAAGAACCAATTCTGAACTGCCTGAAACGTCGTCAGTAATTCCAGTATTACTTGCTGCACAAACCTACGTTAGTTTATAACAAATTTGCATAATGCCCAACTATGGTCTTCATTGGCTGCCCATGAACCACGTCTACTTTGATCGCCCTCAAACACTGTAGTTGTAGCTGAGGCCTGGAATACTTTGGTTCGTGTTGTCAACATTTTGAGAATACGCTATTTTGTGTGCTGCAAAGGCAAATCCACTTTGCATGCACAAAGGAACAGGACTTGGGTTTGAATTGATACGATAAAACCAATGCCATTGTTACTGTTTATATCATTGTGTTTACAAGTGATGAGGAAGCCTCCTGAGCCGAAATTCAAATATGGTAATGATATTTCATTTCCAACACACTCTGTAAGCAAGAGACCAAATCTTTTATTGAACCATTTCAGACACTGTGAGAAAAGGGGCGATGCTGCTATGAATTGTTTTTTTTTTTCTTGGATTCATGTAAACCTATTGTTGTAAATTAGTAATGACTGGAATTGATTCAGTGCTTTAATTCCAGTATTTGACATTTCCTATCCACATCAGCAACTTTTTAACCACCCCACTTTCAGTCAGATTTGCCCCAAGGTGCCATCTACCGGTACTCCAATGGATTTTTAGTACATCTTACATTGATTTTCTCTTTTGATGGAAGGCCTCTGCTGGTACTCATCCCAGTTATGCTTTGCTCATAATGGTCCAGGTATTGGGAAAATCACAGAGAGACAGTTTATAACCTGCACCAGCAGATTATGATCTGTGATGTGCTTTATTGATTTATTGCTTAAAATGTACCATAATGTACTGCACTGTACATGTGCTAATGTACCTGTAGTGAAATCATAAAATGAGGATTTAATTATTTAATCCTCATTTTTTAATAAACCTCATATCTTGATTTAGGTGCGAGAGCCTTATGATAACTCTTCAAAACAGACTTTTAAACCTGGCTCATTCCTCTTTCCTGTTTACCATCTACTGTAATCTTCCAAACAAGACAGGATGAGGATCAGTCATGAAACGCCGGATCTGCATGGCGTGAAAACCTGTGTCAGGGGAATCGGAACACTGTTTTTATTGATCAGAGCGAGATGCTGAAATATTATCTCAGTTACCTTGAAGTGCACCACTTTGCCTGAGCAGGTGATGTGAGCCATGAGGTGATGTTGAAATGTGGGCCCTCCTCACCAGGAAGCTTTTTTTTTTTTTTATTCAAATGACGTTAAACTTACATTAACAAACACATCACATATTGTACTATCTAACTGTAACATTGAGGCATACCTTGCCATTTTTTTTTTTTTTGAGTGCTGACATCTCCGTCAAATCTGAATCTGAATCTGATCAAGTCTGTCATATTATAATGCCGCTTTTTGTCCAATCAGATCATATTATTGGTTTTGTTCATTTGTTGTCATTTAGCATATTAGTCTAAGAGTCACTTCTTTAAGTGCAAAATTGTTCTTTATTTTGCCAATGGCACATACCCATCAATGTGCTAATTGCTTGATTATTTGTCATAATTCAGTATGTCTTTTGCAATGTTAAAATGTGCAAGGACAATCCCAATTCTATTTTATACCCCTTCCCCTTGCCCTTTGAAACAGAGTGGCAAGACGTGGGTGAAAATATTCCCCTAAGAAATGGGACACCACTACTATATACCATTACACGTCATCATACTTCATCATACACCATTCATTATTTTATTAGTGTCCTGTAACATGTAACCAGTATGAACAGCAATGAAGTGCATATGTCTAACAGAAATCAGGCGCGAACACGTTTAACAGATTACTCACTCCCAACGTTGTTTTGCGCTTTATTTGGACTTAAGAAAACGGGGCTCGTTTTCAGTTCGAAAACGTACAAGCCTTCGAGTTTCCTTAGACGATACAGAGTGATACAGAATGATACAGAACATACACGACTGATGGAACCGCTTTTCCAGCAGGCCAAACTGTTCTCTTTGTTTATTAACTGTTCCATTCCGAGCCGGCCGGTGTGGATATGGTTTCGTTTTCTACGGTGGTGCTGCGATAACGGAGCTCTTTGCAATGTAATACAAACTAGACAAAAAAGTTAATTGAGACAAACTTTGAAGTTGGCTTGAGAAAGCCGGACCAGAAAGTTTGAAGAAGTTTTAAATGCTTAAAGTTTGAAGTTTAAAGTAGTTTAGAGTTTAAAGATTGACGGTTTTGAAGTCAAAAGTGAGAGTGAGTAGACAGACAGATAGACAGATAGCTAGATGCTATGTAGTTGCTAAGGTAATGGTTGCTAAGGTGTTGCTATGTGGTTGCTAGGGAATTTTGGGTGGTTGGGTGGTATTAATTTTTAACATGACTGGATTTAATAGGAGAAACTGCGAAAACGCAAGCGATTATCAGTATAAACTAAAGGTTGGACTTGATATAGTGTTCCTAGTTATAACTTATTAAAGATCCAGTGATCCATGGATATTGCAGCCAGGAATCGTGTTTCCTGACATTTATATGTGCCTGATTTCGACTCTGGGAAATAGCTAAAGCAAATTTGCCTGTGATATAATATGCTTTATATAAATACAATATAGGTAGGTCTAAATCCGGGTGATCACTTATATCAATGTTATATATATCGTCTTATCGTCCAGTCCTAAAATTTAAATGATTTAAAAACATCCAATCATGCAGAATATAAGATGGTAAATATTTAATTGATGAGTTGTCAATACAATATATAACAATACAATATCAAAATGAAACGTAAGTCCATTGTTTCGCTGCCTGGGGTTCAGTTGTTTCTATGAATAGCAGTGATCCATTTGCTTCTCTTTTCTGTAGCTTTTGGCAGTCTGTAAAAAATATACCTCAGATTTCTATTTGTACAGTCAATCTCAAAGCTCTGTTTTAGATGTGTTTTGTGTGTTTCCACGGCATTCACGCTGAAAACCAATGCTGCCACTCAGTCTTTTTGCCACTCAGTTGGCGTAACCGCAGTCGCTCCGGCCAACGGTGACCTCACGACACGTGCATACCCTCTATTGTCAAATAATATTACAATTTAAAATAAATATGTTTTAATATATCTTGAAATGTAATTTATTCCTGCAATGGCAAAGCTGAATTTTCAGCAGTCATTGCTCCAGCCTTCAGTGTCCCATGATCCTTCAGAAATCATTCTAATATGCTGATTAGGTGCTCAACAAATGTTGAGTTTATGTTTATGTTGAAAACAGTTGCTACATTTTTTTGTGGATACATTTTTTTCCAGGATTCTTTAATGAATATAAAGAACAGAATTTATTTGAAATTTTTGTAACATTGATTTTAAATGTCTTTACTGTTAAATTAAATAGATTAGATTAGAATAGATTATTGCATTGAATAATCTATTCAATGCATCCTTTTAACCCTAATTAAAAGTAATTTCTTAAAAAAATGTTGAATGGTAGTGCATACTGCAAAAACAGTAATAGTAATATGGTAGTGATATGGTAACATTTGGTAATATGCTTTAACATACCCATAATTTCTGTATACATTTCTTTAAACTGAACACTTATGTGCCCCTTTTTTCCTCCCTATTCCTCAGTCTCTGTCATTGATTTTCCTCCAGGCGTTCGGTCAGGCATATACCAACCAGCGTAAAGTAGCCGAGGATGGTGAGACAAATGAAGAGACGTTGCTGCAGGAGTCTGCCTCTAAAGAGGCCTATTACATGGGACGTCTGGTGGACCTTCAAAGCCAGCTCAAACTTAGCGGCTCTGTGGCCTCCAACGCCCAAGCGGAGACTGAGCGTCTCAACACCCTATTGCAAGAACTAAGAGAGGTGAGTTGTGTATTTTCTTGTACTGGTGGAACTGCCGTCAGCACACATTACACAATACACAAATTAGTACACCCTTTCTGAAAGCAAGTAATTTTATTCAACTTCATCTTGGACCAAAGGGTTATTTTGAGGGCAGTGAGCCTGTGTGCGTGTAGTGTGTCAGCAGTCAATGGTTTCAGGGTCAGAGACTGTCGCCATAGTGCATTGTAGGGGGCAAATCCATGGCTAAGCTGGGGCATAAGAGAAATACCCTGAGGTCGGCACAAAGACACACTGTACACACGCGCGGCCACTGCGGCCCTATGAGACAGAGAATTTCACTAAGTTTTTCACCCTGGGGTCACATACTTTAAATTTAGTATAGCTTAATTACCACAGTACAAACAGGTACTCTGACAGCCTAGATTACATTTAAAATGAGCATTTTAATTCCATTATAGCTCAAATAACCAATGTCATGCTAATTTTATTTTACAAACAGTTTTATGTTTTTAGAATGTTTTACAAACAAATTATTTTCTTAATTATTTGTGTATATTTCCCTAAACATCCATTAAACAAGAGCAATTTATCTATTAAGCAAAAATGCATGGGATATTAAAATCACTATGAAATCAAAACTGACCATTCTTGTTTTTTATGATATTGCAGTATTTATTATAAATTATTTATCAGTGCATATATATATATTTTTTTTTTTATTAATGTGCCCTTGTAGTCTTTAAAAAATATCTTGCCCTCACTCTTGCAATGACATTTCTCTTCTCTGATGACTTGTTTACTGGTGTGAGGGCAGGACAAACTGTCACTCACATGACATGACATCACAGCAATAGCAAACCACAACCATCCAATACATTTTCAATGGACAAAATCAAGTCCCACGCTACAATTTTTCTTGTTAGAGAAGTCATTTCACTTGGATATGCACGTCACAACAGGGCAGAAAAGACTATCGCAACTTCCATTTCATGCAGACTTTAAGCATTAAATCATCAAATGATAACACATACAGTTTCTGCCAATCTTATGTTAATCTTAAGTACCTATTGAGTAGTATTGCATCCTTCATTTCTCCTGAAGAGTCTTTAGTTTTATCACATTTAGAAAAGACAGATACGCTGTACCGAATCTTTCCGAAAAAAGTCAAGCTTGTGGAGGCATGCAGTGGGGGGCGGAGCTAAAGAGTCACACACACACACAACATCATAGCATTATCCCTGGATAATTTTGATCCACTATACGTTTGTGTTGTTTACATTACATGCACTTGCGTGCTGATTGCCAACAAAACACAGACATTTGATGCAGTTTCACTCACCGCCTGCGGTTTCGACTCATGACCGGGATCTTTTATCACTGGGACCGCTTCGTCTTTCAGTTTCAAGCGATCTGCAAATCCAGCATCGGACTGGGCCTTGTTTATAAAACATTAGTCACCGAAATGCCCCAAACAAACACACTTGCACAACTTTGTTGCTGTACCAGAAAAACACACTGCGTACTCTTAACGCTGGATTCTTTGGGAAGCTGAACAAGGTTATCTTTCCCTCACAACCAAAAACACCACATTTCGTGGTCTAAAAACAAAATGACAGCGCTGCCGATGTGCTCTTGCTCTCGCTCTGGTTGATGTGCGCACGCGCTCATCCGGAAGAAGTGCCCATACAAGGAATTCCGCCCTTTATGATGTAATACAGGGCCATACTCGAAAAAAACTTTCCAAAACTTATACGAATCCTGAAGAAGTATATTTGGAACAGAAATACTCATTCGTCTAACTCATTTTTTAAACTTTGGCCATGTTTAGAGAATCCAACTCTTTAATAGTGTAAATAAGTCAGAATGCATGAAATAGCATTAGACCCTTTAAATGGACATTACAAATGTGGCTTTAGAAATCAATTCATTGTTTGTTTATTCCTGCTCTTGGTAAGTGTAGTTTGGCAAAGCAGTTAAACATAAACTAGACTTATTTCATCTGCAGAAAAGATTACATTAGCTGCAAAAGTTTTCCCACATTTTTTGTCATTTCAGTTCAGTCAAGACAAATCTTTTGTTTACTTTAAAAAAGTACTTTAAAAAACTTTTTTCCTATTCTAATTTAATGTACAGAAGCAAAATAAGAAAGCAATTTGTAGACTGAACTGTGGCACCAGTTGTGCAAGTTTGGGCCGGGTCCTTCTATTTGTAGGGCGGAAGGGATGTTTGCAAGTCATCATCTCTGAAATACCATTTGATGGCACTATTTTAATTTGAGCCTTTCTGTACTTCATAATGTGTGTGGAGCATTTCAGCCTTATAACCAGCTTTACTGTTGCAGTTTCTGGCACAGCACATACTAGGTTTGCTGCACTGCTCCTGACCCCTGAGTGTGTGAAGCCCATGATTACCACTGCTACAATAGAGCTGTAGTGGGAGATAATTGGTCAGTAATCCCCTGGAGTTCATGCCCAGCTCATTTGAACTGGCTCGGCATTGCTTAAAATATGCAATGAGACATCACATCCTCTGGGTGAGCTGTGATATTGTGTACAGTAATCAATATCCCAACTCATGGGAAGGTCATCTGCCAGGGTGTGCAATATATCTCACACTATAACAATGTTTGATCCTCTTATTCCAGTTATGAGTGGCGAATTTATTGGAGACAGCTTCAGACTTACTGGCCTACGTCCGTTTCATATGCACACATATATAAATTTTACATACTATACTGTAGTGTCTATGAAAAAACATTCACTGAAGCTGCAACACATTCCATTAAAACATTTTTTAAGTTGTGGATGTAATCCTCACTCCCCAGGCCTCAAGAGGTGTGCTAGCGACTGATGCTAGTAGCTGCTGTCTTTAGCATGTAAGTGCCCGTCTCCCACGCTGGAGACCAATCGGAGCAGGTCGAATCAGAACAGTAACATTTGGTGCTGTGACCCGGATGAGAGTGAGCTTTAGGGTCGGGGCTTTAGAGTGTAACAGAGTCTAACAGGCCAGTTAGAGCTGTGTGTGTAAACCTCACTCCCCTGATCTCAAGAGGCACGCCAGTGGCTGCAGTCTTAAGCGTCCTTGTTAGCTTTCCTGACTCCCACGCCAGACGTCCCGGTTGCTGGCACAAACAAACGATCAGGGCTGGTATCTTGGTAGAAAGCCATCGAGAGGTACATTTTGGCCACTCATTGTTTACTGTTATATAGATTAATGCTACATTCTCAGACACATTGAGATTTATACAATATTTTGTCATCTTGCTTGACACATTCTGTTTCAGCTGTTAAAGAAGCCTTTGTTTCGGCTTTCCCATATCAATTGAACTTCACGGAAGAAAGTGCTGACTTGAGGGTTTCCTCTGACAGAAAGCAATTAGTTACCCAGCATTCCTGTCTGCACAAGTATCAGCATCATCATAGACTCTGACTCACAGACACAATGCTATTATATGTAAGCCTAATGGATCTTTATATATTGCTTACAAAAAATCATCATGACATATTTCCACATACCACCACTATAATGACAATAAGGAGGCTCTAAATAGATATAGGATTCAGTTCTGCTAATTATTTGTTTTATTTTATTAATAGCCACCCTCTTTTCAGAGAATTAGTCATAAAATCCTTGGTTAACATGGCAAATGTCATAATTATCACAGATTGAACTGGCTTGCATTGTATCTCTCAGAACATTCCTAATTTGTCTACCTGGGTACTAATAGATCTCAGACTGTGCCTTTACGACTGGGTGTCCCTCAGGGGTCGGTGTTGGGTCCTACTCTGTTTAGTATTTATATGTTTGAAGTTTGGCCTGGGCTAGCATTGCTATGCTAACGACACCCAGATTTATATTAGCCTGATTTCACTTCTGCCTTTTTAACTCTTTCTGCTTATTTGCTGGAAATAAAGGCATGGATGAAACACCTTTCTTAAATTACATTATTCTAAAACTGAAATTCTGTTAATCGACACTCCAACCAATATTAATAAGTGTAATAACTTTAAACTTACCATGGACAATAGCCTAATCTCTCTTTCTGTCCATGTGCGGAATTTAGGTGTGATTTTTTTTTTTTTTTTTTTTTTTTATCTCTGGAATATCACCCGTATTAAAACTTTCTCTCTAGGCCTGTAACATGTTGTAGCGCTTTGAGAATGAGAAAGGCACATTACAAATAATAAAACTTCTAATAGTAAACATTATTAGATACAGATGTTAGGTTTAACTGAGCTAAATGGTTGCTAGAACCTGGCTCATTTGTGTATGAAAAGGAATTGCCTCCCTTGCCTCCTCGGAGAAGACAAACCCTTCAAACTTTGCTGTCCAGAACATCAATATTATTTTTACCTCTTTAACAAGCTTATTTTATCAGTCATCTTTTCTTCTGAAATGGGGTCATGCTTAAAAAGCCAAAAGACTCACTTTTTTCTGTGTTGTCCTTCCCATTTCTCTCTTTCAGAATAATGAGATGTTAGAGCTACAGAGGAGCAGGATGAGAGAGGAAATAAGAGAGTATAAGTTCAGAGAGACCAGACTGCTGCAGGACTACACTGAACTGGAGGAAGAGAACATCACTCTACAAAAACTAGTGTCAACACTTAAGCAGAATCAGGTATACTGTTCACACACATACACACACACTAATTGTGAAACACAATGGCATTCTATGTGAGCAAAAGCCATAATAGAGTATAATTACATGTTGCCACTTAAATTTTGTGATATAGCGTTTCTAAAAAAAATTCTTAAGCTTTTCTTCACACTTCGCACCAAAAATTTTCAGAATTTAGTTTTAGTCCCCTATTTTCCACCCTCAAAATTAAGCAGGCTGTTTTTCCTCCAAGCATAACATTCAAGCTACTATATCCAAGTAGGACATGTTCCTGGATCACCATCTTAGTTGAACTTGATCCTGGAAAAACATTACTATTAACTAATCAGATTTGAGGGCTAGGTTTAAGGTTGAGGTTCACAACAACATTTTCATAATGATTTCCTCTGATTTTAGGAGTAGGTAAGAGTTAGGACTATGATTTTATGTGAGGATTTGATGGGAAAGCATGTTCACCTAAGAACATGTTCTACTTAGAGCAAATCACATTGTGTGTACCTTTTAAGAATGCCAAATGACCTCAGTTGTTATTGGATAACATATTTTTAAGTAAAATGAATATAAATATACCCACCAAATTGCAGAATAATAGTAATAATAATAAATAAATAAATAAATACAAATTATAGTATACAATATATAGTGTAATATACAAAAGATATATGTACTTTAGTCACATTTCAGCTAAATGTTTTACATAATTATATATTTACTTAACAGATTTGATGTATAAGTATACATATATATACTTATTCTATTCTTATATATTTAATTCTGTGCTATATTAGGTACTGAGGTCAGTGATTTAGTAAAAAAAAACAAAAAAAACAATTAAATTAAATATATAATAATAATAATGGTCAACCCTTTTAAAATTTACAGGTGGAATATGAAGGTCTAAAGCATGAAATCAAAGTACTTGAGGAAGAGACAGTGCTCCTTAACAGCCAGCTGGAAGACGCTTTGCGTTTAAAAGATATTTCTGAAGGCCAGTTGGAGGAGGCATTGGATGCTCTGAAGAGTGAAAGAGAGCAAAAGAACAATCTCAGAAAGGAGCTGGCCCATCAGCTCAGCCTGACGGACAGTGTGTATGGAGCCAGCACCCACCTGGCCATCTCTGCCGTGGAGGGTTTGAAGTTCGCAGAGGAGGCGGCGACCAACGGCACGTCTGCATCCGAGTCTAGCCCCAACAATGAGGACAGTAACCGATGTAATGAGTGCAATGGGCATGGACCAAAGTTGAACGGAGAATATCACCGACCGGGAGGAAGGAAGGGAGAGGTGTTGCACCCCGTCTCTGATCTCTTCAGCGAACTCAACCTGTCTGAGATACAGAAACTCAAGCAACAGCTCCTACAGGTTAGTCACATGACACTTAATGCATAAAATATGCAGGGATTGTGACAAAACCAGATTATGAAATGAAACTTACTAATTACTAACAACTTGCGTCAGCACAAATTCTCTACTGTCAGGATTTACTAAAGACATGGAGTGAAAAAATTAGTGCTGAAAAGGCGTGAACATGGTAATTTTTGTGGCTGACCTGCGTATGCATTTGTAGGAGTTTCCCTTTCAAAGGCAAAAATGATTGGAGGAGAGTATTTAAATTAATCATGCAAAGGTAATTTACTAAGGTTTGCGCTAGTCAATTTACTGGTATTTGCGCCATTATTTACCGCCTAAAAAAAGCATGTCTTGAACCAGACGCTCATTTGCACTGCTCTTGGTAGATTTTTTTAACGAGCCATAATGCTACTTTATAAATAAACACAGATACCTTAAACTTTACACGTAGGTCATTGTGCATCCAGTCAGTTTCAATGGACATCTAAGTGGTGCCTTCCTTATTGGAACATTTTCATGCCCTTGACACTTCTACATAGACATTTTTGTACTGACTAAAAAACACCTTACCTGGTATTAAAGAGTTTAAGTTTAATATGATTGAAGGAAAGTTGAATGTAGTAAATGCAATAGTCTATTTTGTGCTTTGGGAGGCTACTGTCAGGTTGACTACCATTATGAGCGAATGCTTTGTGACTGTCCCTGTAAAAGCAGGACACAGTAACAGTGTGTGTGTGCCACGGGCATATTCAGCATAAGAGACAGCATGGGACAAGAATAGAAAATCTGCCAGTACGGACACAGAAACATAGAGAGCATCAGCTTCTTAAAGGAAGAAATGCAATGGGATATGTCAAAATTTTTTAGCCTATAATATAATAAAAACATATATAATATATAACAATTTATTAAAATGTATCATTTGAATTTTAAGATAAAATTAATTACATTTATCTGTAATGATCTATTGAAAACACTATGGCAATTTGTTCATGTATGATAAAAAAACAAAAAAACAATGTTACCACACATAAATTCATCCACATAGTCTAAACAGATCAATTTCATAAAGTATTATATAACATGTTTGCATCTAAGGCTCTCCTCTGGGGAATGTTTTCTCTAGCTATGTGGGATTGCCATCAAATACATAGCCTGTTATTGCCGCCTCCTGTTGCGCAAAGTAGTTGCTACAGTACTAATTCCTATTTAGATAAGCATTTTACACATTTATATCACTGCTTGGTTATAATTAATTGTTTCCTCACCCCTTAAGCAATTGTAATTGCCTGGCATTTATCCAAACAAAAAGTGTTTCCTCATCCACCCCTATATTGTTGTTCTTGGATCCTTTCCAGTAAGGAATCGATTGGGTTTTGCTATCTCAGCCTCATGCATTAGATGGCTGACGCTTCTGATACAATGAGTGATCAAAAAGCAATTAAGCAGCACTTGAGCTCAATGACAGGAATCACATGTCTGCATTTATGCTAAATTTGTGACAAGCAAGATAACACACCTAACTATCACAACTGTTTGTAGAGTGGAATTTTATAAGCCCACAGATAAAGTGAAATATTTTTTTTTTCCTAGCAAGAATACTGTAGATAAGGCCTTTACTAGAGAAAGTTAATTAAATAAAATTAGGCTCATATGAAAAGCTCTTTTTAAAGGTATCATGTAATTCAATGAGTGCTCTTTTGTTTACATTTTTGTGATTATTGGGACTAACCATTCTTGAGAAAATATTCTTCATTGCTGACTTTCCTAAAGAAGACCAATAAGAGGACAGTTGTACTCGCATATGACTTACATAAACACATTTTGGTACGCATTGAAATGTTGCCTTGTGAAAGCGAACCGGACCAAGAAGAAAATGCAGCATTGTAACAAATTAAGTCCCTGTTTTGGAACAAAACAAACATAGGTGTGAAAATGCCATTATTTAAAAATAACATTTATTTGAAATATCTTTTGTAACATTATAAATGACTTTCAATTACTGTCACTTTTTATCGATTTACTGCATCCTTGCTGAATAAAAGTATTTAATTAATTAAAAAAATAATCTTACTGACCCCAACATTTTGAAGGGTAGTGTAAATGAATGGCTATGCTAACGATAGTATTTTAGACCTTGGTATTTGCTAACTAGCTGTGTGTCTTCTTGTCTACTAGGTTGAGCGAGAGAAGGCGGTTCTGCTTAACAACCTGCAGGAATCTCAAACTCAACTGCAGCACACGCAGGGCGCTTTAACTGAACAACACAGTCGTGTTCACCGTCTTACAGAGCGTGTGAATGCTATGAAGCGTCTCCACAGCGACAAGGAGTTTGACACGGAGGAGTCTGAGAAGGCAGATGGGCCCATAAATGGTTGCTGTGAGTACGAGACGGACATCAATGGAATAGAGCTTCTGGAGTGCAAATACAGAGTTGCTGTGACTGAGGTCATTGACTTGAAGGCAGAGCTTAAAGCGTTGAAGGAAAAATATAACCAGTCGGTGGAGAGTCGATCAGAGGAAAGCAACCACAGCGAAGGCAAGGTCCAGGCTCTCGAAGAGCAGGTAAAACGATTGGAGAAAGCCTGCCATGAGGGCCGCGAGCGGGTTAGCAGTCTGGAAGCAGAGCTCCGGTGTGCTTCGGGTATGGCTAGCGAAAGTAACGGTATGCTGAACGCAGCTCAGGACGAGCTGGTTACATTTAGTGAGGAACTTGCTCAGCTCTATCACCACGTCTGCTTGTGCAACAACGAGACACCGAACCGTGTCATGCTGGACTACTACCGCCAGAGCCGGGTTACGCGTAGCGGCAGTCTCAAAGGCCCCGAGGACCCAAGAGCCCTGCTTTCTCCACGTTTAGCTCGCCGTCTCGCGGCTGCTAACTCCTCAGACATGTCCAAGAGTCCTCAGGACTCTCCATCAAAGGAACCCCTTGGAGAAGGAACTAAAGGGGAAACAGGAAGTCCCAACAGAACCCCCTTTGGCTCACCAATCAATGGTTCATCTCATTTGCCCTCCCTAGTACCAGAGACAGGTGATCTCCGTAGGGAGCCCATGAACATCTATAACCTCAACGCCATCATCCGTGACCAGATCAAGCACCTGCAGAAAGCTGTGGACCGCTCGCTCCAGTTGTCCAAGCAGAGGGCTGCGGCACGAGAGTTGGCGCCCATCCTCGATAAGGACAAGGAGGCTTGCATGGAGGAGATCCTGAAACTCAAATCCCTCTTGAGCACCAAAAGAGAGCAGATTGCCACCTTGCGTCTTGTCCTGAAAGCCAACAAACAGGTACTGTAGAAAGCTTTATGTCTTTGCTACTCATCCCAATATCTTTTGTTGTGTTTGGTCTCAAGTAAAAGCTTATACACCACTTCTATTTAGACTGCAGAGGTGGCCCTGGCGAACCTGAAGAGCAAATATGAAAATGAAAAATGCATGGTGACGGAGACAATGATGAAGCTTAGAAATGAACTGAAGGCCCTCAAAGAAGACGCAGCCACCTTTTCCTCACTGAGGGCAATGTTTGCCACAAGGTACATTTTCGACCATTATATACACTTAATATTATTGAGGACATGCAAATTGTAAATATTTTCTTTTTACTTACACATTCTTGACCCTATCATTGTAATCTTTCTAAACTTTCTTCAAAATGTACTTGATCTACCTCTGAAACTACTTTTCTGTACACCTAGGTAGTAAATAATGTTAGCCATGTCTACTCAATGAATGAAAAAATGTGACAACCCATCTAATTCTTTAATACTACTGACAAAAAGCATAATATGCAATTTTAGCTATACAATGTCATATAAACAACCAGTCACAAAGTTATATGTATTTGAGTCTAAAAAGAACCGGTTCATATCATGTTTCATGAAGTGGACTACAATGGTTGTGCTGTATGTTTTGACTCACTAAACAAATTAGTCATTCATTTTTTTTCAGTTTGAATGTTCTATTTCACTCTGAAGTACATTGCAGTAGAAATATGCATTTCAAATGCATGTTTTTAAGTTTCCTTAAAGTTATGATTCTAGATTACTTATTTCTTAAAGGCATAGTTCACCCAAAAATGAAAATTATCCCATGATTTACTCACCCTCAAGCCATCCTAGGTGTATATTACTATCTTCTTTTAGACGAACACAATTTGAGTTATATAAAAAAATATAATTGCTCTTTCAAGCTTTATAATGGTAGTGAATGGTGGTCCTGATTTTGGATTAGTTTTATGATGGATGGATGCACTTTTTTGGGCTTCAAAAACCCCAACCCCCCCATTTACTGCCATTTATAAAGCTTAGAAGAGCGAGGACATTTTTTTATATAATCTGATTGTATTTGTCTGAAAGAAGAAAGTCATATACACCTAGGATGGCTTGAGGGTGAGTAAATCATGGGGTAATTTTCATTTTTGGGTGAACTATCCTATTAATTCTTGTACAGCAGTGGCTCTCAACAATTTTGACTCCATGGTACTGCACTGTCCAGGTGTACAAATCACTTAAAATTATGTTCTTCATTAAAAAAAAAAGTTTTTGATCTGGTGAATTAAAATAAGAAATATCTAAAAGCTTGTTTTGTCTTCTTCTATCATTAAATCATTTTATAAGGCCCCCTAGTGGACCCTGTCCCCCAGCTGAAGAACCAAAGTTGTACAGCGTGTTCTGATGTTTTATGTTTAATCACTTTGAGTCATTTTGAGGTTCTCTCTCCCTCTTCCTCTAGATGTGATGAGTACGTAACTCAACTGGATGAGATGCAGAGGCAGCTGGCTGCAGCAGAAGATGAAAAGAAGACTCTAAACTCCCTCCTGCGAATGGCAATTCAGCAGAAGCTGGCCCTCACACAGCGTCTGGAGGACCTGGAGTTTGACCACGAGCAGTCGCACTGTGGCCGAGGGAAAGTGCCAAAAATTAAGAGCAACCCTCAAAAAGTAAGTCATCGAACTGCACTCACTGCTCCCCCTAGTCCCACTGCATCGGTTTCAAAGCCTCCTTCCTGTCTATTCCAAAACAATATGGTTGCATCAGCCGGTAGCTCTCCTTCACTGGATGTCCCTAATCCATCCTCCTCTTGGACCTCCTCAGCCCAGCCATTTTTCCTCGGCCAGTCGCAGTGGAACCTGGGCACCCAGACTTTAGTCTTAGACCCACAGACATTAAGTATTGAGTTTTGTCATATTGTTCATAGCGGAGACTCTGGCCAATCTGATGCTCACGTTCCCAGGTCTGCTCCGACTTCCCCCTACTGCTCTCCTGTCCTCGGCGCTCGGCAGCCGTCGCCACGTTCCGTGAGATCTCGCATGCGCTCCAATGTGACTCAGTTCACGCCTTCGGCCGCTTCAAGACACTCTCTAGGCCAGCCTGGGATTCCCAGAATCCCTAGTACTGACCCTCAGTAGGTGACACAGTTTAAGGACAGACTGGTTTCCATCTTATATGATTGATTGTTTGATTCAACTCAGGGATATAATTGATACTACTTTATGTTTTGCTAACTGTAGATACATTTGGGTCACATCATGGCTTTGTGAGGTGGTACTTATTGAAATAATGATGTATAAAAATAAGATTAAATCAAAGAAATTGCACATGTGTTTGATGTTTTTTTTGCGGACTGGGTAAGAAAAAGGTCTTTGCAAGAATCTGCATGGAATTTGCAAGAATAATTGCTGGAATCTGCATCAGTAATGTATTTGGATCATATTGGAAGAATTATTCCTTAAAGCAAAACAGGTATTGATTGGTGCATGTGTCTATTGGAATATCATCCCTGCATGTGTGCTTCCATTTCACGGCTTGATGAAATGGGTGCTACATACTGCATGCCAAGCAGTTAGTTCGTGTGATGGAGTTCTCAGTTATTTTTGCATTAGCAAACAGCCCATCACTGCACTAAAGTAACTATAGCTCCATCCACTGGTGACAGTGTGCATTTAAGGATAGAACAGTTACCTTTGCCTTTTATATCTATATCAGTCTTAAAGCTTTGTTAGTGTTTCAAAGTGATTTATACTGGAATCATGAGCAGTAGCCTATCTATAATCATAATAAACCTAAATGCAAACTGCTTTGCCAGCTAACAGAAAATGCTCAGATGATCCCAAGGCACCCTGCATGATAAAGTGTGCCAGAGAGAGCTGTTCTATTCATGGATGCAGCATATGGCAATGCAGGATCTGCCATATGCAAATGCAGGGGCGTGTTCTTGCATATGCTGCCTGCTGCCCAGCTACTGCATTTCACTGAGCTGTAGAGTACAGGCAACAGAGCCACATCAAATGTGTCATTCATTCATTAGTCATTCTATGGCCTTTTCAAGTTTGATAAGGACATTTCAAGTAAATTTCTTAATGATTTTAAACATTCTCTCATGCTCATGTTTTAAACAAGTGTATTGTGCCATCTCAAGCTAAATGTATTAATTTGAATGTATTTTAACAGGGTTAAAGGGTTAGTTCATCCAAAAATGTAAATTCTGTCATTAATTACTCGCCCTCATGTCATTCCAAACACGTAAGACTTCGGAACAAAAATTAAGATCTTTTTGATGAAATCTGAGAGATTTCTGTCCCTCCGTTGAAAGTTACGCAACTACCACTTTGACGCTTTAAAAAGTTCATAAAGAGATCGTAAACGTAAAACTAATCCATATGATTTGAGCGGTTTTGTCCAAATTTTCTTAAGAGACACGATTGCTTTATATGAACAGATTGAATTTAGTCTTTTATTCACACATAAATATTCATCAACTTACACATCAGTTGTGGTAAACGGAAGCTCAAGCATGTTCGTTTTTTTGACGTGCGAGAACCAATGAGGTTCGTTCTCAATAATAATAATTTGCACGGTTTGATGTGATATGAGCTAAGCAATCGTTAGATTAAATCACCGATGGTAGCGCAATTTATTGTAATGCTTTTTTTTTCTTAGTGGCAGACATGTTACTTGTTCAGATGACATTTTCCGGTGAAAATTCTTATTTTGGTCATACTTCCAAGATGTAGAATCTGTGATTCCATTGTACAGTATCCACACCGGTGCGGTGAATGAATGACAGCCACACACACTCCTCAAAACATTAGATTCATCCGCGCTGAGGAGCTGTGCCGATGCACAACCCACGTAAAGATGATAATTCCGCAAATAACTGCAATTGCAAACGGGTTTCAAACAGAGATGGCGACAAAGAGGCAAAACTCACGAACTGCAGCTTTTAACAACAATAATGGCTGACAACTTTTACTGTGTCTTAAAGTATTTTTTACATATAAATATATAAAGAGTATATAATCTGTAGTATAATATGTATATAATACAAAAATGGCACTCGTTTTGTAGAATGACCTTTGTTTAAGGAGCTGTGGGCCAAAAAGCATTTGACAAGTTGAAGGTTCAGAACATCTGTGTTAGTATTGCTCAATCAAGACTGACCGAGATGCAGTTCATGTAGTGATGGAAGCCAGTGGTTAAATGTACATGTATAGACAAGCCGTTGGAAATGAGAGGTGTTTTTGTAGGAGTAATCAGAGATTTCAGGTCTAGTTTAGTTTTCTAATTCAACTGTTTTCTGTGATTTGCTTAAAGATATGTGTATTGTGTATGATGTGACTCAGTAAATATTGTTTGTAAATCACAGAGTTCTAATGGAAACCAGTCTGATCTGCTTCACCTGTGTCACCTTGACATAATATGACACAATGTATGTCAAATAAATGCACTACATTCATGCTCTAGAGGCGTAACACTTTTATAAATAGATTACAACAGTGACGATAAAAACACTTTCTGGTAACGATGCCCCTAAAAGAGCAGTGGACGTTGCCAATCTCTGCCTGCAGGTGTCAGCGTTTCTAAATTTCACAACCTTTGCCCATTACTGAACGTGTCAAATGCTGTTTTGCCCATGTTGATCAAAACATATGCCACCCACAGAGCAGTGGGGCTGTAGATATAATTGTTTGCAGTATGGTTATCACTAATGCATTTATGCAAACAACCCCCTAGCAAGTGCATAGTAACGTTTTCAAAAATGCATAGAAAGTCTTAGCAGCTGCATAGCAATGCCCTGACAACCACACATAAAACCCTAGCATCATGACGATGAGTTTTGCACAAGAACTACTCACATTGAAATGGTAAAATAAAAATAAAAAGTTTTTAAAAATGTCCACTTATTGCTCTAGATATGTATATGTGCTCTTAGCTAGACGGCATAAACTATAATGTTTTAAATCTTTCATTTTGTCTTGTTAAATGTGTAAACGTATGTGTGTATGCACGCTCTCATTAACAAAGCAGCAACACTGTAGTATGTCATTTGCAGACATATTCCGTTTAAAAGTTTGAAGTCAGTAAGTTTTTTCTTTTTTAAGAAATTAATACTTGTAATTTGAAAAGATAATGTTTTAAATAAATACTGTTGAATATAAACTTTCTATTAATCAAAGAATCTATTGAATCAAAGAATGTTATGCAACACAACTGTTTTCAACATTGATAATAATAAAAATGTTTATTGAGCAGCAAATCAGCATATAAGAATGATTTCTTAAAGATCATGTGACACTGAAAACTGGAGTAATGATGCTGAAAATTCAGCTTTACCATCACAGCAATAAATTACATTTTAAAATATTTTAAAATACAAAAGTTATTTTAATTTGTAATAATATTTCACAATTGAACTGTTTTACTGCATTTAATCAAATAAATACTACTGTAGTGAGCATAAGGGACTTATTTCAAAAACATAAAAATCTTACCGACCCCAAACTTTTGAACGATAGTGTATCTCTGTTTAAAAGAAAGGTTATGTCACCTTGCTTTCCTTCTATCTTTGTACCTGGCATTCCTCACAAATGTACGCAAATATATCGATACTTTCTCTCATTCTACATGCTCTGTGTGCGATTCTGTATGAGATTAACACATAGAATCACACCCATGCTGCAAGGCCATTGCAACCATTTCCAGCGTATTATCTTCTCATCTCTGTGCCCATTTATGTCTGTGTTTGTGACACTAACCCTGACTGTCACACCTCTGTATATCTGTCTAATTTATCAGTCTCTCTTAGATTGTCAGCAGCCTGCTGCCTCAGTACCGCCAACCTCCCCACAACTGAGGCGCGGGAGGGCATCCACGGGCCACAGGTAACCCGTCCCCCCCCACCCCATCCCTTTGGAGGAACTCGCTCTCTACTGCGTCCTCTCACACTCTATTTCTTACATAGAAAAATGTCACACCTACAGTAGGGTCATGCAGTCACAAGTATTGTTAACAGCACCCACCCCGTTGGTCACACTTTTACAATGCAATTGATATACACTACCGATTAAAAGTATGGAACAATTAAGATTTTTTGATGATCCTTAGAAATCATTCTAATATGCTGATTTGGTGCTTAAGAAACATTTCTTATTATTATCAATGTTGAAAACAATTGTGCTGCTTATTTTTGTAAGTTTTGAAAGTTTTATGATTTAAAAAAAGAATGATTTTATTAAGCAAGGATGCATGAAATTGTTGAAAAGTGACAAGACATTTATAAAGTTACAAGATTTCTACTTTAACATTGATAATAATAATAATTTACAATGATTTCTGAAGGATCATGTGACACTGAATACTAGCGTGATGACTGCTGGAAATTCAGCTTCGCCATCACATGAATAAATTACATTTTAAAATATATTCAAATACAGAGCAGAATTTTAAACTGTAAAAATATTTCACATAAATGCTGCCTTGGTGATCATAAGTGACTTTTACATTTAAACATCTTAATTATTCCAAACTTTTGACGCATAGTTTATGCCAACAAAATATTCAGATGCCCTTTCATCACCCTCTCGTCCATGTGCTGTCAAATATAGACAACATTCCTTTCTTCCACTTTGCCTGCTTAAAAGCTGCTAGCTTTTGCACGTGCCCCTGTGTGTCTGTCAAAAGTGAGTTAATGTTCATGTCAGAGCTACTGAATTATTTACATGATTCTATTTCTATAGCAATTCCTCCAGTTTAATAGGGAACAGGATATGGCGATTTCATTTTACACCAACTTATGGTCTCTGTTTCTCTTTTTTCTCTCTTCTGGCTGCGCCATTTGTCTCTTGGTAGTCCTAATGTGTTGTTAGCTCTTCAAGAGGACCAGATACCTGCGGCCAACTTCAGACTTCCATTTGACCCTTTCAACTGTCTGGCCCATCATTCTCATCTTTTTGGCCCTTAGTCTCCTGTCAATGAACTGTCAGTGGCCTATCCTTACAGAGACAGATGAGGGGGATGGGGCAAATCAGTCAATCATGACCTCCAGCCAATCAGAGATGCCCCCATTGCGTATGATTGATCTCAGAGGAGCCCGCCCTAATTTCTCGCCCAATCGCTGAGATTGGATGAATTATTCAATGATGCTTATTGTGAAAGTACTAATTATCATGCTGAGTGAGATGAGAGCAAACGTAAATGGATTAATGCACTTATTTATCTATTTATTATTTTTATTTATTTATTTGTGTTTTTGTTTGTTTATTTTAAAATATTATGTGTGGTATGTCTGATTATTTGGATATGGATACAGATACAGCTTTACTTCAAAATACACTTTTAAACCCTAAAAATGAAAGTATTAATTACATCAACCCAGGAGTACATTACAGTATGCAAGGCCACTTGAGTGCCATTATCAGTCTAAGCTAATAGTAGACTTTCAAAACGCATAAAAAAAGTGTGACATAATAGAAAGAATCGTTGATATTGAATCGTTGATATTGACTGAGAAATAATTTTCAACAAGTAGAAACAATTTTCAATGTGATATTTGAATGACTTTTATTTTGACCTTTAAGCAACTGAGGTGATGTTTGCCTTACAGTGATAATACAATTGAGAAATCTCTGCTTCTTTAACATAATTGCACATGGAATTTGTTTCTTTGTCCTTTTTTAAGTTTTTGCTCTGCATATGCATAAAGATTATATTTTATACCTTAATTGTTTTTTTCTATTGCTGAAGTGATGTCAGATAAGTCTTTGAGGATTGAGTGGACACATAGGCCTAGTACCTGATGGGCAAAAATCATGTTTGAGGAAGTGGTATTATAGTGGGGCTTGATCCCAGTGCACAGCTAAATTTGAACATGAAGTGGGTTTATTACTCTCAGATCTGCTCCAAAAACAGCCTATATCACTCTCTACTGATCCTCCTCATTTTCTCTTTAAGTTATATCTAACTTTTACCTTATATAAAGCACAAACATATTTATCTATGCATTTTGAAACAGGCACAGGATCATTTTATATCATTTGGTCATCTGTCCTCCAATCACACCGTGATTTTTTACCAGCAGGACATGGAGAAATATCAGATGTCATTGTTTTTATATAGCAGTAAACCACAAAAACACATTTTCAGTCTCATTGATTGACTGAAAGGTTATTAATGTGTGAAGAATACAATCAGTAGCTTCTCAAAGCATAACTATCTCCATTGTGGAGCTAGAACAAAGCTCAGTCTATGTAATGACATACAAAGAAGGATATAAGATAAATGGTCTCATTCACAATCTCTTTTAGCTCCCAGTTCTCAGTTTCTGTTCAGTCTAACCCATTCATTTGGTGTTTTAGACTATATGCATTTCTTTTTGAGCATTTCCAATAAGACAAGAGCAGTTTCAGTTTTATTAACTACACATTGTGGTAAATGTTCTGCCTCTGAAGTGAAATATAGTGAATAACACTCACAGTGTCACATGGCGTGTGTGGACTGGTGAAAGCATGGTCTTGCCGCAGGATATTTTTATGTGTATACAGTCATAAGCCACATACGTTTTTCGTGAAATAAAATTTAAAATTAGCATTGACTACTGTCCTAATTATATGAGACACAATGTGTGTGAAAGGTTTTTCGTTCATGCATATGTAGTATATTACAGCTCACATTTGTGTTTGTACCTTTTATATCAAGGTCTAGAGATGACTGAGCTATTTTTAAGTAATACTTTACAAGCAGCTGGGCTGTATTGTGAAGATAGATTTTCACATATTGCTTTGAATTATTGATTTTATAAAACTATTGCCACAAAATAAAAAGTATTAAGCACTTTTATTTTATTGCAATTACGTTTTCTTAACAATTTCTGTCTTTTTAAAATTTTCAATTACTTTTCCAGCCCACTGTAAGCTGCCATGATCTATTTATATAACTAGTTATGAGTGTTAGGCTTATAAAATTTTATTAAATAATTGTATATAAAGTATTAAGCGCTTTTATTTTATTGCAATTACGTTTTCTTAACAATTTCTGTCTATTTAAAATGTTCAAAACCCCAATCAACTTTACAGTGTACGACAGTTCCAATCCTCTAATTTGATTGGCTGAGCCGTGTTTAGGTGAACAGGTTCAAAAGATTCGACTACCTGAGATGAATCAAAATTCCCCAGAAAATGACTTCATTTCTTTATTTCTTTAATTTCATTTCTTTACCCTTGATAGCCTACAGTTATTTTTGTCTAGTTATTCTTCAATGCGGAGAATCACCCTGGAAGGAGTCAAAATTCGGGACAACCTGTCCTCTAATTTGATGGGAATCGGCGTTTAAGTAAACCGATTCAAAAGATTCGACTCGTTGATTTTTATTTTCAAATCCCCACAAACTAATGTTTTGAGGTCGGTGAGTCAAAGTAAACAGGAGGTCAGTGCACAGAGGAAATGACTGGACCAATCGTGTTATCAGAGCTGTTAGAGGGCGGTGATATGGGCTGATAAAGCGATAATGACTGACTCAGTGCAGTGCACCACTTGGGGAGCCAGCCAAAGAATCTGAGGAAAACACTAAAACGAAGCGTTTCGCTTTACATTTGCTTAACACTATAGACCGTTTACTGTCGCAGACGCTTATTAAGCCAAGGGCTTCGCTGAAATGCTGTGTGGACGTAAAACGATAATTTTTATGTGCAAAGGGTTTAATTTGTAAAACAAGTCTTTTAAATGTTGGAACGTACTAACGAAAACATGAGTGAATTGAGGAGAAACGCTATCAGGAGGAAGTCGAAGCCGAAGAAGACAGGAAGGTCGGCGGAGGAATGCCCGGAATCCTCAGGTGAGTGCAGCGGTCAGGTGTGAGCGGATAGTCCGCTTATGGGTTTATTCTTCTCATGTCAAACGTTCAATACACTGGATACAGTTTCTTCTGGGAAACAGCTATGTTGTCATTCCATCGATCATTTGTGGGAATATTTTCTTAGGTCAGCTTGGAAATAATTAACGACAACAAAGACACACTTCTGATAGGCCTGGCTAAAAAGTTTTTATGTTTTTTTAAGGTGGGCGATATGACCAAAATGTGATATCAAGAGAAATGTTATTACTGTACTTTTCCAGCCCACTGTAAGCTGCCATGATCTAAATATAACTAGTTATGAGTGTTAGGCTTATAAAATTGATATCGATTGACATATTGCCACGATGTAGTGTATATCGTAATTATATGTTTTTACTTGCAATATATTGGTGTATTTGAACCCGCATAATGTTTATTATTAATAAATGAATATTTGGAAATATATTTGATATTAAAAAAAGGTATTAAAACACACACACACACACACACACACACACACACACACACACACACATATACATATATATATATATATATATATATATATATATATATGTTTGTAAAGTTTCCTGTTGACCCTGTTGGGGAATGGTGCAATGCTAGATCAAAACAAAAGGCCTGAATCCTTTTATTAAATATTTATTTTGGGCAAAAATAAATAAAGTTGTTAAAAAAAAAAATGCAACAGATTTTTGAGAGGTCTTTTTGTCCTTAGTTTTAATGTCAAGCCAGCTCATCTTTTTGTGCTCAAATTCATCGTCATGGTTTGCCTTAATCTCTGGCCGCACACAAGAGATTTGGGAAAATGCATTGGAATACATGCCAGACTCCATTTTCTTCTTTGGAAGAAAGCCCTGTTTGTACTGAAAGCTCAGAATATGAGAGTGAACAAGTCCCAACAGGTTGCGTTATAGTGTTTGCAATAGTGACATGTCTCTTCTCTGACTATATGAACCAGCCTGCAAAATTCTGTAGCTTAAGGACAAGGAATGTGCAAGAACTAGATTAAGTCAGTCTATGTTTATAGGGATACCAGCCTACTGCCAAGACTATGCATGGCACAGCAGAGTCACTGATGTATAGAAGTCAATTGGTGCCATAGAGTCCAATGTGACTGTGACTGGATGAATGCCAATGCATATTTTGCTTTTCAACAACAGCAACATATTGTGGTCCTTTGGATATTGTTGCATATAAGGTTCTATTTTTTTTAGGTTAGGCAAAAAGTGATTTGATTATCTCTATAATACAGTGTTTATTCTTAAGGCTGGCTATTCACTATTGTCAATCGAGAGAACTCTTGGTACTGTATCTTATTCAAGAGGCTGCAGTGGGTCTCATTTATTTATCTGGTGAAGTTCCACTTTCTGTGCTTGTTAGCTTGACTGCCCAGTGAATCGGAATGAGCATGAGGAACTCCAGTGATGTTACATTGTTGTGGATGTCTGTGGAGTTGATTAGTTAGAAGATGGATTTTTCTCCTCAACAAATCAGACTCCAATGATTTTTGAATGTTGTGTTTTAATATTGTGCAGATTTGGTTTTAATCCATTTCTGATGCCTGTGCTGGCACTTTTTATTGAAGCTTTTCAACAATAGAAATAAAAAGTAAAAAGACAACAAATCAGCATTTGTTCTGACATGTCAACAGAGAAATGAAGACAATTCTCTGAATCAGACTCACAAATACCTAGGCATGCAGACTGCTTCTACAAACATTTGTGAAAGAATGGGTCGCTCTCAGGAGCTCCGTGAATTCAAGTGTGGTACTGTGATAGGTTGCCACCTTTGCAATAATTCCATTCGTGAAATTTCCTCATTAGTCACTACTAAATATTCCACAGTCAACTGTAACTTTCTGCAGAGTCAATAGCTACAGACCTCCAAACTTTGTGTGGCCTTCAGATTAGCTCAAGAACAGTGTGTAGAGAGCTTCATGGAATGGGTTTCCATGGCTAAGCAGCTGCATCCAAGCCTTACATCACCAAGTGCAATGCACAGCGTCGGATGCAGTGGTGTAAAGCACACCGCAACTGGACTCTAGAGCAGTGGAGACGTGTTCTCTGGAGTGACGAATCACGCTTCTGTCTGACAATCCGATGGACGAGTCTGGGTTTGGTGGTTGTCAGGAGATCGGTACTTGCCTGTGTAAGGCCCACCCAATCGTCCCAACGACAGCTTCCGATAAGCCGGTGAAGGTTTCTGCGCGTTCAGTCTTTTCAGCGGGGCAAAGTAATTTAATTCCAATTTGCTTTTATCTGACTCCATTTTATCTTTAGGTTAGAATGCCGATTGGTTATTTGGTAAAACTCGTCAGTCTTGGTCATTAGACAGAGGCGATTGACTAATATTCTAGACGGCTGTACCCACTTTGCTCATTCTAGAATATATTATTTAGTCCTCATAGATCTGAACATACTTAAGGCAAGACTATATCTAACCAGAGGCCATGACTATTACCATAGAACCAAGCAACCAACTTAACTTCCTCTATTTGCATAATCATGCCGTGGTTTCCCATGTATACGTAGTTAGAATAATATTACTATAATCAGTAAGTCAGAATAAATCAATGTAACAATTTATTATTAGTCGGGTAAGGTGATTGACTCAGTGTGGCTGAGCCTCGGATGGGGATGCCACTTTCACAAGAGAGTGTTCAAATTAGGGATGTGAGGAAGGTATTTTGGTGCAAAACAACAGAACATGTGTGAGAGTGAAATTTGTAGCTGTAGAGCATATCCACACGTGTATTAATACATTTGAAGTCACAGAGAAAACTC
This sequence comes from Rhinogobio ventralis, assembly GCA_039654625.1. Lineage (NCBI taxonomy): Eukaryota > Metazoa > Chordata > Actinopteri > Cypriniformes > Gobionidae > Rhinogobio > Rhinogobio ventralis. The sequence continues at coordinate 14,972,201 of CM077206.1, read as the reverse complement.
TTTTAGGAGTTGTAAACTTGTAGATTTTTTTTTCTCACCCACAAACACAACACAACAGTTACACCTTCACACATTCTTCACTGCAGGTGCACAAATCCTATTCTACGAATCATACATAAAGAAACTCATACGCTCACATTTTTGCTACAGTTGCTGCAGTGAATATGGTGCAAAACGCATTCACACACCCGTATAAAAATGTGAAGTCACAGACAAATTTTGCACATCTGCAAATTAATATGTGAATCCATGCAATGAGAGTTGCACACTTGTAGAATATTTGGTCACAAATGCATTACTTTTCTTGGATATTTTTCTAACACAATCACAAGTCCAATCACTACAACTGCTTGAATCTGCTGCTTTGTCAAGTACCTCTCAAGTCTCACGCATTCACCATGCGACACACGCATTTCAACCAGTTCATACGCCACACCTTGTATTTCTCACGCTGAGAAGGGATAACTTGTCCCTCTATATAGAACAATTGTATAATTAATATACAATTCAAGCAAGTACAACTCTGTGACTTCAAATTTATTAATACACATGTGTGGATATGCTCTACAGCTACAAATTCCACTCTCACACGTGTTCAGTTGTTTTGCACCAAAAATACCTTCATAGAAATTTTCCCACCGGTTAATTGACGTGTGACAACACTGGTAAAATCGGTATCACCGGCAGGGGCTTTTCAAATTGCTAATTTTAAATCGAAAGTTAAATGCGCACGGAGTGGTGCGGAGCAAAGCGAGTGTTTTCAATTAATTCCTATGAAAGATAAGCTTCCATAGGCATGAACTGAAAACGCGCCAGACTGCACATGCACCGTAAATGACAGTGCGGCCGTGCTCATTTTAGTTTCGGTTTAGAATTAGCGCCAATTCGGGGGCGGGTTGCTTGAATTGTGGGTTCATTAGCCTATTATTCCTAATGAAAAACACAACAACAAAACAGTACAATGACAAACTCGGTTAAATAGGCGCTTTTACATTTTGCTTTGAAACCAAATCTTCCGCCATCATCTTGTCTGTCAGCTCTGAATGAAATCTAAATGATTTTATTACTATAAAAATCGAAACAACGGAGGGGACAGTGCCGTGGTGGACAAGAAGCGAAACACCAGTTACATCACAACACCGGCAACACCGACTATCGCAGCAAGCCTAGTTCAAATGTTAATTTCCTTTTTCACAGAGAGTCACCATCTCTTCCAGTTTCTCCAGTCTTACACCTGACTGCAGTGAAGTGTAAAGCTTGTTGGAGGGGGGATTAAGGTGTGGGGTTGTTTTTCAGGTAATGCTTCAGCATACCAAGACATTTTGGACAATTTCATGCTCCCAACTTTGTGGGAACAGTTTGGGGATGGCCCCTTCCTGTTCCAACATGAGCATTTTGGACGCGCACAGCCGCATGCGCAAGCACTCTTGACAAAGCGTAGCGCGAGCATTTGAAACGGAAAGCCTTTTGTCAGTGAGTTTCCTAGTTTTATATAAGCACACTGCATTCTAAACGACATAAATGAAGCCTTCGTAGATCATTTGTAAGGAAAATACTGGCGGGCGAGAACACGCACTGTAAGCGTAACATAAAGCAAAGTTTCTCACAGCACATATCCTGTGCAATGAAGCCCGCGAATGTCATTGTAATTCCAGACATCCCAACCTACAAAAAGTCATTTCAGGGAGGTATCCTGAACTGTACAGCGTGCAAGATTGTCATTATGTTTAACGCTAATAAGACAGGGGTACACTTTCGTGTAGTCTGGCGTAAAATGTGTCTTATACTTTCGATTTTTGTGGCACTTTCCCTCTGCCATGGCGCTCCTGTTTCTTTATACACTGAACTGATTAATTCGGTTCGGGAGAAGAGATAAAAGCCCGCCCACACTGACAATTGATTGGTTGACTTACCGAAACAGGCCAATCAGGATGCTCTCTGTCTTACATGCGCTTCACGAGGCACACAAGCAAAGGTCTCTCGCTCCCCCTCCCTCTATGCCCCGCGCGTGCTACACGGTTTGGAGCACAATCTTTGTCTCGCATGCTCGCTCTTGCTCGCGCACTCTAGATTCCGGGAGATATTAACTAATTTGCGGGCATCAGGGAGCCGCTATCAATATGCGGGAGACTCCTGGAACTTCCGGGAGACTTGGGATGTCTGTAATTTGCTTCAACCATTCCGAACGTTATGAAATATTATTTTATTGTTCGAATGGTGTGTGTGTGTGTGTGTGTGTGTGTGTGTGTGTGTGTGTGTGTGTGTGTAAGTGTGTGAGAGAGAGAGAGAGAGAGGAAATAGAAGCAATCAGAATACGGGTGTTTACACACGCAGCCCATTGCGAACATAGGCCTACAGTTAAAATCTAAGCTCAGAATTGGTCCATAATCATTGGAGAGAGAATCTTTTCTCCCACTTCTATTGTATAGTATGACCAACACAATATTAGATCGATTAAACACAAAATGTTCTTTCCTTTAGACCAGGCCTGTAGACGTAACTTTCCAAGTTTATGCTTCTTCTGCAGACTGCTTCCTACTCTAATTGCAGTGTAATTGCTGCCTTTGCGGTTAGAAAATCGTGTTTTATGATATTGCGATATTATCGCAAAGGCAATTAATCGTTCAGCCTTACTCTATGAAGTGCCTGACAAAACCTTTTAAGGTTCTATATAGAAACTTTTCTTCCTACTCATATTTGAAAAGGCTTATCATGCCATTGCTTTCTCACAGTACGGTAACTAAACACTGAAAAATGATCATGCTGCTCTCATATTCAGCTTCAATTAAAGAATAGAGTTGATTGTGCTCATGGACAGGAAAAAAAAAAACAGGGACCCTTAGCTACTATATTCTCAATCTGTATTTTTAGAAATGCTTTCCTCTGGAAACTTTTGGGATTTTATTAAAACAAACACAAGTCGTTTTATAAAGTTAACTATTAACTGTTGGTGGCGCTTTGTTAAATACCATGTTTTCTCTGTGGTCAGTCAGTGTTTTAGGGGTTGCGAGTCAGTCAGGTAAGACGGAGCAGTTGTTGTAACATCATCAGAGTAAAAGACTTTGTGATTTTGTGTATTCTGGAGGGCTGTATTTTGAGATGTGATAGAGAGGGGCTATAAATAACTTCTGTAACTCATACACACCCTCCATTATCCTCCAGTAAATATTTAAAGATGAGGCGGTCCAGCTGCAGGAAATTGTTTCAGGTTTAACACTGAGAGCTAGAATAAAATAAATATTGTCATCTTTCTATCAGCAAATAATTGACATTAATAACCTTATCTTTAGGGAAGTTACTCTACATAGCTTTTTTAAGGCATCTATTCATGTAGAAACATCCAGCAGGTGTCAGTATAATACAAAAAAACAACACTCAACAGTGTGTCCAGAGCCAAATGGACATTTCTGATGTTATTTCTAAAGTGAGACATTAAAAGCTTTGTGTTAACAGAGTACCATCTGCTGTGTATGTTTGTGTTAGTCAGGACTGTTTGTTCCTGTAAATATTTATTTTCAATGTTAAATCTCATTTTGTATCTCAACCTTGCATCTTTTATATTTCACCTTCTCCCTCTCTTGGTATACATCTTTAAATATATATAGAGTAAGTTAACGTACTGTCAGAAAGAAATGGCATGATTAGCCTTTTCAAATATGAGTATACATTTTACAATTTGTAAATACAGTTATAATGTTAAAAAAAAACTGCTGTACTGTTCTCTTGAACTTTCTATTCATTAAATACCTGAAAAATGTATAATGTTCTCCACAAAAATATTAAGCAGCACAACTGTTTTCTATGGAAGCTTGTTTCCGCCATAGAATATAACATTTTAAAAGATAATTGCGACTTTTGAGCTCACAATTGTTGACTTTTTTTTTTTTTTTTTTTCTCAGAATTGCGAGTTTATATCTCACAATTATTTATATCTAGCAATTGCATGTTATAAAGTCAGAACAAAAGTCTGAATTGCGAGATATAAACTCACAATTACGACTTTGTCATGCAATTCTGATTTTATAACTCGCAATTGCGACTTTATATCACGCAATTCTGAGAAAAAGTCAGAATTACGAGAAAAAAGTCAGAATTGGGAGAAGTCATGTCACAGCAATGTTTCTTGAGCAGCAAATCAGCATATTAGAATAATTTCTGAAGGATCATGTGACACTGAAGATTGGAGTATAGGGTGAATTCAGGTTGATTGAGACACTTTTTGCCATTGAGATGACTGGAAAATAATGGCTGCTGAAAATTCTGCTTTGCTATCACAGGAATAAATAACATTTTAAATTCTAACATTCCTGCTTTAATGTATTTTTGATCAAATAAATGCAAGAGATTTCAAAACATTTAAACTGTAATGGGGGTTATATGCATGGGAAAGTCCTGTAAGGTCAATCCAAAGTGACGCATTTCCTGTCAGTTTCTGATGATAGGAGGGTGTATTCCATTCTTGCCTATTGTGAAGAACACAATGTACGGCAGACGGGGTGTTGCAAGGTCTTGTGTTAGTCATATCATACAGGAGCTTGGTAATCAGGTTAAAAAGGTAGTCTGGGTCTGGCAATGAGAAATCAGGAACATTGGTGTGCTCTAAATGGTGTAGGATTTTTGAATTTGCACCCGATGTAACTTCCTGTCTTGTCTTAATGACTATAGAGACTTTAAGACCCTATAGATGATTAATATCACCCTTAGTTGACTCAGGCTCACCCAGATCAGATCTCTGCTCTGTTTACCTATGAGAATTAGTGTAGAAGTTATAGCTCTTGCCTGTACTCCACCCGGAGCAGTTCTGCCCATGCCCCTTCCTCTTGCTCAACTTGGCTCAGGGCTGGGGTTTCCTGACTTTTGTCTAGAGTTTCTCCCCTCGGGCTGGAGGAATGGGGCAATCCTGTAACTTGAACATCATGCCTACAGACTCATTTTTGGAGACTTTCAGCACCAGTAGCATCTTTTAACCACACACAGTCTTGCTGGACTCAAGATTTAATGGAAATTCCTGGAATTGCAACATATAACATGCATATTTCTCCAATCAACATCAATGAATGAAGAAACATTGAAAACTTGGAATCCTCAGCTTTTCAGTAAAAAGCTTTTTACAAAAATCCCTCTCTTCCTTTATCTCCCATTATGGGATCGTTTGGATCTTTAAGAGGTTGATTTTGGAAACCGGACTGTTTTTTAGAGGTGTACACAAGCGAGAATGAGAGAGGAAGCGGTGATACAGTGGATATTTTTGTCTATTCTTCATCTACAGGAAACCGGGCTTCACTTTCTCCCCCTGCTTTCTCGTCACTCCTTTTGTGGAACCCCTGGATTCTTCCCTGCACTTCCATCATTGTCTTTAACTCATTTTCTCTGTGTGCTGGAGTCTTGCTGATGGACAGTGATGGATTGTTTGGGCTCTGGCCTCAGGAAAGCTCTCCTCCACCGCACGGCCTCTGGTAGGTGATCCAACAGTTCTCGCTCTAATGAGCTCCAACATGCCAGCCATGAGAAGTTTTACTGTGACTCTGGAAAAGAAAACAGCAGTTGGTTGTCAGAGAATGGAGGCTGTTGATAGAACTCTGACTCTTGCCCGGTTGAGATCTAAAAATGAATCTGTTATGAGTAGGAAAGCTGCATCCAGATAATCACAAAACAACAGATCATGGGGAATGGATTGAGAAAAATGAAGCATCGTCGAAAGTATTGGTTTTGGCCAACTAAAGGTAATGTTGTGTTTCAGTAACTGTTCATGAGTTGGTAGTCGGTGTTAAAGGGATTGTTCACCAAAATATGTATTTACTCACTCTCATGTCGTTCCATAAAATATTTTTTTGTCTATACTTTGAAAGTCAATGGGGTCCAATGTTGTTTTGAATGACTGTCATTGTATGGACAAACACTTAAAACATTCGTAATATCTTATTTTGTGTTCTGCTGATGAAAGAAAGTCAGATTTGGAAAGACATGAGGGTGAATAAATAATAAATAATGAATATAGAATATAGAATTTTCATTTTTGAGTGAACTATCCCTTTAAAATACTGCATTAAAAGAAAGAATTTGAGGACATTTATGTGCAAGCTGCCTGGAGAAGTTTACTATCTGGGTTAAAAAAAGGATTCGCCATCAAACTGGTTATCACAGAAAGAGCTTGGATAAAACTTTTTTGACAGAATCAATCCACAAATGTTATTTAAAAAATGTGTAATATAAATGTGTTAAGGGTTGAAGTCAACGTAAAACGTGTTTGCTGCACATTTGTAATCCATATTATTTATTGAATTGTGAAAAGTGGTCTCTATATAACAGGTGATTGCAGTGAAGGGGTTTAAAGTACAAGGGCCTGTTGAAATCAGTAGGAAAGAAAAGTTGTTTCAGAGGCAGAACAAGTTCATAGAGTGCAACATTGGGATTCCGGAAATAAAAAAAATCTACTGTGAGCCACGGGGATGTTAATCAATGGTATTTGCTTCTGCTGAAGCCGTCAGCCTGCATTTTATATATATATATATATATATATATGTATATGTATGTGTGTGTGTGGTAAACTTAAAATATATTGTTTTTGTACATATAATCAACATTCGTAAATGAGTAGTTTTATATTTCTCACTTTTGATTCGATTATGCTGTTTGCAATGCTTCATGGGATTGTAGTTATTTCCCTCATTAAAGCAGTTAAGTACACAGTCTTGTACCTTTTTATCTTTTCTACTTCTGTTTTGCTTGTAGTGTTGTGATTTCACCTCGTAGCTGGTTAACTCTTTAACGAAGACTATTTTAAGTTCTCTATGGGAAAAATTAAGAAAAAATACTTCCGGATTTCATGTTGACTTTGGTCATGTTAATAAATGTGTGCATTTGTAGTCATTTGCCGTGTGAGATGAGAGTATACCATACAACAGATTATATCATCAACATGTTTTTTAACCCTCATCCTCACACTTTGTAACAAATCCTTCCCTTGTGGTTCAAAATGACTCGAAGCCCTGAAATTATACTTAAATTTTATTTTGTCCAGAAAGCTTATTTCAAATATGAATACAATGTATGAATACAATTCAAAATGACCCAAGGGAAGGATGAGGGTTAACGGTAGCTAGCCTCTCAGAAACAAACAAGAGGCTAGCCATAGCAAGCTAGCTTCGAAAGCATGAGACCCTCCCTTCAGAGTGCTCTCCAAAGCCACGCCTCCTTCAAAACACATGAACGTGCACAGCAGAGTCTGCAAAGCATCACAAGACAAGAAACGGTGTTAAATTACCTCATGTCTTATGTCGTTGATAGTGTTGATTAGGGATGTCACAAATACCGGTACTTCGGTACCAAGTCGGTACTGAAATTTTAAAAATGTGACTATACCAGCATTTCTGTAGTACCGGTAGTACTGACTCCTGAGTATATTCGATACCCGCAGCTGCGTTCAGTCGCTTCCATGTTTATCTAAGCGTAGGGCTCCAGACTGTAGATGAATATATACTACTGTCTGTGAATATTAAACTGCAAAATACTATTTAAATATTACTCCTGCATGTTCTGCGTTTCTGTGTGAATGACGGGCGCAGATGTGCGGTTTCACTTGCAGCGGTCACATGTGTGACACTCGCTGTCTTTTTAGCCTCTGCCGTGTCACTATATGAGGACATGAACGCATAAACCGTCACTTCATGAGAATTTACCGTTTCATTTGAGAAAACTCATATCATGAACACAGACACTCAAAGGTCTTCATGGCAACCCGTCAAAATAAAAGTTTGGTTTAACGTATAGAAATTGACAGAAATATATTAGGCTACTGTTGCACATTAGATTTAGCTACGTCTCTGTGTAATAATAATAATAATAATAATAATAATAATAATAATAATAATAATAATAATAATAATGATTATTATTATTATGCCTAAATGGTTGCTTATTTTTCACTTGATCTTTTTTATAAACAATGTTTACTTTTAAACAGCATGTAGCCTTTAAATGTTTATGTATTATTTACTTATGATTATCATAATAAATAAACTCATTGAATTTTTTTTTTAAGTTTAAATAGTTAAATAAAATAATAAACATTTGGCTGTGGTACCAAAATTAGTACAGAGAACCGTAATATTTTTATAGTATTGGTAGTACCGACTACTGGAATTTTGGTATCGTGACATCCCTAGTGTTGACATAAAAACTTATAAATCTGAGTCTGAACGTCACGGGTTACCATCTCTTAATTGCGATTACAACATGTTGTGAATGCAGCATAAGCTTGTTGTTTTGGGTCAGAAGGAATTTTAGAAGGCGGCTGCTGTTTCTTTGTGGCGCTCGGTGACTGTCTGTCTACAACTCTGCATAGTCTTATGGAACACGTGATGTCTGCGCGAACAGGGTGCATGGAGGTATGGAAATGCATATGTTGGAAGGCAGGTAGGACATTGTATCATTGCATTCGGACCGATGTGAAGAGTTTCAATCAATATAACAAAAAGTGTTTATAAAAAAATTGCCTACCCTACCTTTAGTTTTACACCGTGTTTTCTTTTGAAATCCAATGCAGCTGTTTCAGGGCTAATCCAGATACCCGATTCTCTCTCTTGCACACGGTCTTCTTTCAAATAAATTTTTGCTTCGAATGAATTCATTTGAGAGTTGATTGGTTTGACCAGGCTTAGTCTTTCAAGAAAATAAATGATTAGAATGCTTTTACATGTGTGGTGAACCTATGTGCTGTTGAGGGAGCTTTTCTCTGCTTTTGAAAAACGTTAAATGTTCTCATGCACCTGAATAATGGCATCATATCCTTTTTAAATGTGCACACTCCCTCTTTCCCGTTCTACTTCCCTTTGTAGTTTCTGAGCCATATGAGGACCACCTCCCATTCTTTCCCTTTTCCTCTCTGTTTCTGTCTCTTTATATATAATTTTCCTTCTCTCCATTCACTTTTCCTGTGTGTACTGTGGTTTTGGTAATTTATATTTGTGCTGAAGCAGAATATGCATGTGGAATTTTCTTTATTTATGAAGAACAAATTAAATTATTATTATTTTTTTTTATTTTTTTTATTCACTTTCACATTTTCACATTTATTCACTTTTTATTTGTGCATTGATTTTCACTTATTGACTTTATTTTTAACATTTTATTTGCATAGCTCATGCATTTATTTTTTCCTATTATTTTTTATTTATTCTTAAACATACTTATTTATATATAGGAAATTCAACAAAGAAAAAAATATGAAATTAAACATATATCAGATTGTCCAGCAGGGGGCAGAGGTGCTTTGACACTTGATACAGAAGCCTGTGAAGTCAGCAATTACCCACTCACTGCACTGCCGTTCACATTGTCATTATACAAGAATGCTTCTGAAAACACAGTGCCCAAAATAAGTGACAAGTATGTGCAGTTTTGTGTGTGTACTGATTCTCTACATGTATAGTATGTTTGTGCATCTTTAGTACAGATTTGTGTATTAATTACATTCTTTTTAAAATATAAAAGAGGAAAATAGCGAGTATCAGCTCTGTTTTTCCTTCAAGCTTGAATATTGATTTGAACTGTGCCAAGTTGGACAACAATGAGGAACATTTTCGTCAGCTTTCGTGACTCGCGCACTCACACACAAAGCTGTCTGACAGGAAATCTGAAGCATGTTTGTGTTATGCACGCTGGGATGGTATTTTGGTTGTCCTGTGTATTTATAACAAGGAAGGTCTTTTTCTACAATAATAATGCACCGTTTTTAAGAACACAAACACCTGCACCTGCTCTCACACAATCAGTACAGTTTACAGATTCAGTGACATTCAAGCCCTTTTTTTATGTGTATCTCACGTGTTCATGGCTTCCATAATACTGTCCTAATGGATGGTCAACAGCTGTTAGATGTCTTTTAGAAGCAGTATTAGTGAGTCAGCAGTTATGGTGTGATATGGATTTTAAAAAAAGAGTTTGGCAAATGTGCTACGTAATGAAGATCTACTGTATCATTTGACTTTAAAAGCACTTTTTATTAAAACGTATATCTGTTTCATCTCATGGCTTTTCATCTTGAGACATAACAAACCTTGTTTAGGGTTTCATTTATATCAATATTGTGCAGTTGAACTAGCATTTCCTGCCAGATTTGACAAAAAAAATAAAAAACTGAAGACTTTTTCTCTCTATTTATTTATTTATTTATTTATTTATTACCTCGCTTTTCTTTAGATAAGCAATTTGCTCTGGTATAAAATTTTCGGAACTTAAATCTGAAATTTTGGATGGACGGACGGATAGATGGATACATGGATGGATGGACGGATAGATAGACGGAGGGATGGATACATGGACAGATAGACGGACGGATAGATGGATACATGGATGGATGGACGGATAGATAGACGGAAGGATAGATACATGGACAGATAAATGGATGGATACATGGATGGATGGACGGACGGATGAATAGATGGATGGACGGATAGATAGACGGAAGGATAGATGCATGGATGGACAGATAGATGGACGGAAGGATGGATGGATGGATGGACAGATAGATGGATGGATGGACAGATAGATGGATGGACGGATAGATAGACGGACGGATGGATGGATAGATGGACGGAAGGATGGATACATGGATGGACGGACAGATGGATGGATAGATACATGGATAGATGTAGACAGAGATACATGGATGATGGATGGACAGATGGATACATGGATGGATACATGGATAGATAGATATATTAACATTTTATTGTATCATTCAATTAAGATTATATTATAAATTAAGATTTTACTTTATATAATTATTTAATTTTGTCTAATGAGATATATTACATTACATTTTTAAAGAAAAATATTTGTTCTGATTTGTATTTATAGATTATGTATTCTTTTAGGCCTGAATCCTGTCGACTATGAAAGCAGTTTGTCAAAGGATCATTCCAAAGCATCTAGGGAATCATGTCAGTGTAAAAGACATGGCCTGAGGCTCCATTTACTACAAGTGGTGAAGGGGGAGGAGAGGACTGAACATGTATTGATGGAGGGAGGAGCTAAGGGCAGGGACGCAAGGGAGCTGGGAGCTGGGAGTGGGGGAGATGGAAATGTGTTGTGCGTGTTTGCTGTGATGTGACCTTAATAAAGTGTAGTTGTCAAAGGGCAAGAATGGTGGTGTTCATTTGCGTGTGAGGAATGAGAAGTCAGATAAGTGAGTGAAAACAGAAAGGAGTGTGACTCAAAAGAGGTCAGGAGTGTTTAGCCTGGCTGGGGCACAAGGGTCATCAAACCGAAGCATATGACAGGAATAATTAGGAGGTTTATAGTCAAGTATTGTGTGTGTTTGTGTGCGTGTACATTGGGAGGCATGTCAGGAATTCAGTTTGACGCTGTCACCTCAGGCTGTCAGCCTCGGCTTTACTGGATCACAGTCCTCAGAAACCATCAGAAAAATAAATAAAGCATATTACTGTAAGTGAGAAGTGAAAATAAAACCTAAAATGAACATCAGCACTTTTTAAAGGCTAAATTCAGTTTCCTGTATGTCACTTTTTTTTATATAGAGCTGTTCTGTAATAATCCGGTTCTCTGTACACAGTAGATGTGAAAAACAGGAAGTAAATTACTAATTCCCATAGACTCTTATCCACCTTATTTTTAACAAAAGAGTGGGAGCGGCCATTTGTAAATTGAATGCCACAGAAAATAGCTTATTTCCATGTGAAAAAATAAGATGGATGCATCATTACTCCAGGCTTAAGTGTCACACGATGCTTCTAATAGATTTGCTGGTCACTAAACATTTATTATTATTATTATTATTATTATTATTATTATTATTATTTTTATTATCAATTTTGAAAACGTGCTGTGTAATATTTTTGTGGAAACTATGAAACATGTTTTCAGGTTCCACAGAACATAATTTATTTGAAATATAAATATTTTGTAACATTATAAATGTCTTAACTTTTGATCAATTTAATGTGTCCTTGCTGAATAAAAGTATTAATTAAACTTTTAAATAATGTAACTTTTGAGCGGTATTATATACTGTATATTTGCATAAATGTACATTTGTAAGGGTAAAAAATACCATGGCCTTACCATGGCAATACAGGGGTACGTACCTTGAGAAATAAATACAGATTAGTACCATGGTACTGCCTTGGTACATGTCCAAAAATCTATGTTGTTACCAGTGTACTTTGTTGTTGTACATTGAAGAGTTTTATATTTCCCCTATTGGCTTTGTTTCATCATCCAAAAGTGTGAGAATATTGTAGGTGGTGACAATGCCCCCCCCACCCCCTTCCCTTCCCCCACAAATCACTGACTCATCTGTATTCCTCTGCTGTCTCCCATGTGGCCCGGTCCTTTCGTCACATGACCGTTGTGTGCCCTCCAATAGAATCAGCCTCATTTTCACCCCTCCACTGAATTATAATGATACGTGGACTCAGGCGACCTGACCAATCAGGGGAGGAGAGCTGGCATTCTCCAAATATCATACCCCACTCATCAATATTCCTCTAGTTTATCCTCCCAAGTCTCACTCCACCCCTTTATCCAAAACCCCCACCCCCTGTTTGTTGGCCCACTCCTCCAGCAACACAATAGGGGTAATTGTCCATGCAACACACACACATTGGCACATAAAGACAGACAGACAAGAGCGTGTGGCGTTTCCCTGCCATATGTCGTCCCTCCTCTGGAATGTGATTTATCCTCTGTGGAGAAAAAAACAGAGGCTGAGCGGAAAACAGTGTGCAGGGGAAGCAAGTTAGGGAGGAAAGAAAAAGGAGGAGGAGTAAAGCAAGTGTATAGAGAGAGAGAGAGAGAGAGGAAGGATGGAGGATGCAGTGTGTGTGGCAGCACGGCTAGAGAGGGAGGGTTCATGAGAGGGCTGTTCAGTCTGGTGTGGTTCTCTGGATAAGAACGACGGCTCGGTTCCTCTGGAGAACTGAAGTGGAAATCTCTTTGGCACACACACACTGCTGCCATCTCGAAATCGATGAAGACCCACTTCAGGTCAGTGCTCTTATCTTTTGCGTTCGCACACAGCTGACCACAGTTGAGAAGGGCTGTGGCTCTTGAAGCTCTTCAGTTTTACTGCAGCAGACTATACGGTTTAGTCTTTCAACTACTCTAGAATAGAAACCTGTGCTGCTTTGAACATGAAAGCATGTTTATGTGTGACATTTTTATCTAGGAAGACACATTTATAGTTCTGCAGACACTGAAGCAGCGGTGTGTGTGTGTGTGTACGTGGGTGGATGTGAACGGTGTGAAACCTAAAGCAAAAATATATTTAAAACTGCTTTTTGTTGTGCTCGAGTCACGGCAATGAGCATTCCTGTGGTGAATCAACCATACAAATGCAAACACCGACACAGATGCAGAAACATATGGATATGGAAACAGGTCAGGGTGCTTCATGGAAGCAGGTGGAGATCTGTGTGTGTGGGTGTGATAGGTGTGTGTCCAGCCACCAGCAAATACCAGACTGCTATCAGATTAACCAGAGAAGTATCTCTTTACAGGATCAAGGGAGTGTTAAGACTCATTAACATGCTAAATAACAAATATGTAGTGTGCGTAGCCATTACAGACGGCTAAGATTGCTTTAGCACCTTGGTTCAAGCGCAATATCTTTTTTTCTCTTTTTTTTTTTTAAGTATAAACTTTGTCTCAGTTGTTTATCCTAAAGAACTTGTGCTATTACACTACCAGTCAAAAGTTTGGAATAATATATTTTTTTATGTATTTGAAAAGTCTCAAGGCTGCATTTATTTGGTCAAAAATACAGTAAAAATAGTAATATTGTGACATATTAAATTAAAATGTATTCCTGTGATGGCAAAGCTGAATTTTCAGCAGCCATTACTCTATTCTTTAATGTTGCTGGATCATTCTAATTTATCATTATTATGTTATTATTGGTGCTCAATTATTAATAATGGCTCTTATTATTATCAATGTTTCCAACATTGATACTTTTTTTGATGATTCTTTGAATTTTGATCAATTTAATGTGTCCTTGCTCATTAAAAGCATTCATTTCTTTTTTCTTTCCTTTTTTTATCAGCAAATTAGAATGATTTCTGAAGGATCATGTGACACTAAAGACTGGAGTAATGATGCTGAAAATTCAGCTTTGCCATCACAGGAATGAAATATTTTAAAATTTATATTAAAATGGAAAACCGTTAAGTAAATTAAGAATACTTGTATAAAATCAGTAATTTTTTTTTTTTTTTTAACAAATAACTGCAGCCTTGGTGAGCATAAGAGACAAAAACATTAAAACAATCTGAATTATTCCAAAGTTTTGACCAGTAGTCTGTATATTTAACACTAGTATAGGCTAATATCATCAAATAATATGGGCTTGAAATGTTTGAGTCTCTGACTTTTGATTACAGACTTTTTATCTAGGCAATTCTGAGCTCAGTTTGTGACAATATTAAAATCTAGGGGTGTTTATTTTCCAGCAAAGTTCTAATTGCTCTTTCTAATCGTATTTCTTTGTAGAAGAAACTAAGATAGTAATGCAGTCTAATTTTTCATTTTCCTCACCTAAGGGTTGTGGCATCCGTCTACGCAGTCTTGTGTGAATGATGGGTTGATGACCTCACTCACTGACACCCACACGGTCTCATACTGAGAAAGGATGCACAGAAATGTTGTTGTATTTTATTATCAGCTTTTCGCTGTTAAACATGTGGCTGCTTTCAGTTGTGAAGTTAATCATGCACACAAGCAAGAAGCAAAAAGCAGAACTGTGCTGCAGGAAAGTGACATAAAAACAAGCTCAAAAAAGAGAACAGAGCAGCACAGAATTCTGTTAGAACAGTTGTTATTCATAATCAGATCTCATAGTATTTTTTTTAATGATATAAAATACTATTCTGAAATTATTTTAAAAACATGTCCAAATTTGTTCACTTATTTATTCTCATACTTGGGGTTAGGGGTTTGTTTGAATAACTTGGGTACTAAACGTTGGCTCCAGCACCGTTTGTTCTACAGACATGAATGATTCTTCACATTGTGCAGTTTATTTATGAAAGGTGTGTTGACTTGGAGATGATAAAACAGGTGAAAAAATCTCATAGACTTACATTGGGGGAGGGACTTGAGACATATTAGGGACAACAGTAATATAATTTGACAGTAGGAATCCACTTACAGGAGCAACCACCCAGAACCTAATTCCAATGCTCTAAAAACAGTCAGAACACCTTAGCAACTGCATAGCAAGACCATGGCAACCACAGCACTGTAGCATCATAGTGGTGACTTTTGCACAGGCAAGCACTCACATTTCCTTTACATTATAATACTTACACTCACCTAAAGGATTATTAGGAACACCATACTAATACTGTGTTTGACCCCCTTTCGCCTTCAGAACTGCCTTAATTCTACGTGGCATTGATTCAACAAGGTGCTGAAAGCATTCTTTAGAAATGTTGGCCCATATTGATAGGATAGCATCTTGCAGTTGATGGAGATTTGTGGGATGCACATCCAGGGCACGAAGCTCCCGTTCCACCACATCCCAAAGATGCTCTATTGGGTTGAGATCTGGTGACTGTGGGGACCATTTTAGTACAGTGAACTCATTGTCATGTTCAAGAAACCAATTTGAAATGATTCAAGCTTTGTGACATGGTGCATTATCCTGCTGGAAGTAGCCATCAGAGGATGGGTACATGGTGGTCATAAAGGGATGGACATGGTCAGAAACAATGCTCAGGTAGGCCGTGGCATTTAAACGATGCCCAATTGGCACTAAGGGGCCTAAAGTGTGCCAAGAAAACATCCCCCACACCATTACACCACCACCACCAGCCTGCACAGTGGTAACAAGGCATGATGGATCCATGTTCGCCAAATTCTGACTCTACCATCTGAATGTCTCAACAGAAATCGAGACTCATCAGACCAGGCAACATTTTTCCAGTCTTCAACTGTCCAATTTTGGTGAGCTTGTGCAAATTGTAGCCTCTTTTTCCTATTTGTAGTGGAGATGAGTGGTACCCGGTGGGGTCTTCTGCTGTTGTAGCCCATCCGCCTCAAGGATGTGCGTGTTGTGGCTTCACAAATGCTTTGCTGCATACCTCGGTTGTAACGAGTGGTTATTTCAGTCAAAGTTGCTCTTCTATCAGCTTGAATCAGTCGGCCCATTCTCCTCTGACCTCTAGCATCAACAAGGCATTTTCGCCCACAGGACTGCCGCATACTGGATGTTTTTCCCTTTTCACACCATTCTTTGTAAACTCTAGAAATGGTTGTGCGTGAAAATCCCAGTAACTGAGCAGATTGTGAAATACTCAGACTGGCCCGTCTGGCACCAACAACCATGCCACGCTCAAAATTGCTTAAATCATCTTTCTTTCCCATTTTGACATTCAGTTTGGAGTTCAGGAGATTGTCTTGACCAGGACCACACCCCTAAATGCATTGAAGCAACTGCCATGTGATTGGTTGATTAGATAATTGCTATCTAATGAGAAATTGAACAGGTGTTCCTAATAATCCTTTAGGTGAGTGTATAATAAATACAACTGCACATTTTCATGCTTAGATGACAAAATAATTATGCTTTACTGTTTAAATGTTATCAGTCAGCATGCTGAAAATTCAAATGCAGAAAAAAGTCTAAGATTATTAATCATTTCCTGATTTTCCTAATCATTAATACCAACCTTAGTGTTTATAGATACCAACCTTAGTATATCGAAGAGTTTCGAAAATGTGCCATCCATTCATTTCCTTTTATAATTCTTTTTAAAACCCATAAGGTTCTACAAAAACTTATATATGGGATAGAAAGAGAGATTAGAGAGATGAAAACTGGAAAGTGTGTTGGTTTGCTGATATTATCACACATTAAGACTTCCCTCTCATTGATCCCTGACTCAGCAGCTTTTATTAACTCCTGTAATTATTCTTTAGTCTCCAGCCGTCAGCAAATTCATGTACTGTACATGCAGACATAATATTTTTGAATGCTTACAAAACTGTGAAGAATAGAAGGAATTCACTGCGTTTGGCTTTATTTTTCTTCTGGAGGTATTGGTAGCACAGTGAATCATCTAAGCTGATGTTTAGAGTGTCTATGTTTTTATTCAGTAAACATTTACTTACAGTCAGTGTCCGGCGGCTTCTCACATTGGCTGTGAAACCGGTTTTGTGACCGGTGAGGGGAAAGAGTGAGACCGCTACAGGAAGAAGAAAAGCTGCTGCTTGTTTTGGGAGAGACTTGTAAAGTAGAGGGCATTTCCCTGTTGCTTAGCATATTACTGTGTGATTTAAGATGGAGAAACATTTTAGGAATGTGAGAGAAACTCAAACCCAGCCACACCGGGGAACCAGTAGCAGATCAGGTATTTTTCTCATTTTCTTATTGCATTTCCTTGTGACATGACCTTCAGTTCACATGTATTTGTGCTATATGTAATAGTCTTGTTAGACCAGTTTGTTTGACCTGTGTAAGTTTTGCGATGAGACCGAGAGATGCATTGTCTGAATTTTCTAGCACACAAACTTCATCAGACCATTTATACAGTATATATCTGTTGGTATGTGTTATATATAATCTTGTGGACAGTTTGCTGTAAATTCAAACATATATAAACAGGTGAATCTCATACAGTAGGTCAAAAATGTGTCCAGGGGCCAGTTGCATAAACATAGCCATTATGTCAAGTACTAGTATGACCAAATAGCGGTTAGTCAAGGTGCAATCAGTCTTACTTTTTAGGATCAAATTAGACCAATCTTTGTTTTTATGTTTTTAACCAGATTTTTTAAAAATAATTTTTCCTGAGGTGCACTAATAATGTTAATATGATTTTTACATTAAAAAAATTGTCATAATTTAGATATAAATTGCCATTTTCCATCCTGATTTTAGCCAAAGACTATAGATATAGAAAGACGGTTCACACCTATTAGCTATGAACGGGAGAAACTGCAACACGCAATATGGCGAAATAATTCCCGCCTTCAAGGTAAAAGAGCCAATTGCTGATTGATAAAGTCATTATGTCACTGCAGCTGCCGTTGGAAGCTCTGGTTCCCATAGAAACCTGAAGCTGCGTTCGAAATCGCGTACTAAGTACTACATTTGAATTTGAACTTCACAACCTTTAAAAAAGTACATTCTATATATAGTAGTATGAGTGAACATACTGGACATACTACATCCGCCATGTTGTCATTATCATGTGACCTACCAGCATCAGTTGCATACCTTTACCTCCATTAATAAATCTTCTCCCATGGCCTCATGGGATACTAAAGTGTCCATCGAGAATCTCGTCAGAAGTTGTAGGTCATCCGGGGACTTTTTACCCACTGTTTTTCGAATACTATGTATTCAGACATACTACTCTGTTGGCGTACTGTTTTTCGCACTACTTGTCTAGCATGAAATTTTTTTTTTAATGCTATTTGTGCATAAGAAACAACATTTATGGGACAGTTCATGTCAGATTTTGTTGCTGATTTGAAATATGTTATTTAATTGTGAGTTTGCCAAGCTTTTTTGAGATTTTGGTCTTGGATGCACGAAATAGCTGCCCAGAGGCATTGCAAATATGGCCGCCAATGCCGGGTGACAGACTTTCCTTGAAAGGGACTTTGTTTTAGCCCTCTGATTTGAACACTCTGTTTGAAGGGGCGTGTCTGCTATGAGACTTAAGTGTAAAAACAGCAGTGGCTGTGATTGGCTGACATCTTTGCATATGAAATAAGTATTACATGTGGAACCCTCTCGAATACTTTTACTACATTTTTACTACAGCTGTCAAAATTAACGTATCATGAAAAGATTGATTGTTTATTGCGTTACATCTAGATCACATGGAAGGTTGCAGTGATGAGCATTGAGCAGATGACAGACAGTCTGTTGATCATGTGACTGCAGTGATGTCGTCATTGCAATGCGATTTCTATACTCTCACGAAATGCTTTCACAATATCTAACAATGCAAACACAATGTAAATGCAGTAAGAGATTCATTGTGTAGTGTAAGAGCTTCACTATAACGGGAGTTTTGGCAAGCGTCCAGATAAACTTGCGCTGCGTGATCGACAGATTCAGCTATTATAAAGAGAGCGTTCTTTGAAGTAAAATACTAGAGTTATTCATTATGAATTGAACTGTCATTACCCGTTTACAAATTAAATGCAGAGTTTGCGGAGTCCTTGCTGGTTCCAGAACAGTTGGCACAGCCTGATCTTTGGTCTAATGACCAAGACTGACGAGTTTGTGATAAAAAACAAACACGCCCCTACCCTAAAAGGGTCCCTATTTTGATAGCTCCACCCCACACATATGTAGGCAACACAGGCAACGACTATGGGAGAATCTTCTGTGCCAGCCGGCCAAGGGTACGATGTCATCAATAAGTGAAAGCAATGTGTGTTACTATGGTAATCCAGGTCGAATGTTCAATGAAAATCCCGTACATCAAACACACAAACACAGTTCTCATGAACAACTCAATAGCACGAGCATGACAGTCCAACTAACGAACATATTACAATTGTGACAAGATTAGAGGGTTATATCGATCACTAAAAGAGGAACCAAAGGAAACAAACATATATTAGGAGTTTATTATCTTAATTTTCGGACACGCTGCGAGCTGACGCTTGAAACAGACAGTGGTTTATAGGATGTGGAAATGAATGGGTCTTTATCACATAGCTGAAGTGAACGACGATACGATTGCAAATGGACAAACAAGCGAACATGACACACAAGCATATTCAAGCAAAAGCTAGCATATATTAGTTCTGTGAAACAAAACAAAACCAATGTTACTCGCCTATCAAGAAGAAATAAAGCAACCTCGGCATCCGATTGCAGGCCTTAGCGCTCCTTGAGTTCTTTCCAGCACTGGAAAGCTGATAATTTTTGCCTGATCGTAAGGCTTTTTTTGTTCCATAGACATTTTCCACATTTGTTTTTTATCTGCCATCTCTCTCTTTCTGTCGTCGCACGGCTAATGTCCGTCCTGTGTGTCGTGTCTTTTGAATAATGACGTGCACTGAGAGCTGTCTTCTCCCCGTCATTAGTAGACATGCCCCTTACTGCTGATTGCCTACAAGTTTGTTTTGGTACTCTGCCCGAGACACTTTCATAAAGCAGTTTTGAAATAACACTTACCCCAGCTTTAATTCTGACTTGGTCTGGTATGTAAGGAGTGTTGCAGGAGGGTCAGGGCAGGATCCTGAACTCAGGTCCAGCCCATAACGCTGGGTGTCTTTCAGATGTCAGGAATGCATCTTTTACTCTTTACTTAAGAGCATTTGATGTTATGCATTGATTATCTTTGAATTGATTATGTAATTGGCATGATACATTTACCCGACTTAAATTGTTACATTTGATTTATTCTGATTTACTCTGGAATTATTAACCCTAGAAGATTACGCTAAGTCAATAACACCGCAAATCTACACTCAGGTTAGTAACGGACTAGAACACAGTTTAGGTGAAGCAGAGGGGCGCACCAGACTGATGTTCTAGAGTGCCGACTAACACATTGGCATTAGTTACTTATACTTAGACTGTAGAGGCTAATAGGCTCAATGGGTTTTCCGTTTAGAGCAACAGTGTTGCTAGACCAATCTAAATAGGGTAGATCTGATTATTGTAATATTATTCTAACTACGTATACGTGGGAAACCATGGCATGATTATGCAAAGTTACCATTAGAGGACGTTAAGTTGGTCACTTGGTTCTATGGTAATAGTCATGGCCTCTGGTTAGATATAGTCTTGCCTTAATTAAGTATGTTCAGATCTGTGAGGACTAAATAATATATTCTAGAATGAGCAAAGTGGAGTACGGCCGTCTAGAATATTAGTCAATCGCCTCTGTCTAATGACCAAGACTGACCAGTTTGTGATAAAGAGATTGTAACCTGGCCGGTGCGAGACTCGAAGTGTTATTGGGATCCGGATGAACAGATATAATTAAACAGAATAATCAAATGTATAGTTAAACTATTATACAAATGACCAAATAACCAATCGGCATTCTAACCTAAATTCGAGTCGGATAAAAGTAAATTGGAATTAAATAAAATACCACGCTGAAAAGACTGAACGCGCAGAAACCTTCACCCGCTTATCGGAAACCGTTGTTGGGACGATTGGGCTACACTGTGATAAACCTAAAGTGCATTAATCACCACCAGTATTATGAAGAAAAAGCAAACAATGACAGCAGTCGTGAATGTTCTGAAAGCTTCTTACACAGATTAAACGCAATCCCCTATTAATTACTATTACTATGCTGTTACAGTAGTAATAATGACAGTAGCTGCATGCTGTCATATTTTGGTAGAAGCCGGTTACTATTTTTGTGATGTTTTGGCTCTTTGTTTATTACGTCAATATTGAATCAGTGCTCGGGGGACAGTTGGTAAATGCAGGATTAATCTGATGTACCATCGCTTTCATGCGTTATAGTTCAGCTCAGTGTTCTGATAGTTGGTTACAATTATCTTAAATGCTGCATACATACTGGAAATTGATTGAGCCTAATTTATGGAAGCATTTATTATTACATCGACCAAATCCATAATTCACTGCCTTATTGAATACCACAGTATTTACATTCATTATGGCCACATGACTGTGAACATGATTCATGGCAAATCTACTCTAATGCTCTAACAAGGGCTCCACATGCTAAATTACATGCTACACAGTATCATAAATAACCTCATAGACATGTCATTTTGTATTCAGATTAAAGATGACTGTATTTTAGTGTTTCTAACCATGCAAACTGATTAATTGAGGTGTCATGGAAACAATTTGGATGGTTATCCAGCTCTACATCCTAGTACTCCATTAAGTGTGCTGATTTGTGCAGCGTTTATTAGAAGAGTCTGTCTTTGATCGCTCATAAAAAAGGCTTTATTTAGGGTCTCACCAGCCCTTTTCTTTCATGTTTGTTAAAGTTTGTTTGTTGTGGTTGTTTTGTTAGCTTACAGAATGTTTTTTTTTTTTTTGTAAAGCTTCCATTAAAAATGACTCTTATGTGAACGTGTACGTTTGAGTGTGCGGGGGACACCAGATCCTTCTGTCACAAGGGCTCCAGATGGTACAAGGAAAAAGCCTTGCTTTAATCTCATGCCCAGGATAAAATGCACACACACCCCGTCCCGCTCACTTTAAACTTATTTAAATGTACATTATACTGACTGCTTTTGTCACATTCTCTGTTTACTTCATTAAACATTTGGTGTCTTTTATGTTTCCGCTGGTTATACTTTCATTTGTTGAGTTCTTCATCATTCATTCACTGAATTATTTCTCTTTTTTCCCCAGCCTGTTTAATTGTCTCTCAGTAGTGTAACAGTTTTATATTTTCAGCTGTGCATGTGCGCTTTATAAACTGTGTGAGTGCCTTAATGCGCACATGTGTGTACAATTGGAAACCACATGCCACTTGTTTACTGTTTGGCTTTCATCTTTTATGTGCATTAGAAATAGAGTATACATTAACACAGCTATCTGATGCCCTAGATATCACAGCAGAATTAATTGCTGGTGCGTCTCTGGGGATTTACTTTTCTTTTGTTTTGCTACAAATGCTGGATTAATGCTCTCTCTTCACATGCAGACCTTCTGCTCAGTGTTTTTATCATCCAGAATACATTTGTCTACTTTGTTCTACAATCACAATAGCATACATAATACAGTTTTATGGTTTCACTTCGAAGGTAAAATGTATATTCTACATGCAGATGAAATTAAGCTTATTTAGTTAGTTCGTTATCAATCAATTTGTTATATTTTGACTTAATTTAATCACACAAAAATATTTAATTTATATAAAGTCTATTTTATTTATTTATTTTATCTATTTATATTTATTTTAAGCTTTAAACTTAATCTAAATTATATAATTTCTGATTGTATTTATTTATTTTGTATTGTGAAACTATTTTAAGATTTCAATTTGGTATAATTTTGCAATGGGTCTTTTTCTATTCCATCAGGACAATTCTCTGTGCCCTAAATTAAGTCCTGTGTTAAAGAACTGGCCTGCACAAAAGCCTGACTTGAAATCCATTGAACACCTTTGGGATGAAATGGCATTCATGTCTAAATGGGATCAAATCCTCACAACCACACTATAAACCCAAATAAGTTGAGTAAACCTCAAAAAAATTGAGGTTACATCAAATTTTTTTAAGTTAAGAAATGTTTAGTTTAAGTTTAAGCAAGCAGAACTTGCAGATTTTTATTTTGTATACATACATTTTAATTGCTCTTAACTTGAAATATTTGAAGTGAACTTGAAGTGAATGCATACATTTAACTTAAAATGATCATGTAACCTTAAACTAAAATATTTTTAGTAGTGGAAACATGGCTAGCTTTAACCAATTCAATAAATACCACCTTGCTAATAGGCGACAATGCTATGATAGCATTAGCATAGCATAGCACTTGCTGAATGAGTACAGCAATGTAAAACATTTAACATATATCTGTTCTCAAACTAAGCTCATGCTCCACTATAGTCACCAAAAACAACATAATGATACTCTTCTAAACTAGCATAACCAAACATTTAACACTACTAAATCTCCCAATTAACATTAATCTTGCACCAAAAACATTATATAACACTTAATTTTAGCATTTACTCTCCCTTTTGAGTGTTATGGCAAAACATGCTGGGAAGTAGAAATCCCAGCCCCGTTTCAGATAAATTTAGAGTTCATAAAACTCAAAACAATGAAACAAAATTTAGATTACTTAAAATGTGTCAGTTTTGTGAACTCAAAAGAAAAAGAAAGTTCAAAATACTCATAAAAGTTCATTTGATTGAACTCATTTGTTTAATTTGAGTTGGCTCTACTCAAAGCAATTAATTATTTTGAGCATTAGGGTTCACGTTGCATTCACATGGGGCATCGGCGTCAACGCTTGACGGAGGGCGTGTCTGAAGCTTGGTGCTGATGCAACCGTCATAGTGACAACAGTCAATCATACTTCTTTTCCGGTGTTGCATGAACGTAATTGGCTAGCATCTGCTCTAGGGTATTTGCATAGGCGATCTGAACTTTTCAACTTTTTAACGCCAGTGATGCAACGGAACCCACAATTCAGTCCGGCAATGCATGACGTCACCCAATTCAAAGTAAATAAGAAGTGTTGACGCCCGTGTGACTGTGAATGTAGCGTTACAGTGCATCATGTTCAACAAGTACATATGAGTGTGCTGTTTCTGGTGTCCACATGTAGTGATCTAGACATGTTCTTGGCAGGTTTAGGATATCTTCCCGTTCTTTTTTTTTTTTTAGCCTACCCACAAGTTGCTCAGTATTTCTTTCCCCCCTCATTTTCCATCTGTATCGAGATAATCGTGAAAGCACGTCAAAATAATTTTTTTACATTTTTTTTTTTTCGTTTCTGGAATGTAGTTTCCAGTATTACGTGACACCTGTTCATGTCTCTATTTCAGAAAAAAATATATTTCAGGCTGTTATTTTTGAATGTTTGCAGTACATAAATGCTAATTAACAACTTCGAGGCCCCCAGTGCATCTAAAACTAGGAGAGATAGTTTTACAGGCTTTAGGGTTTTAATACCATTAGTGTTGGTCTAGCGATTAGCTGATGCTAATTAGGGTCAGTAAGAAATTAATACTTTTATTCAGCAAGATTAAAAGCATGCATTAGATAGGGAAAAAAGTCACAGTAAAGACATTTATGATGTTACAAAAGATTTCTATTTCAAATAACTGCTTTTCCATTCATCAAAGAATCCTGAAAAAATATATTTTTGTAGTAAAAAGAAGGTGCTCAAGAAACAAAATGAGCATATTTGAATGATTTCTGAAGGATTTTGTGACACTGCAGACCATACTTTGTAAATAGCGGCGAGAATAAAACTAAATATTTCTTATTTTGTCTTTCAGATAAAGCTGGCAACCCCAGCTGCTTTCCCTCCAAACAGTGTGATGAAGAGGAACCTTGTGTTGGGGTGAAGATTGCTCAGAACAAAGGTGGGCAATATCCCTCCCTTCCTTTCCTTCTTATTCTGTTTCTTCCTTTCTCTGTTCATTAAGACTTGGAGCTTGGACCCAGGGGAGTCTACCATTTTACTGTAGCTGTTGTGTGTCAGAATGAATCTTTCCTAAAAAACCTGCAGCTGCGAGCTGTTGTAATTATGATCCGTTGTAAGAGATAACAGATACTTTTACATGTTATGTAATAGTAGTTTTAAGTGTTGTGGAAATTAATGGGCATGACTGAACATGCACTGGGGTCAATAATTCATCTACCTACGTTTTTGGTCTGTTCTCTATTTTTTTTCTTCTGTTTCTCTTGATTAATGGAAGAGGGTTAACATGGAGATGAATTTGAAGAATTTTGCAGTTAATTCAGGCCATATTTGGTGTTTAATGTACAATTATGTGGGGCAGGATCACTGGACCAATGAGATTATACGGTGGTTTGTCATGCATGCCACCACATAAATAGAAACCATGCGATCTACAAAATATCCTTTTGCTTGTTGCTTTTCTGTGGTAAGAACAAAAACTGCAATAAATAGAGTGGTGCAGGGATGACGTATTTGTTGTTCCATATTTTTATCACCCTGGTTCTCTTAACAAAAACCTAATAGGTTTTTTTTCCATTAGCTTTTGGATTATTGCAGAAAATAAGATCTGTGACTAACAATCAGAATCAGAATGAACTTTATTGCCAAGTATGTTTACACATACAAGCTTCCACAGCAGAGACAGAATGACCGCAATAAGAATGACCGATAATAAAAATATTAACTAAGACAATAGTCAATATTTGTATGTACAGGTATGTTATACAAATGTAAGGGAATGTAAATAAGGGTATGGTGTGCTAAATAAATACAAATTGAAATAGCGTTTTGTATTGCACATGTTTATTGCCCAGTGGGGGCATCAACGGTTCATGAGATGGATTGCCTGAGGAAGGAAACTTTTCTTGTGCCTGGCTGTTCTGTTGCTCTGTAGCGCCGGCCAGATGGCAACAGTTCAAAGAGGAAGTGGCCTGGATGTGAGGGGTCCAGAGTGATTTTGGCAGCCCTTTTACTCACTCTGGATGGGTGCAGTTCTTGGAGAGTGGGGAGAGTTGTGCCGATGATTCTCTCAGCAGTCCGGACTGTAGAAGGCCACTGTAGTCTTCTGAGATCTGATTTGGTAGCTGAGCTGAACCAGACAGTTATAGAAGTGCAGACTCAATGATTGCAGAGTAGAACTCCATCAGCAGCTCCTGTGGCAGGTTGAACTTCCTCAGCTGGCCTTTTTGACAATGGAGTTTTGTGGAACTCCCACTTCAGGTCCTGAGAGATTGTGGTGCTCAGGAAACTCAATGACTCCACTGCTGCCACAGTGCTGTTCATGATGGTGAGTAGAAGAAAAACCCCAACACTTCCCCCCAAAGTCCGCAATCCTCTCCACTGTTTTGCGCATGTTCAGCTCCAGGTTGTTATGACTGCACCAGAAAGCCAGTTCTTTAACTTCCTGTCTGTACGCAGACTCATCACCGTCCTGAATGAGGCAGATGAGTGTGGTGTTGTCTGCAAACTTCAGGAGCTAGACAGAGGGGTATTTTGCGGTGCAGTCCTTGGTGTACAGAAAGAAGAGGGGAGAGCACACATCCCTTGGGGGGCGCCAGTGCTGATCGTGCGGGTGTTGGCTGCTGCCTGTCTGTCAGGAAGTTGGTGATCCACTGACAGATGGAGAAGGGCACAGAGAGCTGGGTTAATTTGGACAGGAGGAGGTTTGGAAAACCTTTTTACTGCATCATCCACAGACCTGTTTGCTCAGTAAGCAAACTGCAGGGGGTCCAGCAAGAGTCCAGTAATGTCCTTCAGGTAGGCTAATACCAGTTTCTCAAATGACTTCATGACAACAGCTGTTAAGGCAACGGGTCTGTAGTCATTCAGTCCTATGAATTTGGGTTTCTTTGGGATGGGGATGATGGTGGAGCATTTGAAGCAGAAAGGAACTTCTCACAACTCCAGTGATCTGTTGAAGATCTGTGTGAAGATAGGGGCCAGCTGGTCAGCACAGGTTTTTAGACAGGCTGGTGAAACACTGTCTGGGCCTGGTGTTTTACTTCTGTTTCTTAAGGTCAGAAGGGGTATGGGGTTTGAGACCGGGTTTTTCAAACTTGGATTATAATTATAATTATAAGAGCGAGATTATAAGCCCAACGAGGCTGTGAAAGCGGACTAAAGAGTGGCTGAGTTTACCTGTTTGGTGTGGTGTTTAATGTCAACCTCTGTAGTCCCATTTAGCCACTTGTTAGCAACCACCTCTTACAAGACAAGTAAATGATTTAAAATAACACAGGCTAATACTGATGTATTTTATATCATAGAAAAATCTCTTGAGCATGTGTACACCACAGACCTTATTTTAAGCATTTAACCAAAAACCCATTCCAAAAACCCATTGATTTCAGGATGATGGAACCGGAAAGTGCTTAAATGGAAACTCGTTTCCGGGTTTTGGCCTACAAAAATACGTCATCCCTGTGCCACTCTATTGCTTTTATTGCTTTGGATGAAAATGCTCAATGAATAAATGTACACAATTTCAAATACAGGTATAAAAGGTACAGTATGTTGTTATGGGAAGAAGGAAGCGGGTACTGGCAAACGTTTCACACAACTTAAATCAAAATAAACAAGCACAAAACAAAAAAGTCACGGACGACTGCCGCACACACATAAACAAAACATAACATAAATGTCCAGGCCTGGTCCTCTCTCGTCCTTCACTGTCGTCGCTCTTTCTTTTTTGCTTCTGAAGATCCTCTATGAGAAATTCAAGGGCGGTGTGGTGCGCTGGTGGTGCTCATTATCAATCACACCACTGGCCTCGCCCTGTTCTCAAGGCCTTCGGCCTCGTCCTGCTTGCCACAACAGGATTACATATTACATAATTTACATTGTTCTGTCAGTGTCTGTTGCTCTGTGTAAACAAATGCCATGTTATACCTCCACAAAGTCTTTTTTTTTTTTTTTTTCATTTATCATATCAGTATTAACCGGGAAGTTTTTCTTCTCTAGTCCATATGGACAACTGGAGGTCTGTAGTGACATGGCATTACAGCAGTTGTGCTCATCAGACTTGTTTAAGCTCGGATACATGAACACTGAGCTTACTCTAATAGTGGAAATATGATAATGCCAAATGTAAGAGATCTCAGAGTTGAGAACTACATTTGACTTCACTTCACCTTTTATTTGATGGTTTTGAACAGGTGGTTAATGGTGTGGTTTTGGCCCTGGGTATATGACCTATAGTGGTTACGTGGTTTTTTCCTTGCTTATTTACATTGTGTACAGTGTTTTGAAGCGTCACACATTACCATTAAAACATTTGGGGTCAGTAAGATGTTTTTTTTTGTTTTTGTTTTTTTTTAGGAAGAATTTTTTTTCCAGCAAGGATGCATTTTATTAATCAAAAGTGACCGTAAAGACATTTTATAATGTTAGAAAGATTTCTATATCAAATAAATATTTTCAACTTTCTATTCATAAAAGAATCCTGGAAAAAATGATCTGTTTCCACAAAAATATTAAGCAGCACAGCAGTTTTCAATATACATAATAAGAATGTGGCACTGAAGACTGGAGTAATGATGCTGAAAATTCATCTTATTGAATTATTATATCACAGGAATAAATAACAGACTTCAAAAACATTTTTAAAAATCTTACTGACCCCAAACTTTTGAATGGTAGTGTATATATGCTAAACATTATGTACTTATGTTTAGCATTATATAAAATAGATTTTTCGGTTTCCTCCTGTAGTGGTTAATTTTTGCAAAACAAAAAACGAAAAAAATCCTGCTTGGTCTGTTGGACTTCACATTATCTTCATGTCTGGATCATCACATCATAGACCTTTGGTGTAGGCATGTGACGTCATCAAATTTTCATGTTGCGATTAATTGCTGGAGCTTTTATCCCGGTATACGGTATTATCACGATATTGAAATAAGTTGCAAAAAAAAGTGTTGTCATACTATAACAGGTTTAATAACTTTTTCTTATAACAAAAATAACCGAACATTTAAATACAATAAAGCAATACACAAAAATTTATAAAATCAACAAATATTTCAAACAGATGAAAGTACAAAAGAATTATAAAGAACAATAGGTATCACTTTACAATAAGGTATCACTAGTTAGTGCATTAACTAACATTAACAAAGAGCAAATAGCGACATTTGTTAGAGAAGTTATTATTCTTTGTTTTAAAAAAAAAGCAACTGTTAGTTAATGTTAGCTCAGATCCATTAAATAATACAGTTACAACTTTTGATTTTAATACTGTGTTATTAAATGTTGACATTTACATTTAACTTAAAGGCCTGTTCACACCGGGACGATTTTCGCGCGTGTTTATCGCCGACGTTTAACGGCTCGGCGCGTTAAAAACTGGCCGACCAATGAGACCGGCGCTTTTGTTCACGTGCATGGAGCTGCTGAAGTTACAGGAAAACACTACTTGGTGGCGCTCAAGCACAAAACGGTCTTGCCGAGCACACATTGATACGCAGAAGTAAGTAGACAAAGAAGATGAGCTGCTAATCCTTGTCACTGTGACACCGCTGCTTGCGTGGATGGTTTTGGCAAGCACGTAAATACTGGCTGAATCCGAAATCGCCCCTTAAACCCTCATTCAC
This sequence comes from Rhinogobio ventralis, assembly GCA_039654625.1. NCBI lineage: Eukaryota > Metazoa > Chordata > Actinopteri > Cypriniformes > Gobionidae > Rhinogobio > Rhinogobio ventralis. The sequence goes on along the minus strand of CM077206.1, from coordinate 14,942,477 downwards.
TATTCCCTACGTTAGTCCACTAATACAGTTCACTTGAAGGAGTGAATGAAAACGAGTGCGTGAAGTCGGACAGCCGTTGAGCGTACATCGGCTGTACACTCGTTATTGCGGTGCAATGTGGGATAGAATGAGTGCACTCAGTAATGTCCACTATGGTTTCGGACACCACTACAAATGGCTGTCCCCTCAAATAATGCCCTATTTGAGGAAATAGGGGGCGATTTCGGATTCAGTCACCGTCTCTCTTCTTCTGCGTGACAAGCGAGTGTCAGAAGCGTAAAGTGCCGCAGCACCACCTTGTGTACCGGGAGCGCCATCTACTGAATTTGCACGTTCACTTGGCGCATCGCCAGTGAAAATCGCTTCGGCGTGAACACTCAAGACGCGCCGAAAAACGCTGGCGATAAACGCGCGATATTCGTTCCGGTGTGTACAGGCCTTAAGATTAATAAATGCTTTAGAAGTATTTGTCGTTGTCAGTTTGTTAACTAATGAATAAACTAAATTTAAATAATGGCGCCTTAATGTAAATTGTGTGACTGAACAATAAAGAATCAGAACATATTCAAACAAAATCTAGGGCATAATCTAGGATTAAAATATATAAAAAAAAATATTTGAAAGTAAATAGCCTCAAGTCTTTAAGTATTAAGTATTTGGTTATGTGATGAACACTGTAGTGAATACAGAAATATGAATGGCTGTTTGAAATATTTTAATACTGTTTGGTAGCGCGAGTCTGATTTGTTTACGAGGGTTACCGGGGAAACGGCTGCATTTCTGCTGTTTCATCAGCGCCATCTGCTGTCAGACTTTCATTCAGCGCGTCTCCATCAATCGTCCCGCCATGCGCTGTTCATGCGCATTTGGGTTTGTTTACAGTGAGCATGCCTCTTTGACACAGCATACAGCGATGTTGTTCATTTTAAACGGTTGATGGGTAAAGTATTCTTAAAATGCATTCTAAAAATCGGAATAATTCGCAATAAATAATTATTCACGGTATTTTTAATTTCCCACAATAACAATATCATGCATGTTCATTATCGTGATATATCGTATTACCGTATACCGGCACATGTCTACTTTGGTAATTGTTGTGGATACTGTTGCCATGGCAGGTTGATGTTCAGAAAGATGTTGTATCTGCATATCTGCAAATACTAAAAGTAACGTTAGCTTCAAATTGCCACCAGAAGTGAACTATAAGCAGCAAAGCAGAATATGAGAATTTTACTTCATTAACTGTGTGGAACAGAAAGTCTGAGGGCATAAGTATTTATAGACTTACAGTACTTTAGGTTCAAGTTGAGTTTGGTTTGGCTGTCTGGGATGCATCAAGATGGTTGTGCAATACCAGATTCTCAGGACACTAAACTCTTCTCTGTCTCCACTTGATGTCAAAATGAGATTAAAGTAAATCAGATCTGCAGTGGAAACTGGTAAACAGTTTAATGAACTTGAAAAGTGTGTCTGCATGCAGTTTACATGTTCAAGAATCCCCCGATTTAAGACGGTTGGCAATGAGACTGATGCTGCCTGAAGCTATTGAAGGGGCACCATAGACTTGTCAGGATTTTTGACAGGAATGAAAACGAGGTTGTGAGGTATAGAAGTACAGTGCATTCAATGGATGGTTTTGTTTAACTACGTGCCAATTGTACGTGCGAACTCCATTTTTAAAAATGACTTATTTTCTTCCACGTAAAATTCAATATGTCATGCACCCTGGCTAAGGTCTATTATTGCATTTGTTCCTCATTTCATCTACCCTCACAGTCACTCTGGTTCTCATTCCATTCAGAAATGCAACAATAATCACACTGGACTGTGCTCTTAAGGTTTTAAAGGGTTAGTTCACGCAAAAATAAAAATGTAGTCATCATTTACTCATGCCATTCCAAACCTGTACATTCTTTCTTCTCCAGAACACAAAAGGATAAAAATGTGAAGAATGGCTTTTCAATTAAACAAAATATGTGATCATTCAAAGATTTCCACTACAAAAGATATTTGAGACCATGGGTTATGACCGTGTTTGACTGTAAGTGGCCTGTTGTGCTTGAGCGCTCTGTGTGTGTAGAGGGAGGCGCCGTTTCCTCGTGTCTTTGTGGCAGAGTTTCACTCGGTCCGTGGTTTATAGAGGACCGGAAGGCTTGAATGAAGAAAACAGCTCTTATGTTTTTCTCTTGTCCTGAGATTATTTGGACTAATTTTTTCACAGACAGAAGGTGAGATTACTCTGGCTTAAAACTGATCACAATTGTACCCCTTCTGGTCCTGAGTTTTCATTGGTTAACAGTATAATTCAACTTGGCAACAGCACATTAGCGGAGGACGCTAGAAAAGCTTTTGTGTATTTTGACACACATTTGTTTTTGTTTTCTTCTCTGTGAGTGTGACATTGTTAGATTGCATTTACATTTTATTTTATTTTGTAATTCTGTTATTTTACAGAATAATTAAAATCAGAACACATTTATGAATATGATAGGAATCCACTTTATTTATTTATCTGCAGAAATGTCTATCTCAGACATTTGGTCACCTGTCTGCTTTCTGACTTTCTCACGGGTTTGTTTGCCAACATGCATGAGCAAGTTTAAACAGTTCGCGTTTTTCAGTCTTGTTAGTTTGCATTTTTCATCTGGCACCATTGCATGTTGAAGGAAATGCATTTAACATATGTGCGTTTCTAACTTCCTTCATGTTTTTATTGCCTCTTTATGTTCCTGTATTGCATGACAAGCTCTAAAACACTTTTGCTGCCCCAAATTCCTGCCCCTTATGGTCAGTTTACAGTTCCCACGTCGTTTTGTGAACTAAATGAGCTGTTCTTATCTGTTCTGTGTTGGTTGGTACTTTCCCACAAGGTTTTTATTGATAGTACCAGAACCAGCCATATTCAAATATACTGTATGGTGTTTTTTTTCCCATAAGGTAGACATTGTACTATTCAAATTAAGGATGATTATTATGTTGCAATTTGTAACTGTAACTAGTTAAAACTGGATTTTATGTGTCAAACGTCCATCTACAAACGCATAAACATCTGGAATGGATTTAGTGACCAAAGATCAGACATTAATTGCTATTAAACTCCGATGTTGATCTGAGTCTTTAACTGAGCTCTCTGTATATGTCAGGTCAGACCACAGACTTCTTTTCCCTTTCTATACTTAGCTAGGAATGCCAAAGTTGGCACAAATCTGTGTTTTAAACTCTGGGAATGCGGAAAATTTTTACTTTTTCCCATGCTCGCATTTTAGCTGCAATTATCATAGTTTACAGTCACTAGACCACACGTGGTTTGACATCAACATGGCTTACTCTTCTACTCTTTACAGCTGCAAATTCCAGTGAGACATTTATAATAGATCTACATGGAGGTGTTTCTGTTATGATGTAGTTTTTTTTTTTTTTTTTTCATTTCTTTTCCCATACAGAGGATTATGGGAAGAGGTTGCCATGGTAACTTAGAGGCCAGTTAAATAGAATGATCCTGGGTATGCCCTGAGTTTAGCTGCATTATTCACCTGAGGATGCTTTGGTTGTTTTGTTAGGCAGGTAATATGCTTATACGAACATGCTAAGGTAGTAAATTCCAGCAAAAATGGACCTTTTCTGGTAAATCTGCCTCATCTGCAACTGCTTTCCATCTTTTATACATCTTATATACCACTCAGACATCTGCACCAAAATGTTGTTAAAACTATGACGCTAATTGCTGGAAATAGCCTTAGCACCTTTGACGAAAGAGGTTAAAACCATAGTATTTTGTCTTAGTAAGAAAATCTTTAAATGTTTTAGTAATCGGGCTAAGTTCTTCATCTGTTCAGACCAGTTAGATGACATTTCTTTCAAATGAGCACAGCTCACACAGAGAAACTTAGTTAACACACACGGTTAAAATTCTAAATGAGTTTTTATATTTATAACATATGATACAGTTAAGCAATATCACACGAGCAAGAGTGCTGTTTTCCAGAATACCATCACGACTGAAAATGTGACACTGATTTCATATGACAGTTCCATAAACAATTAATTAACATTAAGTCCCATTTTAGATATTGACTGTTTTTGTTCTATTTCAGCAGCGAAAATAGTTCCAAACAAAGATCACAGCAGAACCATAACGCGTCTCAGACGCAGTGTGTTACTGAATGATTCAGCGTTTTGAATGAATCGATTGAATCAAAGATTCAATGACCTAATCATAAACTCTTGAATGAATCAGCCGTTTCAACGAATCAACTTAATCAACTTAAGTCACATGCCGCCACCTACTGGTAGTTTAGTTTCATGTTTAAACATTCTTTCCAACATTTCTTATTTGTATATCATTTTTTTTTTTTTTAAACAATCTCATAACATTATTTAATACAGTTGTATTTTTTTTCATTGTAAATTATTTAATTTGATTGGTAACAGCCCTATAGTGTCTTATTCTAATTAAATTTATTGATCAAATTTAACTATATAAAATGAAAGCTGGAGCATATTTAATAAGATTAGGGAAAAAAGTCAAAGCTGATTGAACACTGGTTCAGAATAAATTCTTTTTTCTTTTTTTTTCCCCGGACAAGCACATTTTTTTACTCGGACAAGTGAATGACAGATTTACTTGATTTACTTGTACCCATTTACCCTGTGTGTGTATATATATATATATATATATATATATATATATATATATATATATATATATATATATATATATATATATATATATATATATATATATATATATATATATATATATATATATATATATATATATATATATATATATATATATATATATATATATATAATAATTAGGTATGCATCGATCTGAACATTTTTGGCTGATACGATAATTCTTTGTTTGAAAGTCGATAGATATATTCGCTGATAAATCTAAATCCAATTTTTTTAAACTGTATTTCAAGAAATTTAAAACCTTCATGGTGAACAATGCGCATCTGTAGAAAGCTGTCTCAGCTGAAGAAAATAATCCATTATTTATCGGCTTTAACACAGACCAAATTTTCTTATCGGGCCGATAATGATAACATTAAAAATGGACATATATATTGGCCGATACCGATATGGTGGCCGATATATCTTGCATCCCTAATAATAATTAAATATTACATCAAAATACTACAGAAAAGACAACAATAGTACTTTCCTACTAAGTATTAAAACACTTCAAGAAATATGCAGAAATCATTGGTATATAATCAGATTAAAGCGCCTATTGTATTTTCACACATTCAGTCTTATCAGTACGTTTCTCCTCATTTTTCTATTTAAAGGTCATGTGTGATCAAGGCCGGTGGTCAAAACGAAGAAAATGCAACACTGCCGGAAATGTTCTGATGCTACATGTAAAAAAACATTGTAAGACATATAGTTTAAACATGTACAAATTTAGAAGACTCATTCTAATATAAGAATGCTGTCAAACAGTATGAGCCAAAGTTCTGAAAAAGCTGACAACACTTCACACGGTTTGGTTGTAAACCTGTCACACACGACTCAAAATGATAATTATTGACACTGAAAGTCACATGTAAACGTAGCTGCTGAAATATAGGCATTTAGAGGCTTTCTCCCCAGCCTTAAAAAAAAGCTTTTTTCAATCCTGCCCACAAACTGAGCCAAAACTGAGATGAATGGACCAATCTCACATGAAGCTGTTCTTACACCATCACCACCACCATATATTTACTGCCAGCACAACAGCATCATTCATTGTCAGACATGGACAGTCCCATGCAGCCTATTGACCTAAGATGTTTAGATTGGCCTAAGTGAAGAAAAGGGCTGAGAAGGCCATAGAAAGACTCTTTGTGCTCACTAATGCATTAACATCCCCATGCTTTAATTTAACAGGACATGGGCTTCATTTGCATGGGAGCCTTTGACAAGACGGTTTATAGAAGAAAGCAACACACTTGGATTTCCTGTTCATTGCATCCAAATGGGGATTTCTAAGATGACAAAGGAGTGCCAGACTTTCAATATAACTGTTAATATTGTGTGTGCATGTGTATTTTGTTTGTGGACTCAAAATGAAACTTTTTGCTGTCCTGATTATGAGTCAAGTAATTTTGAGGAATTTTGGAGAAGTTAACTATGTGTTGCTGCACTCTTTTAATCTAAAGCCCCATTCACGCCAAGGATGATATAGCTTTAACGATAATAGTTATACTACTGATTCTATTAGAATAGAGAAGCCCACAGAGGAACGATTTAGTTGGAATCACTTTAAGAACAATATTTTTTTCTAGCTGATGAACGATAAAAACATTGACAGCCAATCAGAATCAATCCGACTTTAAAGAGCTTGATTTAAAGTAGCGGGCGATATTGTGCAGTGCAAGCTTGTAATAAACAGAACGTTAATGTTCTTGGTGTGAACTGGCCTTGACACTGTTAAAAATACCACTGCAGTCACGATTGTACCTACATAGCCTTCAGTGGACATTACATGTGTTATGACTGTAATGTGCAGTAATGATGTCACAGTGGCCTTACAGTTCTTGCAATGGCATTATTATCTTGTCTGCAAACTTATATAAACGTATGCATTTGCTTTTTTATTTCTAAAAGGAAAGTCAGTTCTCCCTGCGGCCAATCAGGCATGCAGTACCAACTCCTACCTACTTAAATGGGGAAATACTGAAGTCTCAAAAACTGCTTGCCAAACTCACATTTAAATATCATATTTTAAATCAGCAAAATCTGACATGAACTTGCGCATAAATGCCAAATTTCCGTTTGGTAAAGCCAATGCGCGTGTGCAGTCTCAGAACACTGACTCTGTCTATGGGAACATCTCCGCTTCAATTACGCGATGACTTTACCAATTGCCGAATTGCCTATTTTATATAGAATGCTGGACTTATTCCACTTTGCCGTTTTTCCCATTCATAGTAGTACTAATGAACTAGGTGTACAGGCTTTGGTTGAAATCAGCAAAAAATACTAAATTAACCCTTTTACTTATTCACTTCCTTAGTACACGTTCCTCATCTTATTAATTGGTGCATGTAATTTAAAAAAATGTTTGCCTTTTGTTATTAATAATAACTTGCTCTTTCTCTAAAATGTCTTTATTTTCTGTTGATGTCACCAGTCACCACACAGGCAGATAATATTAGCTAATAGCATTGCAAACTTGGTCTGGATTCATTCTGGTATATAACACTCAGATTTCTTTTCTTGTTTGATATCCTGTTTCACATTACGGAAGCAAAACTTCACTTTAACTTAATCTCTTAACATCAAAGTATTTTGTTAAAAAGTAACAACTTGCTCTGCCTATGAAATAACTTTTCTTTTTGGATGACATCACCAGGTCCTCTTATTTTGAAACCTCTTCCCCCAAAAACCTGCCAGAGACCATTTTACGATCCAATCATTTTCCAAAGGATCAAATCAAGTCCCTCCCAACATTTTATCTTGTTTTACTCAGAAATATCATGTCACATTATGAAAGTAAAATTGGTTGCAAAGGCATTTCATGTTGACTTGATGTTGATGTATGAAGCTGTGTTTTTTTTGTTTTGTTTTTTTGTTATTCTTTTCCTTTTGTTAGCCCATTGAAGCTTTGGAAATATTAATGTTTTGCTCCATACAGAATAGTGAGAGGAAAAAGTCACAATTATCTTTTACATTTTTTGGTCACACTTTATTTTAGGGTCCAATTCTCACTATCAACTAACTATTAACTATGACTTTTGCCTCAATAAACTCCTAATTACTGCTTATTAATAATTATTATGGTAGTTTTAGGTATTGGCTAGGATTAAGGGATTTAGAATATGGTCATGCAGAATAAGGCATTAATATGTGCTTTACAAGTACTAATAAACAGACAATATCCTAGTAATATGCATGCTAATAAAGTGTTACCAATTAGTTTTTTTCCATTTCGGAAACAAGTTTCCATAAAACCAAGATCATTTTTCCATATCTAAAACAGAACTGAATTCCTCATGTGCAAGATAATGACCCATGTCATTTTTAGATCTGAACTGTTCAAGGCCGCCTGTCATTGTCTACAGATATGTGTGTGCCTTGTTTGCCAAAGCTGTTTTTCAGGAAACATTTCTTATTTGAACAAAACAGCTTCCTCATAGATTGAATATTGATCATCCAAACAATCTGAAACACTTTATTTGTTCTGCAATTGATGCAGAGGAACCTGTGGTTATTTTTAGCTTTTGTTTCAAGTTTAAGTCACTGTTAGTTTCAATGCCACTTTTATACCAGCACTGACTGATATCAGCAGCACAAAAAGACAGACCTCTTGCATTTCACTTCTGCACAGAGGCCAGAGGGTACATTTACCAGTACTGTATTTGCATGTTTATATTACTCAGTTGAAGTCTGCATACAGTATGGCTTCTAAGCAATTAGATCAAATAAACTACTTTTGAAACGGCTGCCATTCAATTTATTTCCATACTACTTTTATCTCCTACAGCTGTTGGCAGCAGCAGTCCTGATGAGCAAGGTCGACGCAATGAGAAGTTGAATCGTGGATGCAGATTCAGCAATAAGAGCCTTACTGGAGTAAATGGAAGAGTTTCAGACCGACGGCCTCCACTTCATCCCAAACCACAAGGTAAAGAGAGTTGATCACAACAGGCATACACACATAAATCCTTCCTCAGTTTTGGAGTGTTGATAACTGCTCATGCAAAGCCATACAAATTTACAAGAAGTACATGTTAATTACACACAAACACATCTTCCCCTTTACAACAGGCCCTGAACACTAAATGTTACCATTAACAGAATTCAAATCAGCATGGCTACTGATTAATGCTGAAATGACACTGCTGTAATGAGTAATGCATCCTCAGAGTGTCCTTGAACCCAAGCGTTATTTGAAATCGTGTTTGAAAAGTGTGAATGATTTCCTAGTGATATGCATCACAGTTAAACATTTGTGAAGTTCCTTTGCTTTTGAAAAATGTAGATTCTAATCTTAGACTCTAAAATTCTAGGATGTCATTACTCTTCATGTTTAATGAAAAGTATTCAGAACATTGACTGCAGATACAGTTGTTGGTTGTTGTTTCACAGGTCGATATTGGGCCGGAACAGAATTCCTCCTTCATAGAACAGAAATTATATTGTGTCTATGTAAATTAAAGGCAGAAAGCCCACTGAAATAAACTTTAGAGGCCACATTCACTTAATTAGAGATGTGTGAAATGAGTGGGCACCCACTATTTATATCTGGATGGAGCCATGAGCTCTGCAGTACCTCCACCCCATCAGATTGACTGAGATTAGCTGTGATTCGCTCACGCAGGTAGAGACAGACTCCTCTGCTTCCAGATGCACTTCATCTCACCTTGCAGAGTATTCTCTGGTTCCATCGCAACATACTAAAGCTCCAATGCCACCTTGTGGTGATTACAGCTTCCTGTTTAATAGCACTAAACCAAGTACTTCCTTAAAACATCTTCACTATTAGAGGTTCAATGTGGGAAAATCTCACTTTGTTTTACATTTCCTTGCATTTTGGGATGCAGTTTGAGGTGTAGTGAAAGCTCAGGGATGGTATGGGCAACCTCACGTGATCCTGTGCTTACCCCTGTAAGTTCATACTGCTTATGCCACTCTGGTGACATGGCATGGAGATTGTGAAAACTAATTCCAAGTCAAGTCACCTTTATTTATACAAACTCTATAAGGTAAAAAAACATTGGGAGAAACCAGGCTCAGTACGAGGGCCAGTTCTCCTCTGGCCAACAAACAAACACGGTGTCATTATGATTCAGGCTGCATCCCAAGTCACAATTCAGATTGGGATCAGTAGCATTCAAATATTCATTCAGTTCCTTTTGCTTGAAGATCGATTCATCACACAAATATGGAGCCGAAGCTGGCCATACGGTCTGTGCGGAGGACCTGTCTGGTTCTTGTGGTCTCTGCTGAGGATCTGTCCCGATGGCTGTCATGTTGACGAGGCCTTCACATGTGATAGTAGACACGGTCTCTGCTGACATTCAGGGCTGCGTTTTGGTCGTGTCTAGGTGGAGGTCCAGCATCTGATGTGGATATGGGCCGGATCCGGCTGACTACGGTAACCTCGGGATAAGGATGAGACAGACAGACTAATATTAGTGTAGATGCCATCATTCTTACAATGTAACAAGTACATTGTGTGTAGTAGGAAGTGTTCCTGGTTCCGGTTGACCTAATTTATGCAGCCTAACAATCATTTAACTGATTTGAATAATAGAAATTGATCATGTGTTATGTGTATGCCAGGTTAAAGAGATGTGTTTTTAGTCTAGATTTAAACTGACAGAGCGTGTCTGCTTCACAAACATGACTTATTCCAGAGTCGTTGCTAAATGGGAAAAGGATCTACCACATGCCACTCACTCCGTTTCCGCCTTCCATTCACATTGTTTGCTACATTAGCATGTAAATATAATCTCTGTCCTCTTTGTGATTTCCTGCAGTGCCTCCTAAGCCAGCACACCTTCAGAGTCCGGTGACGGAAGTCTCCTTTCCTCTGGCTGCTGGAAAGTTACACATCAAACCCAGCATGGAGGGGGGAGGAGTAGAAGGAGCAGTAGGGAAGGGCCGAGTGTCCAACCTCATCAGTCGCTTTGAGGAGAACCGGTAAACTTGGGATCAATTTCTACTCCTCTTTCCTCTGTAGTATGTAGATACTGACATTCTCGCAAACAAGTTCATTGATCTTGTTATTGATCTTGGTTTTGCAGAAGTATACATTGAAAGCACTGTAAATTGCTTTGGGTAAACACGTCTAGCTGATGATTAGTGTTTGACATATATTTATAGATTTTGCCTTTAGTGTAGTTTGTACAGTTTTGAGGTAGTTTGAGTTCATGAGTACACTACCTTTCAAAAGTTTGGGTCAGTAAGATATATATATATTTTTTTTAAAAGAAAAAATTTCTCAAAGGTTGTAAAAGCAGTACAGTAAAAACAGAAATATAAATACACCCATATATATTCTTTGTCATTACACAAGAAGACCAAAAAGCAGAAGCTAGTTGTAACTTTAACGTCCAGTGTACAATTCAGTGTTTCTTAAGCATAGTGGAAAGAACTGGTTTTGAATGAGGCATTTACTTCTGTGTGTGATAACTTCAACACGGCAGGTAAGATTCATTTATAAATGTATGTATAGTCATCTTTTTTTCGGGTACAACTGTATTGAAAGTGCTTAAAGTTGCTGTACTTCAGCAAGGTGCAAAGATTTATACTTTGTCATGGCTCATGTCTTACTCTACATTGTGTTTTACTGCCAATAGAGCTGTTCAGTCATTTGTAGGCCAACCTGGGAAGCTAATTCACCATGGGCTCCCTCTGAAATTTCTAATGGGTTTTTAAGAGTTCTGTGGCTGACATTACTTGAAGAGACTTCCACATGTTAGTCTACAACATTAATAATGATGTAAAGTATTTAAGTAAATGTAATCAGTTACTGTACCTAAGTATCTTTTTGACTACTTCGTAGTTTTACTGAGTATCAAAGATAATAGCAACTTTTACTCTCTAATATGTACCCTTTACTCAAATACATTTTTGATGACTAATGCAATTACTTGTTACATTTTTAATGGCCCCTAACTTTTTCTGCAGCAGTTTATTTCTGCTAGTGATGTGTCGTTCATTTTGAACGAATCTTTAATATGACTCGAGAACAATGAGTTATCTCAAAGAGCGATTCGTTCATTTTGTGTTGACCGCGCATGTGCAACATCCCATATGTTCTGTACAGGAAACAGAATTGATTAGTTCATCTCTCGAGTCTTCGGGTTCGAGTCATTCGTTCATCAAGTTCCAGCCCCATAGGCAAGGCTATGCAGTCACCGGAAACAAAAGATTAGTTAATCTCTCGAGTCTTCGGGTGCGAGTCTTTCGTTCTTTTGTCACGTGACAGCCGTGTTGGATACTGAAATGAGTTAATTCACAACCTTCCTTACAAGCAAGTGCGTAGTTTTTTTTTTTTTTTTTTTTTTCTTTCAGTTTTTAGCTAGTATAATAATTTATTTTCCTATGAAGACTGGACACATTGGGTTGGTCTGAATGGATAGGCATAACATAAATGTTTATTGCACATATCTTCTGATAATGTTATAATAATAAATATATTACAACATGCAGTCAATAATATGAATGTAATGTTGTATATGTTGCAAGACATTGAACCGGTAAGCGGTCACGTGACAAAAGATCGGTTTCTGCATTCAGCCTATGGGAACTTAAACGAACGACTCAAACCCGAAGGCTCGAGAGATGAAGTAATCCTTTCTGTTTCCGGTGACTGCATAGCCTTGCCTATGGGGCTGGGACTTGATGAACAAATGACTCGAACCCGAAGACTCAAAGGTGAACTAATCAGTTCTCTTTCCGGACTGCATGCCTTGCATATGAGGCTGTCACGGCCCAGATCAGACATGATGACAGAACTAACAGCTCGAACCCAAGACACGAGAGGTGAACTAATCTTTCCAGGGAACAGACGTGATTAAATGTGAAGTGACAAAAGAAAGAACGATGTGGATCGGTAGGTGAGGTGAACTAACAGACTGCATACATAGTCTGAAGACCCAACTAAGCAACTAATTAATTAATTTCTTTCTCAAAGTTTGGCCATGGCTGCATTAGCTTATAGTTAATTTTTTATTCCATAAGTACTAAATGTGTTGGAAAATTTAACATGTAACATTTTAATTATATTCTGCTGAAAGGAACGAAATTACTTGGAAAAAAGATTCGTTCATTTTGCTGAACGAGATTTAAAGATCCGAGTCAGTAAAATGATCCGAACTTCCCACTACTAATTTCTGCCACAAAAGAAGTGATATCAACATCTACAGGGCATTGAAGGTACTATATATTGTGCGCAGTTGTGCGCCGCAGGTGTTTAATACACTGTAAACCAGAATGAGTTAGCAAAGCTAAAAAAATAGAGACAATCAGTTGCCTCAAATTTTTTAAGTTAAGAAATGTAAAGAAAGCAGAACTTGCAGATTTTTATTTTGTAATCACACATTTAAAAAATATCATGTAATATAACATTTTTAGTAGTGGAAACTTGATTAGCTTTAACTAGCTAATTCAATAAATGCCACCTTGCTAATTGGTTACACAATGCTTTGGTAGCGTCAGTATAGCTTAGCACTTGCTAAATGAGGACAGCAATATAATACATTTAACAACCCTAAAAAAAAAAAAAACATAACAGAAACTCTTCTAAACTAGCATGACAAAACATTAAACACTACTAAATCTCCTACTTAAAATTAATCTTGCACCAAAAAAAAACATCATATCACGCTTAATTTTGGCATTTACTGTCCCTTTTGAGTGTCATGGCAAAGCATGCTGGAAAGTAGAAATCCCAGGCCAGTTTCGGTTAAATTTAAGTTAGTCTAAATTAAAAGAAACAAGTTCATGAAACTCAAAACAATTAAACATTTCAGATTAATGTGTCAGTTTTGAGAACTCAAAAGAAAAAGTTCTAAATACTCAGTTAATTAGTTTGAACTGTTTGAATTGTTTAATTTGAGTTGGCTCTACTCAAACCAATTAATTATTTTTAGTGTTAGGGTTTACAGTGAGGACATGGCTGCAGCCAGTGATGAGGCCGAAATCAGCACGTCCAGTGCAAGTAGGCTCTGACTATTTAATTTTACTTAAAATTATTTATCCATTATATTAAAGGTCCCATATTGTACACCTTTCTAGAGTTTTATTTTAGGTGTTGATGTCTTTAAGAATATATATTTGCGGTATAAGTACCAAAAACCATCGCAATATATTTTTACAGCTCCTTTCTCAGGAGCTCTGATAAGAACAGGTCGATTGCATGTCTAATTAATACTTATGAGCCTCTCTTCTGGTTGGCCTGTTGTTTTCGGAAACTATGGTAATGCAGGGCTGTCAGTCAACGGCCGTGGGCGGGGCATGAGGAATGTGACGTCACATTCCTCAGAGAATCAAAACATCTTGTCTAATGTAATGGTTTAATGGGGATTAAAAAATAAAGAGTGGGTGGATTTTTATCATTGTAGGGTGGTTGTGTTCACACACTGTCAACACACATTTATATCCAAACCGATTTTGCATAATAGGTGACTTTTAAAGAGACATGTTGACTCTTTTACAACCACATGACATGTTTTATGTCAGTGTAAGTTGCTTTCAGTTAAGACAGCTCAAACATGCATTTTAGTCTGGGGCTAGGCTTGTAAAACCGAGGGACTACGCTTGTGAAACCGTCTTATTGGAATTGGTGACTTTAACTTGTAATTGAGTCATTTTCCCTGTAAGGTATCTGTACTTTTACTCAAGTATGGTTTTACACATCTGAACATTATGTACACACCTTTTGAAATCATTTAATTATTTAAACACATAGGTTGACAAGTTTCTAATTCATGTCTAATCACATAAACTCACATCCTTGTAGTAATGTTGCGTCATATGTTTTAAAAGCATACCACAGTTTTCAAAATCACATGAGGCACGACTGTGTGTAAAGTTTCTACAGCAAAACAACTGTGAAAGTCTCTTCAAGTAATTTCCAAAGACACTTGTGGTCCCATTGTACCATATATATATAGTTAGTTAGTTAGTTAGTTAGTTAGTTAGTTAGTTTTTTTTATTATATATTTACAGACGCATATGATATGAATTCTATCATACCAAGTTGAATTCTATATTAATAGCAAGTTGCACTATTCATATAGTGATCTTTGATCCATACATTGCATAAACAGCCTACATTAAGGCTAATTTATTTTACTATATTATTGGCAGAATAATTGTTTATTGTGATTTTATTATTAATACATTTAATTATTTCATAAACATTGGTGTCTTCTATCATATTGCTTTTGCTGCTGTTTTATGAAATATTTAAGCCACTTGAAGCTGTGTATTACTGTATTTACCATTTTTATGTGGGTTTAAGCACTAATGGCACCCCTTAACCATGATAAATTCAGTGCAATGCATCTGCTTTACTGTAATATTCACTACATCTGTAAATATTCACTATATCTGTGAACTCATCTGCTGTGAGTCTGTATCTCAGCATTGGTGTATTCAGGTCACTGAGTTAGCTCATATGAAACCATAAGGCCAAAGTAACAAAATGGACTGACCATTAACCCCAGTTCCTCACAAATAAATCCCTGCAAGCCCTTATCCTGTTTTGCCTGCCATTTCTAGTGCATTGTTTTGTGTGTGGGTCAGAATCTGTGCAGGAATTCATCCTGCAAGCTCTGAAGCAAAGTGAGAGAGCATGGGTTTGGAGTAAACTGGGGTCTGACGCTGAAACTCCTGCAGCTGTTTGGCCTGGTCCAACACGTACTTATGAATTCTGAACGAAGAGCCATGACCCCAGACAACTGCAGGGGGTTGGTTTACAACCTCATGGGAAAAAACAATGAAATCCATACTGCCCTACTTGTGTGGCTTCATTTGATAGCATAATTTTGCCTAGGATGTAACTGCATTATACCATATCAGATTAATAAGACTTTTGTTAGCCATCAACAGATTTGAAATGTTTGAAACACTGAACAACAATATATTAGATGGCACATATTAATCCGTCTCAGCGGTCCAGAGCTCAACGGTATATTAATAGCCGTCTGTAATCTGGAGTGTTCACTGTGGTGCTCCGTACCCTCAGATCCACATCTCTGTTCTCTATCTCACAGGAAACGCTATCTGATCTAGAGGGCAGGTGGGCCGTAGACAGGGAAACAGCTGGAGGTGCAGGATATCTGTGTGTGTGTGTGTTTGTGTGCATGAACCACAAAGCCTTATATTGTGGCTTAATTTTGTTTGGTTTATGCACGTTTGCGTGAAGTAATTAATTGATCATGTTTTTAAAGTTTACTTGCGTGGAGTTCTGATTATTTTTAGGGATGCACTATATATTAGTGACAATCATATTTTTATATCAGTATTGGTCTGATTAGGATGATATTAGAAGGTAATAATATCAGTTATTGTTCATAACAAAAATATGTATTATTGTTATTGTCACTATATTGTGCATCCCTATTATTTCTTATTCATCAGTGAAGTAAAGTATTCTTATTACGCAGCACTCTGGAATACTTAATAATGATTGGTCTATCTCTATATGTGACATGATCGTTTTAAGTCAGAAGTTGCAATGAGGTGTTTGTGGAGATGCGATTCTAAGAAAAAATGGTTTTATGTTGTTTTTTTATTTTATTTTTCTGAAGGAGCAAAGTCTCAGCTTTCTATATGGTAATTATTTACTCATATTTTTTTTACTGTGAAAATTAATAAATGCTGTTGATGCGTTTTAATGTGTGTACCAATTGTCTTGATTATAATATATTGTATATTGTAATATGTTGTATATTTGTATATCTCATATTTTTCATTGGAGTCAAAACTAAATAATTACATAATTAGAAAGCTGAGATTTCCCTTTTCATTGCAGTGCATGAAACATATTTTTCTGGTTAGAGTGACTCAATTTGATGGAGCAGACCTTCCCATGTTTCTTATCATGTAGTAAAATAATTTCAGTTTGAATCAATATTTAATGTGCATTTATTTATTTATTAAGTGGGATCATATACAGTCAGCCGGTCATTATCGCAAAATAAACCCCTTCAGGGTGATAAAAGTGTGGCTAGTCTGTCTGGATGCACTGTACATGATCTCTTACATATTTTATAGTTTGCTTCCACAGTTCCTGAAAGCGTTTTGTTCAAAAGAGAAAGACCATCTCACTCTCTTGAGTGTGTAAATGTGTGTGTGCTCGCTTGCATGTTGGCATGCATTCTGAAGTAGGGCAGCCGCGTCTCATGGGACGCTTTGCAGCCGCGTTCTACCTCTCCTCACCCTCCCTGTTCCTCCCATCCTCCTCCTATCCTCTTTTCCTCCACTCCTCCCATGACCCGCACATTCACACGTCCCCTGCAACACACACATGCAGACAGAGGAAGTTTGTTCAACACTTAATATTTAAGATCATCACGCTCTCATGCACAACACATATTTCTCTTCTTCTCTGCATCTCTCTCTTTTCTGTTCTTTTTTCGCCAACACTGTTCGTCGTAAAAGTTTGTTGGTGAGGCGACTCTAAAGAAGGTGACCTTCCTTTACTCTGTCTGTCTCTCTCTCTCGCTCACAGTCACACAGACGGTCTGAGGGAGGGCGCTCCTCTGAAGCAGGTCAGCAGATCTCCTAACTCCAGCCCACCTCATAAGAACTACCAGAGACAGACGGAGCAGCCCACAGACTCAGGCTCTGCTGCAGACAGCCCACGCCATGCTCTCAAACCCCCCAATGGGGTTCTACCACAAATGAACAGAAACCGGGACAGAGATCGGGACATGGATGGAGTTAAGCACGACACCGTTCCGGTCGTGAGGATAGAAACGCAAGGACTGCTCAACGGAGATGCCACCAATATGGCTAATAGGGCAATTATGGTCGAGGACTGTGTAGATCTGTCCCATGCTCACATAGACCAGGTCGAAGAGCAGGAGAGGAAAGCTCCAGAGCAGTGTGACGTTGTGATGAACAGCATCCCCGAGCAGAAGGTATGATATTTTTGTTATCTGAGAGGATTGGTGAGGCATAATACTGCTAAGATCAGCTCAGATGTTGTCAGTGTGTGTGTGAGTGTGTTTGTGGAGTCGATAGTGACACTGTCACACCGAAAGTTATTTGACACCCCGGGCCCGGCTGAGCAATGTGCTGTCTCATCCGCTAGATTTACATGCTGACGTTGTTTTTTGTTTTTATTTGACCTTTAGTCTTACAGACCAGGCCTTTATTTCCTCTAAAGAAAACTTTTCAGATGGATTATTGCTTTCAGTTTTTTTTTTTTTTATTAAGCAAATTAACTTTATTTAATGGCATCTATCTGCTATAAAATATAGTCCTTGATATTCCCAGTCAACTCCCAGTCAAAACTCTAGACACACTTGGATTAAATGTTTCTTATGGTCTTAAACTTATGCTTAAATGCTTAGTCATGTAGTCAATAAACTGTTCAAAAGCAATCAAGTGTCCAGCATACACGTGAACTCCTCCAATGGTATTTAAAAAGCATCCCAGCATGCACCTCATGAAGTTGGGCTAAGAGAATGACCAGCGTTTTAATCTATAAAAAGAATCAACTCAAATATAAAACCGATTAGTTTAACATTTTAGGTCACTAAATAATTTCCTTACGTGAAGAATTTCTAAATTAACTTAAATATTGATGCAGTTTGTGTTATTTCATAGTTTTAAATGTTTTAATATTCATTAAAATATTCATTTTTAGTTATTTAATTTATAATTATTTGTTTAGCATTTTTGTTCACTGCATAATTCACTTCTATTTGTACTATCTCATAGTTTTGATTATTTTAATATAATAATAATAATAAACTTTATTTTATATAGCGCCTTTAAATGCTACTTCTCAAAGCGCTTTACAAAAACGACACAATGTAAAAGTAAAAAGAGATACACAAAAACAGATAAATAAAACGTCAAAACAATATAGCCTACTACAAACATAGGATATACAAAATATACAATATATAAAAAACAACAACTATGAAATCACATACAAGCAAGTGTAAAAAAGTGAGTTTTAAGAAGGGATTTAAAAACACTAAAGGATTCTGCATGTCTAATCTAATTGTAATTAAAATTGCAATTAGAATATTTGTTTTTATTTATTTTATTATTAATATTTTTGGTCACTATACAAATCACATACTTCCATTTGTGCTATTTTGTAGTTTCAATTATTTTAATTGCATTTTAATTTTGTTTATTGTTTTTATACATTTTTATTAATAAAATAAAATGTTCTTTAATAAAATGTAAGACCAGTTTTTCTGTGAATGTGAACATGTCGGACCTTCTGTCCATGCCAGAACCTCTTTCATTGGATTTACTTGTTTCCTCTCATCCATCCTTTCATCTCCTGTCCTTTGACGTATGTTTCAACAATATATATTTTTTAATTGCATTCAACTGTGCCAAAAGCTGGATATATTGGATGTTAGTTTGTTTCTTTCATCAGCTAAGTGGTGGAGGGTGTCCGAAACAGTTCAAAGGTTATTTATGTGAGCTGAGGTTGTAAATTCTGATAAGAAAAGATAGGCTATGTGTCTTCAGAGTGCTGACAGGCAGACACTAGCACTGTTTGTGGTCAGTGTGCATCAGGAAGTTCCTTTAACAGACCTGTGTGTGCAGCGTGTGAATGCCAGTGGATGTTAATTTGTGTATGGGTGTGATGGAGAGAAAGAGGGGAAAAAATGTTATGGTGAGGTGAGGAATGTAGGTGGAGTGGGAGTCAACTTCTGAATTGGCTTTGCCCTTGACCTTTATGTTCAGAGTTCTGTTTCCCTTCAGCCATGTGAGCTGTTGTGCTGAGCTGGGTGTTGCACCAAAGGACGTCTGCAGCGTTAGTTCCCTCTCAGCAAAATCCAACAAAAATGTCTTGTATAATTTAAGCTAAAATCAGCTCAAAGCTCAGAAATTTAGGCAATCTGAATTATTTATAGTGCCTCAAGAAGAGTTGAAAACATTTGAAAACAAACTTGTGTAAAATGTGAAAAAAAATTGATGGTAAAGAACGGTCCTATTCCACCCCAAAAATCGAAAGAAAAAAATTTATTTATAATTTGCTAAATGACTAATACTTTTTTTAAATTGTGACATTAGATGACAAATTGTGACTATTAATTATAATTATAATTAATTATAATTATAATTAATTATAATTATAATTATATTTAATGGACAAGTGTTTCAGTAATGAGAATCTAATGCAAATCACATTTATAATAAGAAGAATTTATAACAATCTCAAAAGTAAAGTATATGGACACATTACACTTTCAGTAATGGGAATTGGGGAAGATTTGCTTAATTGTCATGAAATAATTTTACTATTATGTTTATGCACAATATAATTGCTTTTTTATTTTTAGGTTAAATATATTATTTGTGAGATTCACCATCAAAAATCTTTAACACCAACATTTGCATGAAACATCAGGTCAAAAAAAGATACAAAGAGACAAAAAAAAAAAGATTTTTCTTTTGCATCAATATTTAAGATAATTTAGAACTTCTTTTGTTTAGGAAACCAATGAGCAGAAGCTCTACAAGATAGCAAATGAACTTCTGCAGACAGAGAAGGCCTATGTTGCACGACTCAACTTATTAGATAAGGTAAGTGCTCATTTAGTTCCTTTCATGAGGGCAAATGGGAAACCAGGAGCATTGTTGTTCAATATGGCAATCTGAACATTTTAAAGATAGTAGTAAGCACACAGATCATACATCATCTAACTCTGGCCCTGCTATGCAGGTATTTTATGCCAAGCTGATAGAAGAGGCAAGAAAAGACACATTCCCCGTGGATGTGGTGACGAAAATCTTTTCCAACATCTCTTCCATTAATGCCTTCCACAGCCAGTTCCTTCTGCCTGACCTGGAAAAACGCATGGGAGAATGGTAAGACGTTCACACTCTCACTTTGTGGACATTGGTTTTGGTTTAATTGGAAGAAATATGGTCTTAATGCTTGAGACTTTTCTACCAGGACGTCAACACCTCGGATTGGGGACATCCTACAGAAGCTCACGCCATTCCTTAAGATGTATGCTGAGTATGTGAGGAACTTTGATCATGCCATGGATCTGCTGAAGCAATGGATCGATCGATCACCTCCATTTAAAGCTATCATTTTGGAAATCCAGGTGATCATTGATGCATGTAGTCTTAAAGTGCAGTTTGTATATTTTCAGATATTTAGTAGTTTTTTTCAATAACCAGAGAGCTGGAATGCCAATAGAATTAAATCATATAATATCATTTAATGCAATTTAATATAAAATGAGAAATTCTGTGTTATTCATTAATGTACAAAATATATAGTCAAAAATCTAAATGATTTGAAAACACCAAAATGTTTAATAATTATTGATATGGATGGTGGTAGATTTTAGAACTGATATAAAGGAGAACTACCAACAATAATTTCAAAATAGACAAAAGGGGCTTTCGCAATGGAGTAATGTTTTCATAGTTCCTGTAACTATTAATAGAAGTACCTACTTTTTGGTATGTTTGCACCGCAGGAACTGGGAACGATTTTAGTTACTGGAATTAGCTCCTACTTCTAACCCAGCACAATAGGAACTACCAGTTAAAAAGCCATGTAAACAGTTTACATTTACTTACTCCATGAACTAACTTCACGAACATGGGAATACAGCGATAGATGGACTGACGGCAAAGTACCTGTACGCTATGGAGTTGTTAACTTTTGAATGGCGCGCTTAAATGAAGCCACTGTCAGCCGGCTTACATCAGAGTTCCTTCTGGCGGTGTGAATGCAATCAGGAAAATGGCCCTAGGGAAACCTTTAGTTCTCGGGGGACCGCCCTGGTGGTCTTATAATTACCCGGTGTGAAAGCCCCTATAGCCCCTGTGGCTGATTTAATAGGCCAGGGCTGCTTTTATCAAAACCATTGTGAGTTGAAGACTAAGTAGAGACCAATGGTTCTGTACGACCAATGGTTCTGTACGATTTATTTAAGCACTTACGGTGCTTTTGAGAAACGCAGCCTGGCCGTTATGTCTTTACTCAGTCTCGATATATCTGTAGGGTGAATTCAGGGTGATTGGGACACTTTTTGCCATTGAGATGACTTGGAAAAAGTGTCCCAATCACCCTGAATTTACCCTACCTTTCTGCCTTTTTTTAGTGTTTGTAGATTCACGTGTGCATGTTTGTGTGTTTAGAGTCAAGAAGTGTGTGGCAGTCTGACGCTGCAGAACCACATGTTGGAACCTGTTCAGAGAGTGCCACGCTACGAGATGCTGCTCAAAGACTATCTGAAGAAACTTCCACAGGATCACATAGACCGGCGGGATGCTGAAAGTGAGTTTAGGAGTGAGTAGATTCCTAAAACAGATGTTAAACGTGACCTTTCTTAAATATGAAATCTTTGTCTTTGCAGAGTCTTTAGAGATTATTTCCATGGCTGCCACGCATTCCAACACTGCCATTAAGAAAACAGTGAGTGTTTTTCCTCTGCTGTACAACTGAATAAAACTACGATGAAAATGAAATTCTGAAATGCCTTAGCCAAAGTCTGTTGTCAAAGTGGTATAATTACAGTATAATTACCTGATTACATCTTCAACAGTGTAATTAGATTTCTGAGCTAATTACTCACTAAAATGTATTTCTTATTACTAATTACATTGTAAATCCCATATCAACCGTGACCAGTTGAACAGGATAGACATGAAACTGCTTGTTTAATTCTTTTAAATAAATAATATACAATTGCATAAATTATTCTTGAACTGACCAAAGTATTTAAAGGGAGAAGGTTACATTAAAAACATTAGATGTTAAATGCTGATGTTAAATCCGCTATTGTTTTATATAAAATTGTTCAATAGTCTATACCAGGGGTGGGCAAGTATGTTTGGCATCGGCCCAAAAATAATCGCCACTAGATTGCGGGCCAGAATATAGTCAAGGGATAATTTAAGAAATTAATTGATGAATAATTTGCTTGTTACACAATGGAGCCTAACTTATTGTAATAATTATTTGACATGGCCTACTGTTACAGTAGCATCCTCACGTACTAAACGTGCTGGAGGTAATTACGCAATTACGTTGCGTGCAGAGTGATGTTAACATTTAAGATAGCCGGTGAGAGAAAATGGCACTATCAAAGAGTCTAAAGAGGAAAGTTGACAGCGAAAATAGGGCATACAAAGAAGAATGGAAAGTCAACTAACGTTATGCGTTCATCCTTCCTGGTTTTGTGAATGCAAAGCTGGTGTGTCTTAACTGTAACGAAGTTGTCGCTGTTTGTAAAGAATATAATATCAGACGGCACCACGAGATGAAGCATGGCACCTTTTTGTTGCTGGTTGTCTTGTCAATATTTTTGATAAAAAGGAAGCTGAATTTGATTTGTTATTGTTCACGTGTTGGTGCTGAGGCCCTGCGTTATAAGCAAACGTTTCAGTGGTTCACTGTTTTATCTTTTATCATACCACACATTTCATGACGGCGTTTTTAGAAGCATGTCTAGCGATCCATTCCACACTCTTTTGAATGTCTTTCAGAACTTTTCCAATTAAAAGCTCTCAATTCATCCCAAAATAAAACATTGCTGCAAAAATGTTCTCGTACTTTTTTTGAAGGCAAAATCACTAAAGACAAATTGATTGTGAGTAATTGTTGTTGTAATCTCTCTACGGCTCGCACCGCCTGCTCCAAGCAGTGCTCGCCTCGAACCCGGGTCTTTCCACATGGGAGTCTGACACACTAACAATGAGGTTAAAGGCTGCTATCTCGTAAGCCACTAGAGCGTCTCTTGACATGAGGGGAGTTTACCTGCACAGCTCTCACTAGCTGGCCTCCGTTACACTATCATGACAGATATATTTCAGAAACAGCCGCTATCAAAATAATCTGGCTGTGGACGCGAGCCAGATATTATTGCTGGCGGGCCAATTTTGGCCCACGGGCCGCCAGTTGCCACCACTGGTCTATACAGTATTTAATGCAATTACATCAGAAGTAATTGTAATTACATTACAGAAAAATAAGAGTAATCCCTTACTTTACTATTTCAAGGAAAAAGTAATTAAATTACAGTAATTACTTGGTAATCCCCTTTAGGGGTCTTTTTACGTGTTTTTGGAGAACAGAAATACTCCAAAATCACCAAAATAGTTATTTTCGATTTACACCTCCAATAAAAATTTTGTTGTAAATTTTCATAAATGTTTTAACACCTTTAACACCTTTGAATCAGGCTAAAAAGCTGTATTTTTAAGATAGGTGCAGCTAATGCTCATGTGAAAGTAAATAAAAATGTGCTTTTCTCTTGAAATTGAAAGGCAAGACTACTTAAGATTTTTTTCTCATTAATGATTCTGTTTTCGGTCTTTCTCCTTATCTCTCAGGAAAACCTTAAAAAATTGTTAGAAATTTATGAGATGTTGGGAGAAGAAGAGGACATCGTGAACCCCTCGAATGAGTTAATAAAGGAGGGTCATATTCTGAAACTGGCGGCTAGAAATACTTCAGCCATGGACAGATATCTCTTCCTGGTGAGGACAACTGTTGTCCATGCTATTTCAGTCATTGATGAGTTACCATGAATATTTAGCTTTAAATAAACTGTTTTAAGTAGCATTTGGCAATACTTTTTCTTAAATATCTACTAACTTGTTCCTACAGTTCAACAACATGTTGCTGTACTGCGTTCCCAAGTTCAGCTTGGTGGGACAGAAGTTTACAGTGCGCACACGTATTGGCATTGAAGGCATGAAGGTAATGGAGACATTCAATGAGGATTATCCTCACACCTTTCAAGTTTCCGGAAAGGAACGGACACTGGAGCTGCAGGCCAGGTACAGTCTGTGCTTGCCACCTTCCTGTAACTGCTGGCATTTATAATGCATACAGAATATTCTTCACTTCTACTCTTTGTTTTTAATGGTGTTGTTGCTTCATTACAGCTCTGAACAGGATAAAAAAAGCTGGATAAAGGTATGTAATATTAACTTTTTTTTATATACTTGCTGAATATAACATTGTCATTGAATGTCCATTTTTTAAATTGACTTCCTCTGTGATTTTAGGCATTCCAGGAAACGATACACATCTCCCTCCAGAAAAATGAGACCTTTAAGTCAGCATTCAAAGATGTGGAGGAAACATCGGTCAGTATTTATTCTTAGAAGTGTAAAATTCACCTGGACTACATAACACAAGATATTGAATGCTCTCTATTATTGTAAGGGAATATACACCGATCAGGCATAACATTATGACCACTAGCAGGTGGAGTGAATAACACTGATTATCTCTTCATCACGGCACCTCTTAGTGGGTGGGATATATTAGGCAGCAAGTAAACATTTTGTCCTTAAAGTTGATGTGTTAGAAGCAGGAAAAATGGGCAGGCGTAAGGATTTGAGCAAGTTTGAAGGGCCAAATTGTGATGGCTAGACGACTGGGTTAGAGTATCTCCAAAACTGCAGCTCTTGTGGGGTGTTCCCGGTCTGCAGTGGTCAGTATCTATCAAAAGTGGTCCAAGGAAGGAACAGTGGTAACCGCGACATGATCATGGGCAGCCAAGGCTCATTTGATGCACGTGGGGAGCGAAGGCTGGCCCGTGTGGTCTGATCAAACAGACGAGCTACTGTAGCTCAAATTGTTCAAGAAGGTAATGCTGGTTCAGATAGAAAGGTGTCAGAATACACAGTGCATCGCAGTTTGTTGTGTATGGGGCTGCATAGCCACAGACCAGTCAGGGTGCCCATGCTGAGCCCTGTCCACCGCCGAAAGCGCCAACAGTGGGCACGTGAGCATCAGAACTGGACCACAGAGCAATGGAAGAAGGTGGTCTGGTCTGATGAATTGCGTTTTCATTTACATCACGTGGATGGCTGGGTGCGTGTGCGTCACTTACCTGGGGAACACATGGCACCAGGATGCACTATGGGAAGAAGGCAAGCCGGCGGAGGCAACCTAAGCATTGTTGCAGACCATATACACCCTTTCATGGAAACGGTATTCCCTGGTGGCTGTGGCCTCTTTCAGAAGGATAATGCGCCCTGTCACAAAGCAAAAATGGTTCAGGAATGGTTTGAGGAGCAAACAACGAGTTTGAGGTGTTGACTTGGCCTCCAAATTCCCCAGATCTCAATCCAATCAAGCATCTGTGGGATGTGCTGAACAAACAAGTCTGATCCATGGAGGCCCCACCTCGCAACTTGCAGGACTTAAAGGATCTGCTGGCTAACATCTTGGTGCCAGATACCACAGCACACCTTCAGGGGTTTATTTTTTTATATTAATATTATTTAAAATAATGATTAAATTACAAATATTCAATTATTTAAATTATTGTATAAATTTGTAACTAAATAATAATTAAGTTAAAATTATTTAAATTAGTCATGTAAAAGTTAAGTATCAAAGAAACAGAAGAGGCAGATGAACACTAAATGATTGAAGTCCTGCAAACATCACCTGAAAAAAGTCTGCCATTTTCACCAGAACAATTTATCACAATAAGATCTATAACATGCATTTATGAAATATATAGGCTGAATTTTTAATTCATGTCAACTTAAAAATTATTCTGTTAAATTATTTAAATTAGTACCATATTAAAGATAATGCAAATTTTATTAGATGTTTCAAACTTATTGTTCAGGACTACAGGTCATTTTCTGTTTTTTTTACTTAAAGGGTTAGTTCACCCTCATGTCGTTCCAAACCCGTAAGACCTTCGTTCATCTTCGGAACACAAATTAAGATATTTTTGATGAAATCCGAGAGCTTTCTGACCCCTCCATAGACAGCAATGTAATTAACACTTTCAAGGTCCAGAAAGGTGGGAAAGACATTGTTAAAATAGTCCATGTGACTACAGTGGTTCAACCTTAATTTTATGAAGCAAAGAGAATACTTTTTGGCCTTGAAAGTGGTCATTAAATTGCTGTCTATCTAGGGGTCAGAAAGCTCTCGGATTTCATCAAAAATATCTTCATTTGTGTTCCGAAGATGAACGAAGGTCTTACGGGTTGGGCATACAGTAATGTGTTTAAGGCTATAGTGTCAGTCGTCCGCGTTTGTTTGTATTAATTATTTATACATCTCATGTAGGATCTTAAGATATCAGAGCTGGGTAAAAGAGCCCCTCGCTGGATCCGAGACAATGAAGTGACCATGTGCATGAAGTGCAAAGAGGGCTTTAATGCTATCAGACGCAGGAGACATCACTGTCGGGCCTGTGGATACGTAAGCGGCAGCAAACCAAAAACATTTTCTTTTCACAGTTTTGAAGTGTATTGCATGTGCCGAAATGTCAATTTCATTCAGGTGGTCTGCTGGAAGTGCTCTGACTACAAAGCCACTCTGGAATATGATGGGAATAAGATGAGCAAGGTGTGCAAAGACTGTTACTCCATCCTGACAGGCCATATAGACGGCGAGGAGAGGGAGGGCAAGAAGAAGGGAATTCTAGAGGTGAGTTCAGATGCACATGAATTGCATACAGTGACCTGAGGTCAGAGCTGCATTCTATAATGGATAAATTACCACACACTGTACTGTCAGAAAAAGACTTCATATAACCTTTATACATACAGTTACGGAAGAAAATACGGCGTGCACGAACTGTTGTGGTGGACTCGGCAGCGGTAAGATCGGTTGGTAACACTTTATAATAACCTGCAGCAGTAATCATTCATTAACATTCAGTAATGCTTAACAGATCAGCGGTTGATGTATATACTCATGAATTTACAAGTCTAAGTTTCATTTCTAACTTATTTACATGTACTAATGATCTGTTTAGCATTATATAATGCAATAATGTTAATATTATTATTGGACTTATTATAAAGTGTTGCCACTGGTATACTGATGTTTTAACGTTTGGTAAAGCTTTAGAAGAGGGAACAAAGCTGATTAAGATAATAATTTAAAACACATTTGTGGAATAATGGTTTTGCTTGTTCCCTTTTCTAAATTATATCTGTGCATCATGGGAGGAAACTGACTCTTGATGAAGTGCTCTTATTTTAAATGCTGTAAAACTGAACGCTTTTTGTTTTGCTTTCTGTGAATCTCTCAAAACCTGTCAAGAACATGATTATTTCACCTCAAAATCAAAAGTAATAAATTGTATTTTGCATTTACTTTATTAAGTAAATGAAGCTGTATTTTTGTTGTGACAATTAAACACATTTCTTTCATTTAATTACAGTTATGCATCCAGATATTTTACTTTTTGGATTGCTTTTTATTAAAATAATACTTCATACCTTATTTTTTGTAGGGTCACATGGGTGCTGGATATAGTGTGTGTATATATATTAATTTTATACATAAATTTTTTATTTTGATGTTGAAGTGAAATATGACTTCCTTTAATTTGTATTTGAATACTGAAACTGACAAAAAGAAGTTAAAGGGATAGTTCAGCCAAAAATTAAAATTAGCCCATGATTTACTCACCCTCAAGCCATCCTAGGTGTATATGACATTCTTCTTTCAGACGAATACAATCGGAGTTGTATTAAAAAATGTCCTGGCTCTTCCGAGCTTTATAATGGCATTGAATGGCTGTCCATAAAAGTGCCTCTATCCATCATAAAAGTGCTCCACGGGGGTTAATAAAGGGAAGCGAAGCCATGGGTTTGTGTAAGAACAAATATCCATATTTAAAACTTTACAAACTGTAACCTCTAACTGTTGTACGCGTGTTCACGAGAGACGTTGAGACGTATGACGTTGGACGCAGGCGTAGCATAAGTTCCGGTGACGAACGCGGAAGCGCAGAGGATAGAGCAAAACAAAACTTGGTTCTCACGTGAACTAGCATATTCTCACCGGGCGTACTACGTCATACGCTGGAACGCCAGTCTCTACGATAGTTAGTGGAAGTTAGAGATTACAGTTTGTAAAGTTTTAAATATGGATATTTTTAAGAATCGCTTCGCTTCAGAAGGCCTTTATTAACCCCGGAGCTGTGTGGAGCACTTTTATGATGGATAGATGCACTTTTATGGACTTCAAAACAGAAACAGCCATTCACTGCCATTATAAAGCTTGGAAGAGCCAGGACATTTTTTAATATAACTCTGAATTTATTTGTCTGAAAGAATAATGTCATATACACCTAGGATGACTGAGTAAATCATTGGCTGATTTTCATTTTTGGGTGAACTATCCCTTTTAAATTGACAAAACCTATATGTATTATGGGAAAAAAAATGTTTTTAAATATACTCACCTAAAGGATTATTAGGAACACCTGTTCAATTTCTCATTAATGCAATTATCTAATCAACCAATCACATGGCAGTTGCTTCAATGCATTTAGGGGTGTGGTCCTGGTCAAGACAATCACCTGAACTCCAAACTGAATGTCAGAATGGGAAAGAAAGGTGATTTAAGCAATTTTGAGCGTGGCATGGTTGTTGGTGCCAGACGGGCCGGTCTGAGTATTTCACAATCTGCTCAGTTACTGGGATTTTCACGCACAACCATTTCTAGAGTTTACAAAGAATGGTGTGAAAAGGGAGTCCTGTGGGCGAAAATGCCTTGTTGATGCTAGAGGTCAGAGGAGAATGGGCCGACTGATTCAAGCTGATAGAAGAGCAACTTTGACTGAAATAACCACTCGTTACAACCGAGGTATGCAGCAAAGCATTTGTGAAGCCACAACACACACAACCTTGAGGCGGATGGGCTACAACAGCAGAAGACCCCACCGGGTACCACTCATCTCCACTACAAATAGAAAAAAAAGAGGCTACAATTTGCACGAGCTCACCAAAATTGGACAGTTGAAGACTGGAAAAATGTTGCCTGGTCTGATGAGGCTCGATTTCTGTTGAGACATTCAGATGGTAGAGTCAGAATTTGGCGTAAACAGAATGAGATGAATCCATCATGCCTTGTTACCACTGTGCAGGCTGGTGGTGGTGGTGTAATGGTGTGGGGGATGTTTTCTTGGCACACTTTAGGCCCCTTAGTGCCAATTGGGCATCGTTTAAATGCCACGGCCTACCTGAGCATTGTTTCTGACCATGTCCAGCCCTTTATGACTACCATGTACTCATCCTCTGATGGCTACTTCCAGCAGGATAATGCACCATGTCACAAAGCTCGAATCATTTCAAATTGGTTTCTTGAACATGACAATGAGTTCACTGTACTAAAATGGCCCCCACAGTCACCAGATCTCAACCCAATAGAGCATCTTTGGGATGTGGTGGAACGGGAGCTTCATGCCCTGGATGTGCATCCCACAAATCTCCATCAACTGCAAGATGCTATCCTATCAATATGGGCCAACATTTCTAAAGAATGCTTTCAGCACCTTGTTGAATCAATGCCACGTAGAATTAAGGCAGTTCTGAAGGCGAAAGAGGGTCAAACACAGTATTAGTATGGTGTTCCTAATAATCCTTTAGGTGAGTGTATATAATTCTGTATAAAACCATTTGCATACAGGGTTTGTGAAATTCATACTGTCATCTCATACTGGTGTGATGAAGCATATTCAGTGCTAAACTTCTCTTCTTCTCCCTCACAGATTGAAGCTGCTCAGTTCTCAGGCAACAGTATCATGTGTGGCTTCCTACAGTACTGTGAGAAGAACAAGCCCTGGCAGAAAGTCTGGTGTGTCATTCCTCAGAAAGAAGCTTTAGTTCTCTACTTGTACGGAGCACCTCAGGTCAGCGTGCTTTTATCTTCCTGAACCGTGCTATTTTCTGTTCCTGTACATCACTTCCCTTTACTAAACAAAGATGTACTGTCCCCTCACAGGATGTCAAGGCCCAGTCCACAATTCCTCTGCTCGGCTACCAGGTGGAGGACAGCCCGAGACCCACTGACCCTCCCGCAAGCTTCAGACTATCTCAGTCGAAATCAGTCCACAGCTTTGTCGCAGAGAGCGAGGAACTGAAACAGCGCTGGCTCAAAGTGATCCGTATGGCGGTGGCGGGAGAGGAACCAGAATCGCCTGAAGAAAGCCTTTCTACGGAAATCACCCAAGAACCAAGCTCTAACGGTGTCTG
Source organism: Rhinogobio ventralis (assembly GCA_039654625.1). Taxonomy (NCBI): domain Eukaryota; kingdom Metazoa; phylum Chordata; class Actinopteri; order Cypriniformes; family Gobionidae; genus Rhinogobio; species Rhinogobio ventralis. Next base: position 14,911,820 of record CM077206.1, on the reverse strand, counting down.
AGCAAAGAGAGCAAACTTTTCTTAAAGAATTGTCTATTGGTGTTGCAATGCAATTGGTAAGAAAAGGGTTGACGCTCCTGCTTACGTTACACAGACTTGCTGCGCCATCACTGCTGGACGGTCTGAGCTACAGCATTTGTCCTAAAGTTCCAATTGGATTTGAACACATCCAGGATATGGGGGTTAAAAGGACATGGACATCAGCTTGACCCTTACCGGATAGATTTGAAGTTCATGCAAATGGAGCACGTGAAGAGTACATGGAGGAACTAAGAGATGCTATTCCATCATCACACATTACTACAGCTCATGCTGCACTGTTTCAAGCCTAATGTAAATATTGTACAAAATATTGAACATTTACATATTGTATAGTATATTGAGGTAAAAATCCAGATGTATGGACGCCATTGTAAAAAATGTGATGTGCAGGACGTGAACGCTTTTTAAAAAGTCAAGATTGCAATCTACTGCGACTGCGAAGTTGCAGAACGCTCTGAATGCAATAGACACTCCTTCATGATGACCATGGTGAATTAGCCAAGACAGCATCTTTGTTGATCCTAGGGTTGCAGCGGTATACTGGTTTCACAATATAGCATTGTATTAAATTTGACAATTACCTTACCGTTTACATATGGACGGTATGGGAAAAAAGTGCAGCAGGACTGAGTATCTCATTGCGCACGTGACACACACACAGAGGGAAAAAATGTGAGGCTGAATAAAGCTTCACTAAATTTGTTGCCTGCCTCCCATCCAATAAGTGTGCTTGATAAGAAACAAAGTATTAGGTTTAAAATTCTGTCGATTTTATTGTGAAATTCAAACTAAAACCGTAGTGGTGCTGTTTAATGCAGCATGACAAATCACTGTAGTCTCAGTTTAAAGGTGCAGTGTGTAATATTTATGAGGATATATTGACAGAAATTCAATATAATATACAAAACTATGTTTTCAGTGGCGTATAAAGACCTTACATAATGAACCGTTATGTTTTTATTACCTTAGAATGAGCCATTTCTATCTGCATACACCGCGGGTCCCCTTACAGTGAAATCGCCATTTTGCGCCGCCATGTTTCTACAGTAGCCCTAAACGGACAAACTGCTCTACAGAGCGCTAGCTACTCTCTGCTGTCTCAGAAGACGACATCTTTGTCCTGCGTCGGCCACCGTAGCTTCTCTATGTGTCTCAAAAGGAGGGGTGAGCGGTTGAAATTCACAACCTCACCACTAGATGCCGCTAAAATTTACACAGGGCACCTTTAAGCGGCAGCGTGAACGTTACGGCGCAAAATAAATAAAAAAGAATGCGTTGAAAGATCCAAAACAACATACTGAAATGTATTTGCTGTCATTTAATCGCCTATTTGGTGTTTTAACCACGGAAAGACGCCAATAAGGCTGCTTATGAACATGTCAAGTAACTTTATATTTACCTCAGGAAAGTCATTCAATGTCCATATCGATGTCAGCTTAGGGGGGAGCATTTAATTAACCTGTTAATAATTTATGGATGTTTGAATAATTGTCATAAAGACAAGTTTGTATGAAAACCACCTTATGTGCAATTCAAGTGTTTTTTTGTTGTTGTTGATTATATTTGAAGTAGTCTAATGAATTCAATAGTTTGGTCTCTGTTTATTTTGCCCTTTAATATTTTAGTAATGTTATTTAATATTATAGTAAACCGTGATATTTTCAGAGATGGTTATCCTACCGCGAAAATCTCATACCGTTGCAACCCAGTGAACCTCAAACAACCCTACCCATTAGCGGTAGTCCAGGACCAACAAAGATGCCCATCGAGGAACATTAAGCTTGTTGTGGATGTTATCAAGAGCAATGCCACCTTCTGGTTTGCAGTCCCTCAGCACATCAGCTAAATAAGCCGTCTGTTCTGCTGTACCTCGATCAAACCATTTGGATCAGTTCCCGAAGAACAACAACAGCAGACACCCACCATAAGCTGTCTCACTTTTCCTCATTTAAAAGCTCAAATCAAACATGAATATGGCTTTGATGTCAGTAGCTCAGCAATCAACCACATACATTTTACATTGAATTATCAGAGATGGACAGTGCGATTTATCAGTTTTTACTCAATAATCATGGTAATAGATTTAGTATTGATATGAAATAACTGGTTGTAAATCAAATCTGTCTAGAAGTTTCTGTAATAGTCATTTTATTTGTAGGCAGTCAGCCGAGGGTGTGAGGATGAGTTTTTGTTCTGTATATGTAATGATGGGCAGCACAATCAGACTCAGTAGGCCCGCTGGAGCAGGGAGACATGTATAGCTATGTTCTTTAAATACTGCAATTATAATTTTATTATTTAAAAATAACTTATGAAAGATATGCATGATTTTACATAGCACAAAATTACATTTCCATTCCCTCGGTCTAGTTTGGACCATTTTATTCATTTCATATTAAAGAAATTAGCATTTTCATTTTATTTTTTAGATAAACCTGCAGTCTCTTGCCTTGCTCTGCAGTATTGTTGGTATTACTGGAAATTCATTTGGCTCAACTTTAATTACATCAGCGTTGTGAGAGCTTTAACACAAATTATTAAAAAAAACAAAAAAAAAACAATTCTAGGAAACTGCAGTGTTATAATAACATTGAACATGATTTAAAAGATACCTGACATTGAAACATCACAGCTAATAATTGTATTCATATTTTTTGTTGATTCCACAGTCCATATTTTCTGAATAGGATGTGCCTGACATTTATAATGTAGTCATGAACACTTTTATAGACGAACTATAGTGAGGCAACTAGGTTGGCATCTTGAATATGTGCATTTCTGTATTGAAACATGGACGTGTGCTTATTGTTGCAGTTTGAAACAATCCTTACCATGTGATCTGAATGTAGCCTGCAAGTATTATCACTCCCACAATCCTTTCTGCAGTAAAGCTACACCAGCTCTCAAAGCCGAGACAGAGCCCATTTTAAACATACAAATTAAACTGAACATTACGCACTTTACGGTCTTCTATAGTGTATCTTATAAAATTAAACAAGATTATTCTGCAATGGTTTTGTGCCTCAGCTATTCACTATGCAAATCACAAGAAACATGATGTGCTTTATTTCCTCAAGCTGTACTGTACTTACCATACTGACAAAAATGTTTTTCTTTAAGTCATATATTTTGCCTAGAAAAAGAAAAAAATTCACGGAAACATCAGGGTTGTCTGTTTAGAAAACCATTTATTTAATCGCATTAGAAAAAAGCATAAATCCAATAGAGATCTTCATAGCAAGACAATTTAATGTGTTGATAGTAATCAAAACGGCAAAAAGCACTTATTTGACACCTAATTCAAAAGATTAATGTTTCGCACTATTTGTGAATGTTCAGCTTTTGGCATGATGCACCAATCCCCGGATCCTGCGCGTCAGGGCTTGGATGAAGGTGTGACGGGAGCGGGTTTTACTATACAGCCCCTCGACCTCCAGCAACTTCCTCTGTAGCGGCTCACTGAAGCTGTTCGACACATCACTCTGCAACTATACAAACAAGAAAGGGTCAAAAACCATACTAAGCAGATATCTGGATAAGTTCAGAAAGTGTAAGATTTTTTTAATGTTTTTGAAAGTCCCACCAAGGCAATATTGGGAAATATTGCCTTTTAAAATAACTATTCCATTTTAAAAAATATTTGAAAATACACATTACTCCAGCAGAATTCACTCTAATATGCCAATTTGCTGATCAAGAAACATGTTAAAAAACAGCTGTGCTGCTTAGTTTTGTGGAAACTAGTGATGAGCAAGAGTACTCGAGTATGCGAACATGACGTAAAAATATATATATATTTTTTTTTTGTTATTATGGCATTTTGGGCAGTATCTGAGGTCTGACTGGTTAGCGTTAGACAGTATGCCTTCCACACCGGCAAAATAAAGCCGTCCTTTTGTGCAGATGCGAGTTGTAATAGGTATATACACTCACCTAAAGGATTATTAGGAACACCATACTAATACTGTGTTTGACCCCCTTTCGCCTTCAGAACTGCCTTAATTCTACGTGGCATTGATTCAACAAGGTGCTGAAAGCATTCTTTAGAAATGTTGGCCCATATTGATAGGATAGCATCTTGCAGTTGATGGAGATTTGTGGGATGCACATCCAGGGCACGAAGCTCCCGTTCCACCACATCCCAAAGATGCTCTATTGGGTTGAGATCTGGTGACTGTGGGGGCCATTTTAGTACAGTGAACTCATTGTCATGTTCAAGAAACCAATTTGAAATGATTCGAGCTTTGTGACATGGTGCATTATCCTGCTGGAAGTAGCCATCAGAGGATGGGTACATGGTGGTCATAAAGGGATGGACATGGTCAGAAACAATGCACAGGTAGGCCGTGGCATTTAAACGATGCCCAATTGGCACTAAGGGGCCTAAAGTGTGCCAAGAAAACATCCCCCACACCATTACACCACCACCACCAGCCTGCACAGTGGTAACAAGGCATGATGGATCCATGTTCTCATTCTGTTTACGCCAAATTCTGACTCTACCATCTGAATGTCTCAACAGAAATCGAGACTCATCAGACCAGGCAACATTTTTCCAGTCTTCAACTGTCCAATTTTGGTGAGCTCGTGCAAATTGTAGCCTCTTTTTCCTATTTGTAGTGGAGATGAGTGGTACCCGGTGGGGTCTTCTGCTGTTGTAGCCCATCCGCCTCAAGGTTGTGCGTGTTGTGGCTTCACAAATGCTTTGCTGCATACCTCGGTTGTAACGAGTGGTTATTTCAGTCAAAGTTGCTCTTCTATCAGCTTGAATCAGTCGGCCCATTCTCCTCTGACCTCTAGCATCAACAAGGCATTTTCGCCCACAGGACTGCCGCATACTGGATGTTTTTCCCTTTTCACACCATTCTTTGTAAACTCTAGAAATGGTTGTGCGTGAAAATCCCAGTAACTGAGCAGATTGTGAAATACTCAGACCGGCCCGTCTGGCACCAACAACCATGCCACGCTCAAAATTGCTTAAATCACCTTTCTTTCCCATTCTGACATTCTGTTTGGAGTGCAGGAGATTGTCTTGACCAGGACCACACCCCTAAATGCATTGAAGCAACTGCCATGTGATTGGTTGATTAGATAATTGCATTAATGAGAAATTGAACAGGTGTTCCTAATAATCCTTTAGGGGAGTGTATCTGCTTAATCTCATATAGGATGCGTTTGGTTGAGTTTAGTAACCCGCTAGCAAAGCTCTGCAGGGTGGTGTTTATTCAGTTTCAGCTCAAATGCAATGACCGATATTATTGACTGGGTTATTTGAGTTTTCATGTCATGTTTGTATTCCTCAACATTAATTTGACAATCTAAAAATATCTGTATCATCTCTATGACGGACATGCCACACGCCCTGCCCCGAATAATCGTTTTTTGAGACCCATCAATGATCGAAAGGAGAAATTGGCAGAAATGCCCATCCCTAGTGGAAACCATGCCACTTTTTTCATGATTAGAAAGTAAAAAATATATACATCTTTGAAATCGAAATCTTTTGTAACATTATAATGTCTCTCTACTGTCAATTTTGATCAATTTAGGTCAGGAACCTGTGGCTCTTTGACAAAAATCATGTGGCTTGCCAGTTCTCACCCTTCACCAACATGTGATTTAAAACTTAGATCACTAGAAATCAGTTTCCTGCTGAAAATGTAAAATTACTCCTGCAATTTACCTGTTCAAGATCTTGCTGGCTCACTCTTGACACACTTAAACCTCTGCTGCCACTAGGATCTACACAGAAAGAAATTAGTCAGACATTTGATAAACGAGTCTCTCATGCAGTTAAAAACAACCCAAAATTAACTGAGCTTTGAAGAAGGATAGTTTGTTGACCTCTGTAACCTGGCAGAAGTGAGTCTTTGGGGTCAGTGGGAGTGCAGTAGAGCAAGTAGAACTCTAGGTGGCGCCAAATTACAAACAGGCACGTCTCGATGATATCTTCAAAGAAATGTCAAGAAAAATATGCAACGGTTGTTCACTTTCCAGGTGTCCGATTGTAATCAGCAGAAAAAATAAACAGAATAGTCAGAAGCTCAAGAAGTTATTTTGAAAAGCAAATTGGAGCATCTCTTGATTTCTCAGGCAATCTTTATGTTAGGATACAGGAACAGAGGGCAAGAAGTTTGGCTCGGTTGTTGACCAGCTGGACGAGTCGACGCTTGGCAAGCACGTTTCTCTGCACTGATGGGATCTTTTCCACTCCACCGGAACCAGACACCAGACCCTGGCACAGCTTTGCACACAAAACGTTATGTTACACATAGATGTCTTCCAAATTCTGATCCCTTTAATCAAACAAGCAGAGAAAATCAATATGAAGCATCAGAGACATGTTCTCTGTCTTTGCATGTATACCTCCTTCAGCTCCTCAGGAGGAAGCTGTTCCACTCGCTCTAGCTTGTTCAGGCTCTGTCTGTGGCTGTCATGGTACCGGAAGAAGTCAGTGGCACTGTTCTTCAGTAGGAGCAGAACCAATCCCAGACTGGGCACCCGTGCAGAGGGAACGGACACATCTGATCCAACACAGTGACACAGGAAAAGCACAGTTTACAGAAGCCAGCCAGTATTTTCTCAACACAGACAGACACTAAACAATCCCAAAGACCAACCTGCTGGTTCACTTGCTGATGGGCTGAACAGACAGAGCGAGAATTGGGCTTCAGCAGAGCTCTGCAGCAGTAGCGTCTGGCAGTACTCCATAATATTGGCACAAATCTGAGAAAAATCACACAATACACATCAGAGTGAAACATCTAAAGGCTGAGATAAACTTTTGCCCAGATTTTTGCCCTAATCTGCAGTCTAGAGAATTTGACTCTAGTGGCCTGTCTGCAGATTTTTGGCAATCAATAGTGGACAGATTTCACAGAAAATCTCTTAACACCAGGTTAGAGGTCTGTACGGGATGGATTTTTCAATACCGCTTCCGTCAAAAAGGTTTTAATCCTGCTCCTGCCCGAAACTTTCACGTTTTGTCCAATTCCCGCAAGTAAATTTTTCACATTTTCCAGTCCTGGTCCGGTAAGACTCACGTTCTGGTGTCGCGCACATATCAGTATCTTCCCTCTCGCATCCGCACTCAGCAATTCAAAACTTGTCCCGCGCCACGAGGATTGCAGACCCGGGGTTATCGCCTTTCTAAACACTTGTTAACTCCACATTGTGGTGTCAAACTATCCGGTGTTAGAATGTTACGGCAGATGCTTAGCAACGGACAAAATTGCGTGCCTCATTTACATGCTTTGGACAATCATGAAAACACAGCGTGTTGTATATAAACTGCCGTTTCTGTGTTTGAGGGGAAACATCAAATGGTGATGGAGAACGCATCAATTGGAGTGAAGAAGAGACCATTTCAGTCCAAAAAGTCCATTCAGGAAGCAAGATAACCCAGGAACCTTTAGAATGACCCAGGGTCAACTATTTCAACTAGAGTGAAAACCCCTATAGTGTATGATGGCACAGATCTCATTTACAAAGTCAGCAACTTTAAGATGGCTGCAGAGAGTAGTAAGTAGGCACTATGTTTACTGTGACATCACACCTGTTGCATGGCAACCTCCATTTCCTCTCTCTTTTCTGCAAGGTCGCCAGGGGAAACAGTCTCCTCAATCTGCTTTAGGTAGCGAGCGCGATCAGTGCCCACCAGCCGCACGAGCAGAGACAACGATTGACGCTGAAGGAGAGAGAAAGAAGAAACATTACTCATTTTGTAAACTTCATACATTTACAGATTTTTCCGCTTTTAAAATGCAATTGACAATAATGATGTCATCTAGGGGTGTAACGACTCACTCGTTTTCTCGATGCATCAATTACAAATCCTGACAATGCATATGCATCGGTCTTGAAACAAGGATTTTTGAATTGTTGATTCTGGTCAATAACTGATTTAAAATGTTAAAAATCAAAATGAACAGTGATTCAATAGCGATTCAATGAGCAGCCCATGTTTGATCTCTCCTCAAAACACCCACTGCGATCACGAGCAGATGACAGCTCTCCCAATAGCAATTGAAGTAAAACCCCGCTTATTCAAAGACACGGAGTAACTGCATGAATGGAGCTAACACAAGGCAAGTGTCTAAAATGCATACATGCAATTCCGTTAAATGATAAAGGAAATTTAATGTTGTTAATAGGGGTGTGACATATCATACCATCCACGATAACACCGGTATACATTTTTACATGATAAAAAAAGTGTCATATCGCGATATCAATGATATAGCGGTGCGATGAAGTATAGCGCATTTACGTTCCCTAGCGCACACAACACCACCTGTCTGAGAGTAAGAGCAGCATGTCAGCCTCCGATGACGATTTAGTACATAAAAAGGGAGCTACTTCAATAGTATGAAAGTGGTTTGGTTACAAGAGGACAGACCTCCAACAAAGGAGGTAAAGAACCGGCCGACGCGAAGCGCTTATGCCATGGTCATTTGCCAACATTGACAACTTAAAACTGTTATTGATGTTTGCAGTGCAATATTTAACGGAAGGGTAAAAGTGACGGTTATGGCTCATGAGTCCTAGCATTCTGCCCACTCTGAATCAGACACAGAGATAAAGTAGTGCATATGATTACATTTATTTGAATGAATGAATTATAGCATTTATTTGAATTAATTATCAAGAGCTGTCCAGCATCTCTCTTAACAACTAAGATGTGCGTTTATTATTTAAAAATAGCGATGTAACCCCATCGTTGCTGAGAAATATAATGTAGTGATCCAGAAGCGAAGCTATTTTATGACTAAAAGTTGCGGGGCGGCGTTGATAACAAGTGTCTGTGCTCATGAATATTTGTGTGTGTGCGCAGTGCGATCTCCGCGCTCTGTATGCAAGTGACGTAGGCCTATGTGTGTTTGTCTGTGTGCACAAATGAAGACTTGACTTGGAACTATCTGTCCATTAAACTATTTTATTGTGCACCTTCCAACCAATCAGGCTCGAGTATTCAGACAGACCTTAGTTATTGTTACATTAAAATGTTAAGGACATATGTTAATTGTTAATGGTAATGTTAAGGGTTATACTTTTACTTAAGATTTCCAGGGAAAACACTACCAACTTGTACCAAGGCAACTTTTTTACTTTGCTAGTAAAAAAAAGTTTGATTGCAATCACCAATAAAATGTTGTTACATATATTTTTTTCTATATCGTCAAAAATATCATCATTATCGCAAATATTCTTGAAATATCGTGATATAATTTTGAGGCTATATCGCCCACCCCTAGTTGTTAAACCCGAAAGTACAAAGGAAACTGCTGAAATAACATCTAATGGACAAAAGGTTTGTTTTGCCCCAACTCTCTGACCCCCTGAATGTCGCTGAGTTATTCACACCCTACAATACATTAGAGGAAGCATTTAAATAATCCTATGAATGCACTTAAAAAAAAATGCAAAATTTAATCGCATCGCATCAAATATATTATGGTGAATCGTCTGGAATCGTTCTGAATTTGCAAAAATTAAATCGGAAACCTATGAATTGTGAATTGAATTGATTCGCTCTACCCAAAGATCCACAGCCCTAATGTCATCATAATGAACTGCAAATGGTCTTCTTTCTTACAGCTGTTGTCTTACATATATTTAACCATTTAAAGTTATCCTTTTCTTCCTTTTAAAAAGAGGTATTTGAAATTCTTTTTTCAATATTTCACCTGGAATCTGCCAATGTGTCCCTGTATTTCCATAAGGGCGGCACTGTTGATTTCCTGTCCCATCTCGAGGGCTCCTGAAACACAAAATTGACATGCACAGCATTAATCCTGCATCAGTTTGTGAAGAATTTCAAACAGCTGTAGTGTTGCAGCACCTGGCAGTGCAGTCTTGCTGATGATGGCAGTAAGGAGAGAGAGTTCCTGTAGAGCACCCATGCTCATATCTTGACCATGCAGAATGGACTGAATGACATCAGAGTGAACAATGAGCCACTGGAGCACCTATAAATGAAAACACACCATATGTTTATATATTTATGTAATTTAAAATAATAAATAAATAATTTTTAAATCAAGACATTTTCGGTCAAGTGCATCCAGTGCATCCATGTTCATTTTCGACTCAGAATTTTCATTTCAGTGCACCCAAAATATTACTGCTTTTACTGTCTTTGATCAAATAAATGCTGTCTTAGTGAGCATAAGAGACTTTTCAAAATCATTAAAAATCATACCAACCCCAAACTTAGGTGTAAATAAACTTGCTTTTCCTCTCTTAGTCCTACTATACGTCTTACTACATATTTAAGTATGCAGAAGGATGTAGTACTTCATACAAGTATATACTTAGCACATCACTAGCTAACTCTTTTAGCATATAGTAGAGATATGTGAATTGGGATTCAGCCTAAGGACATTACATGGACGTTTAAGTACCTGTGCTGCCCCCTGCTGGTGCTGCGTGTTGGTGGATGTCAAGATGACCTGCATCAATCTGAGAGTAGGTAGCAGGATCTGTCTGTATCTCTCTAGAGGATTAGGAATAAATCCTGATGGATCTCTCTGCCCAAAAACTCTGAAAGAGAAATGGAGAGCATAAGGAGGCAGGGTAGTGAAAGACATTTGTTCATCTATAGCTTGGACTCTAGATTATAGAGTACCTGAGCGCGTCATTTTGAGGGAGCATGTGAAACACCTGACACTCCACCAGCTGACTGACCAGCCCGCAGCGCAAAAGCTCCATCGCACCCTGTGCTGTCTTAGCCACACGGGTCAGCAGAGCCATTTTGGACTCGTAGATGTACAGTGGTTTGAGTAGTGGAGGCTGAGGAGTGAGCAGAGTTTGCAAGGCGGCATCATCTTGTTTCAAGCTCTCAACCAGCACACGCAGGTAACCGCTGTTACACAGGTACACCAGCCACTGGCACTGTCTGTCAATAGACAACACCCTGTCCAACACTGCCAAAGCCAGCATCTGAAAAAGAGATGATGTCCTTAAATCAAATCAATAGGCATTTGGAGGTAAGATGATGTTGACTTGATTGCTCTTACCCTGCCGATCTCATGGCCGTCACAAGCATCTCTGCACACCACTTCCATAAGTGCAGTGCCATAGCTCTCAATAATGGCCAGGTTCTCTCTCTGCAGCTTGGAGAAACAATCTTCAGGGGCAGTCAAACGCTCCCACATGGATGTACCTGAAAATTCAGTATTATATATTATAATATTTGTATTATTTTATATATTAGCATATATTGCATAATATCGCTATTAAAATGTAAAGCCTACATGCTTTTCATAGGCAGATACAGTGTGAATGATCAATTTCAATATTATATACACTTTATTATACATTTTGGGATATGAAATGAAAGATATATGCAATATTGCCTAAAAACTTTTTTTATTAAATTGCAACATGGAGGCTCAAAATAGTAGGTAGCAGAATAATGCTACCTTCCGAGGCAATCATGATGCCCAAAAATTCTGTCTAGGAAAATAAAATAATATGTTGTATTAGCATGTATGTGTTTATATACCTGTCTGCAGTGTCTCAGGCTCCTCGGGTTTCTGGGCAATTTGCAGGTAGTAAAGAAGAGCACCATAAAGGTGAGCCCGCAGACGTTGGAAACCTCCACCTTGATTTAATCAAATACCAGGGAGTAAGACAAGAAGGTTAACCATTTACCTAGATCAGCTGTTTAGTCTTAAATGTGACCTGTCTAACCTGTGCACAAGATAAAATCCAGCAGCTTCCTCAGGATGAGGTGAAGAGCGGAGTTAGCGATCGAAGCAAATCCTGATCCAGATCCACCCTCTGGCCCCGCCCCTTGCTGCTCAGACAGAACTGATTGGCTGAGGTGTGCTGTTAATGTGAAGACCGCCCCAGCTACAATTGGCATCAATTCACCTGCAGCATCTTCTGATAACACCTAGAAGAAAGAGATAAGTAAGTCAAATTGCTATTCCACATTTGGATAAAGGCATCTGCTAAAGGCAAATCATCATAAAAACTCATTCACTTCCTTTCCATCAGTTTACCTACCTTGTCGTGCAGGTCCAAAAGCAGGTCTCTGATGATCAGCTGGCGCTGGTCTGCTGGGATGAGCTCTGAAGGACAGGCCGTGAGGATGGTCTCCACCAGACTCCTCCAGCTCTGCAGAGCGTGACGCTTGGCAGTGAGACTACGCCGCACACGGTTCCTCTCCACCACCTGCTGCAGGACTGAGTTCACTTCCTGATAGCAACAGAAACCATGAAAGAACAATCAGTACTAGGAAACACATTTTTTGTATCTCTTGCCTTTAAATGAGAGAGGCATTCACCTCCATCAGCAGCGGTCTTTGCCCGATGGCCGCCATGCCCTGCAGTGCATTGATCTCTGCAACTAAAACTCGACGGAGCAACTGAAACATGATGAATCAATGAAGGAATTAATTGTATGTTTTATAATAAAATAAATTACAGTATGAACTCTAGCGCATGTGGATTGTTGAGCCATTCACGTACCTTGACGTTGCAGACCGTGTGTCCCTGCTCATTGACGTGTTCACAGTTAGTGATGACCTGTTCAATCTGAGTACGCTCAAAGAAGTCCAGCTGCAGAAGCTCTGGGGCCTCCTGACTGAAGTCTATGGCATCCAAAACGCTTAGCAGCCTCCTGCGTACTGAAAACACCAAAGAGCAATGGATGATGAACTATTTCTAATCTAAATCAGATGGCTCCTTCCTTTGCTAAACGAGTGGCCCTTGGTGCAGTGCAGTCAGACTTTCCCTTACCTTTGGAGACGGTGCCAAAGTGCAGGAAACCGCTGACTGATCTACTCTCCTCCTCCATGCCTGTCTCTCCATCTGCTACAGATAAAATGAATGCATTTACTACAGTGCGGCTGGCTGGTCTTCATGAAACTCTGGGTATGTGTATTACCTGAATGTAATGTGTGTGGTTGGTCATCGAGGAGAAGGTTGAGCAGTCTCTGTGTGTGTGAACGCTGGCGGTTCAGTGAGGTCACTCTAAGCTCAATGGCTGTAGTCTTCATCAGCCAGGACATCTGAGACAGCACAGCAATCTCATTTTCTGTGGGACATAAAGATGGAATTGCATGCTATCCTTCCTATATATCATGTGAAATGGATTACAAATCAAAGATTAAAAAAAAAAAAAGTAAAATATATATTACACTACCATTCATAGGTTTAGGTTTGGTAAAAAAAAAAAACCTAAAATTCAATGTTTTTGAAAGACGTCTTATCTTCACCAAGGTTGTGTTTATTTGATCAAAAATACAGTAATATTGTGAACTATTATTACAACTTAAAATAACTGTTTTCTATTTGAATATATTTTCAAATGTAATTTATTCCTGTGATGCAAAGCTGAATTTTCAGCAATATTACTTCAGTGTCACATGATCCTTCAGAAATCATTCTAATATGCTTATTTGGTGCTCAAGAAACATTTATTTTTATTATCAATGTTGAAAACAGTTGTGCTGCTTAATATTTTTGTGGAAACTAATACATTTTTTCAGCATTCTTTGATTAATAAAGATCAAAATAACAGCATTTATTTTAAATGGAAATCTTTTGTAACATTATAAATCTCTTTACCGCTACTTTTGATCAATTTAATGCATCTTTGCTAAATAAAAGTAATAATTACTTTTACAAAAATTATTCCTGACCCTAAACCTTTGAACAGTTGTGTTCATCTTCCACTGGATGTTATGGACACACTAGTGAGTTGTCAAACTCAAAACAAAGAGTGCAGACAGGCAGTTCACCTGGTAGAATGAAAGGCAGGTGCTGCAGATGAGAGAACAGGAAGTCCTGACTGGTCCTGAGGTATCGCATGGTGGGCCCCGAAGTGTCAGGACACGCGCACAACTGATAGATTACCTGGGACGAACATAACAATATATTATATATTAAAATATTATACAAACAACATACACACAAATAAAGTATTAGGGTTGCTGCACATTTTTTAATCAAATTCACTAGAACTAGAACTAGATCAGGTAGGTAACAGCTGCATTTCTGCTGTTCCATAAGCGCCATCTAGTCAGAGAGTGAACATGCATTTTCATTCTCAACCGTGTTGGGGATACTTACATCAGAGTGTGCATGCCTCTTTGACACAACATAGGTGCAGTGTTGTATATTTTAACCAGTTGACGGAAAAGTATTCAAAAAATTCATAAATTCATAATTCGCCTTCATTCCTATAGTACCCAATTTAAACGTCTTGCTGCATTAATTGCTTGGCTTCATTGCTGTCATTAGTTCTTGCCAACCATCTCCGAAACCGGTCTTCCTCAAGGCAATGAGAGTTAAATTTGCACTCCTCATTTTTCTCGAATTTGCCCCAAGCGACTCACCCTCCCCATCTCATCTCTGGTGAAAACCTCACTGTGACATACGTAAAAATGTAAAACTATTATAATTGTTTTACATTATTATTAAAACTACACAGCCTAAAAATCTATATTTTGCAATCAGATTTAAGATCTCATCATAAAATGTAATGCCTAGCAGAAAGAAAAAAAAACATTTAAGACTTTTTAAATTACCTTAAAATCAGGAGATTCTAATTTCAGGCTTTTAGGACTTTTTAATGTCCACGGAAACCTTATACATTAACATATTTTACCTGATGTAAAGCCCATTGCAGTGTCTGAATGTAAATCAAATGTAAATAATTAAACTTTGTGTACCTGGTAACAGAGTTCAGCTAACTGAGGGGCCTTTTTGGTGAGCACAGGTCCAGAGCGCCACTCACTGCCCCTCTGGAGCAGACTGAGGATTGCATGCAGGCAGCTCCGTGGACAGCCAAGAACACCTTATTGACAGAAACATGAAAATAAGGAATAAACATTTCCTGCTTCAGGCATAGCATAGTATGTGTGAGGTCCTGTATTTGATTTCAAGTTGAAATCTTACCTGGGTCCTGCAGGTTAGTGGAGGAAACTGGCTTCTTCACTTCATAGCCCAATAGATACAGGCCCAGGTTGGGGCCCTTTAGTTCTAGAGAGGTAATCATAAGGTTCAGGATGTGGATCTGGGTTTCATGACGGATCCGGGCCACCCGTTTCTCAGGGTCTGAGTCTGTCCCAAGAAAAAAGGGTTTTAGATGCTGCTTTAAACAATTGACATATGGGCATTTTGAGATTATTAAGGACTCACCATCTGTGCTCACTCCCTCCTGAGCTTCCTCACTGTCCAGACACTCCACAAAACCAGCCATCAACTTCTCACTCACTGCCTGATCATTACAAAACAGTTCTTTCATATTTACAGCAACTCTTATTCATTGTATTACCTATAGACAGTGACTATGTTTACATGTGCACCAAAAATGCGATTATTTCTAATAATCAGAGTAAGGTCTAAACACGTTTCGCTGTAAGATGCTTACATGACACAAGTAGAACTCTTCACTCCAGTTTACATGCAAATTTCATTATTATAATTATTCGCTAATAAGTATGGTTATACCACACTCAAATAGGCATACAGTATGCATGTTACCGGCCATTGTTTTAATATACTAGCATCAACTCGCATCGTTCTCCTCACCGTCTCAATGAAGATACGGAGCAGAGATGCGCAGTGAGTTGTATTGACAGAGTTTAGCGATTTGAAGAGGAGGAAACTTCAGAATAATGCCACTAAGTTGTGTGAACAACACACGTCATCCATGTAGAACCAAGAACATGCACACTTTAGTCAGAGTGGTAATAATGCGATTAAGGTGTTTACATGCCTGTTTATTGTGATTAAAATCAGTGTACACCACCTAGTTTAATGCGAATATGGTTACTACACTCATTAGTTTGATCTAAGTATTGCATTTACATGAGGTAAAGTTTAAATCGCAACATTGACAAAATCCCCTTATAATCGCAATATGAGTGTGCATGTAAATGTGTGAAGTCTCTTACTTGATCATGTGTGAAGTCTCCAACCAGTCTGGCCTGGATGTTTGGGTAGCGTGCAATACGCCGCAAGATCTTGGCACTCTGGAAAGCAGCATCAGGGTTCGAGCTGCTGTGGTACAGGTACCTGTGAAGGCCAAACAACTAAAATCAGCACAAGTATCCCTGACATACATACATTAAATCATTCCTGAAATTAGTTATGGAAAAAATTATTTAGCTGTGAACAATAAATGGTAGATATATATGTAAATGTAGAAAGCAGACCTGGCGATGTTGGTGATGTGATCAGCCCGTCTGCTCTGAGCACTGACGCCCTGCAGGAGCTGTTCCACAGGGGAGACAAGTAGCGATGTCTGACTTTCTCTCAGCAGATCCATAAACGTCACCTCCTTCTGCAAGGCCAGCTCCAACAAACACAGACAGTGCAGCACTGCCGACTCCAACTGCTTCTTACCTACAACAGCAGCACTGACATAAATGTAATGAACAAATACAAAAACTGAAGTAATCAGCCATCACTCCAGTCTTCAGTGTCACATGATCCATCAGAATTCATTCTAATAGGCTGATTTGGTGCTCAAGAAACATTTCTAATTATTATCACAGTTGTGCTGCTTAATATTTTTGTGGAAACCGTTTTTTTCAGGATTCTTTGATGGATAGAAAGTTTAAAAGAATAGCATTTATTCAAAATAAAAATATACATATAAAATGTCTTTACTTCTCACTTTTAATCAATTTAATGCATCCTTGATGAATAAAAGTATTAATATCTCAAACTTTTGAACTGTAGTTAAGGTTTAAATACTATATTTCATTTATTTAATATATACATTTAAATTATAATGTTGTGATTTTATTTTTAGAGTTTTATTTTCACCATTTCAGTCAAAATAGTATAGAATTATCAGCTTACAAGTATTAGCCACAATTTTAATATGGCTGCATCCCTAATATTAATGACTTGGTAATGAGAGTTTTAAACGTGTTACTAACAAATATGACAGGACATAAAAAAAGTGCAGAGCAGGCATCTTATACTGACCAGGGAAGGGGGCGTAGGTGTCTAGCTGACGAGCACCCTCCTCCAACAGGCTGAGGCAGAGAGAAAGGGTGGGCGAGTCATTCAGCAGGTGGAACATCAGGCTGTGGCCCGGGGGCTTATGGGCCAGCACTTGTTCCCCCTGCAGTTCCACCATCTCTTGCAGGAAGTCCGCTGGCTGTGGCTCATATTCTCGTAGAAGTTTGTGAAACACCTCCAGCACTGCCTCAGCTACCTCCCACTGGAGGAAAAAAGGAGATAAAGATACAAGACCATAAATGGAGGCGAGACAGAGATAAGAGATTTAAATCTAGCAAGCTGCAACAAACCTTTTCTGCTGGCCGACGGTAGGCACGTGTGGGGAAGGCCAGAAACACAGAGTCACGCAGGAAGTCAAGATAAGGCTGAAAGCCTGGTGCACGCAGTCCTGCTCCAAGATTCACCGGAAGTGCACTCTCTACCAGAGTACTAATCAAATGACAAAAGGCTCTTGTGAGTGGGTACTCCTCACAGCTCGATTCAATCTCATTCAGCTCCACCTGAAAAGAAAAATGAAATTAGTGCCACAGTTAAAGCACATATATACACACTCAGTAGGGCAGCACAATTAATGGCACAAATAACGGTCCCAGAGTGGATAAATCGATAAACCGACACCCTTGCGTTTTCGTGTGTACAGCCAATCCGTATATTTTGTGAAACGGTGATGTCATCACACCACGCCCCGCACGTTAAAGACTGGAAGGGATACAGCTACAGGCACTGGGCATGCGCACATCAATATTGCGTCATTTAATTACTGTATTTGTATTATTGTAAGGGTAGGTTTAGGGTTGGGGTAGGTGTAGGCGTTAATAAAACACAATCTGGTAAGTAGCAAATTTATTTATTGTTATTTTATCGTGAGATTTTGCCTCACTTCCGACTGTTGCTGTACCCCTTCTAGCCACAACTCTTCTTCTCCGTTTTTAGTGTATTTCTGTGGCAGAATTACAGCGCCACATACTGGTCTGGCATGTATACTACATCGTTTTGAGTCAGTTTCAGTGGTTTCATGTTTATGCAGTTATTTCTTGAGACGAGGGGAAAAAAAGATTGGATAGGGAAAGCTCTGGCTTCGTGTGGACGTGGCCTTAGACTGCAGTTTAATTAAATAGATTTTTGTTTCCAAATTGTGTATCCCTAATACTCAGTATATATATATATGACAAGAAACTGAGAGCTTACCTCAATCCCAGCTGCCTGTCTCTGTCCAGGGACTTTTACTGTCTGCAGGATCTAAGAGGGAAAAACACTGATCAATATCATTATAAGTCAACTCAACTGAAAAAGCCACTAAAGTGGGAAAAAAAAAAAAACACTATCTCTGTTAATACTGTTTAACAAAGAGATTGTTGAAGTTAGTAGAGCTAATTCAGTTTAAACATTCATTCTTTTAGTGTAGGTCAGTTTGGTATTATAGGCTGGTGTTTTATTCAACCTGTGTGTACTCCAGAGATTGCCAGAGGGAAGCAGCAATCTCAGGTGATTTGCCAAATGCGGCGAGAGCATGCAAGACTTGAGCTTTCAGCACGGGCTGAACGCTGCACTGCAGCAATCCCAGCATCACCACCACAGGCGTCCACTGAGGGTGTTCACAAAGAGCCAGACGTGCATTCTCACTCTGAAAAATATAAGAAAATGTTTGAAAACAGACATACAAAAGGGCACTTATATCTGCTAGATGATGCGATGAGGGCTGGGTTGAGACACCAATTTCCTAATTCAATTTGACTTTGATTTACAAATTTACAGATTCATATTCAATTTGATTTAATAGTGACTTTTTGCACTGGCTGATATCTAGAAAACAGGGTGGTGGGTAGCCAATTTAATGCTGATGTATAATACAGTTCAATGATAGCAAATGAAACGTGAGCACATCCCAACTTGCTTATTTGAATAAAATAAAAAAAATTGCACAACATTTAGAATTGAAATGTTTCAATTAATCGACTGATATAGTGATCTTTCACTGTTTAGCATATTGCAATATACTGTATGTGTGCTATACCCAGGTGATGATAGTGGTAAGCAGCTGGAGGAACGCAGTGAGGCCATCCAGCTCTCTCTGAGTGATGCCTCTGATGGGTGGGTGGCGGTACTGTGTGCTGTCGGCATTGGGCACATCAAGGCGCAGGTTCTCGTGGTAGAGCATGAGAGAGTGGAAAAAGTGCTCCCATGACACTAAACTGCCCGACACTCCAGCCTGCCGGTTCTCTCCTGAAACAGCCATCATAAATAAACGTAACTTGTTTACAACAGCACTTATAATACATCTTTCACTTTTAAGATCTGAGGGCACAGTTACCGTGTGGAGCTCCGTTGGTTTTAAGCAGACTAAAGCAGTAGTGGGAACACTGAGGGCCATTAGCAAGTCCTTTCAGCATGCGCAAGTAAGGGATGTAGAGAGTAGCAGGAAGCAGATCACCCATCTGACGCACAAACTTGGAGAGAACCACCTGAGGTGACACACAAATGTATATTAAAATTTTGTGCTTTATTTCAAAGCAAAGGTAATGAATCATGCCACATCACACCTAAATATATTTAGGCACTGTATATTGTAGGACAAGCACTTTTTTCTATAAAAAATACATCTTTAGTATGTTTAGCATAATTAGCATTTTCTGACCTGTTTGTGAGGGGGTCTTTGGGGAGGTACTCCAAGAAAAGATCCAGTGAATGAAGTGTGCTGAAGAGACTCAGATGGACACCAGAACTCCAGGGCCAGCTCAAGTTCAAATGGATCTTTACCGTAAAACTCTCCAATCTGAAACAAAACGTTATTTAGCATTAATTACAATGGTTCAAAAGTGCTGATTAGTGATACAATGCTTTAGTGCAAGTAAAAATGGGTGCATGAGATCCTACTTCAAATAGAATTGAGATTTTAGATGCAATATTTGATGATGCATATAATTTCCTGGCTGTAAAAAGTCTGTAGTACGTGACATAATATGTGATAAATGTAAAGGGATGCTCACAAGGATCATGAGGTGGTCCAGATCCTTGCGTAGAGATGATGGCGGCTCGCTGCCCATCTGCAGAGCCATGTGGATCAGTCGAGCATCTTCATCAGCACGGTTCCGCAAATGCTTCACCTGCAAACAACACTCTTCACTTAACATCTTCATTTTTTTTTATTAATACTTTTATTCTGAAAGGACATATTAAATTGATCAAAAGTGACAGAAAAGACATTTATAATGTTACAAAAGATTCCTATCAATTTCTTTCAAATAAATGCTGTTCTTTTGAACTTTCTATTCATCAAGGAATCCTAAAACAAAACAAAAAAAGCATCACGGTTTCCACAAAAATATTAAGCACCACACTGTTCTCAACATTGATAATAAAACATGTTTCTTGAACATTTCAAGGATCATGTGACACTGTAGACTGGAGTAAAGAAAAATTAAAAACATTCAAATAGAGAGTTCATTAAATTACATTAAATAATTTTAATAATATTTCACAACATTACCGTTTTACTGTATTTTTGATCAAATAAATGTAGCTGTGGCGAGCACAGGAGACTTTTTTTCAAAAAACATTTTTTTTTAAAATCTTACAGAGCTCCTGAAGATCTTAATTAGCTGGTTCATTGTGTTTGATCAGGGTTGGAGCTGAACTTTGAATCTCCAGGAACAGGATTGGGCACCCCCTGGTGTGTATGAATAAATAGCTAAAAATGCATGCATTTCTCCTCGCACCTTCATTGGCATAAGAGCCAGGAAATCAGTAATCATAGAATGCAGTCTGCGTGTGTAGAATTCTTCTTGGCTGAAGCCATCACTTCCCAGGATGCCCTCTGTCAGGAAGAGGAAGACACCTCCCAAAAGTGCCTGGTCTGCCAAAGCCTCATCTGCCTCAGTGTACTCCACTAGAGCTGAAAAGAAAATGGATGAAATTCAGAGAGTACATTAACCTGATAACACATTTTTAAATGTTTTCATGCTTTTCAAGGTTTATCTACTCTTTGCATCTACTATAATAACAAACTATAGCATATACAGATCATGGAAAGACATTAACCTGCGCCCTGTGGAAGTTGTGACAGGGCCCGCAAAGACAGAGCCCAGGCCAGCTGCACCACTGCCTGCAGTCCTGGAAGCTTCCAGCCCTGACTCTCCACCAGCCGACTGTGCACTGCTGCCACATACTGCTTCTCCGTCAGTAGAGGCAAGGCCTGGAGCAAATCTAATCAACACACAAAAAATGTATTTGTGAAAACGTAATACATTATCTACTCTACTAAGTAAACAACATTTTCTAATAATCACACTTGTATAAGTGTGGATAATAATAAAGCATTTATAGCTACCAACGATGGTTGAAAAAAAGCATGAATACCTTCTCTGTCCTCTGTTCCTTGCTCCAGAAAACTAACATCCAAGCAATAAAGCAACGCCATGACTAAAGCAAGGTTGACGCTATCCAATGAGCCATCAGCCTCAGCAGTCACCATCTCCAAGTGACCAATGAGAGCCAGGGTGTCATCTTTGCTTAGAGGTGACTGGCATGTCCAGGCAAACAAACACTCTGCCAGGGACTGTCGGCACTCTTTGATGAGGTCGGATACCTGTACCATATGAAAAATACTTCTTTAATACTATAATACTAATTAATACTTTAATAATGCATATGTAAATATCATCAATATGTGTAGGATGCTTCACCTCTTTCCTGTGTTTCTCATTGCCAAGGCCCCGCTCTTTCTGAAGTCTCTCAAACTCACGGGTCACACTGACATCTGAGATTAAGTTTAAGATTTGCTTGGTCAAACCCTGAGCCATCAGCTCATCAGTGAACCGTGTGGTGAGATTCACCAATTCAGGACTACATGGGAAGAAGTCATGACAATACCAAAGAATTACATTAAAAATCAACAAACCTAGGATAAAAACACAAATTAATTGTTGCTGTTTTTTGTAATGAACACTGCACACTTCTACAATCTATCTGAAATCATGGGTTGGCACACTAGTACATGAAATTATTTGACACACTCAAACTTCTTTTCTGTTTTGACTTAAATCCTATTGAAACATGGGATTTGTTGGGACAGGATTTATCCTTTTTTAAACAGTCAATATGAAGACTTCAGATGCAAAAGTCTCTAAGTCTGTCTGATGTTTTACTTTAAAATTAGCATTTTTGTCAGGCTCCTATGTATAGGTTTCTACCTAAGTAAAAGTACTTCTGAATGGGCTGAGCCTGGGATTTAGCGGGTTTAAAGTGAAAGTATTAGATGAACGTATACTATGTGCAGAGAGCATTCACTCAGTATTATCTCATTTTTCACCCAGGTGGCTTTTGCATTGGAAGTCTTCATATTCTTCAGTTCAGTGGTTTCCAAACTACAATCCGCACCCCCTAGGGGGATGTCAGAGCAGGAACTTATATGCTTGGAGGTCAAATATGGATGCAAATAAAAGGTCCTCTTATATGTAAGGAGGGGGGCTTTAGGGACAAAAGGTTGGGAACCACTGCTTTAATTCACAAATGTGTACAGAGCGCTGCAGGAATGAGTCCAAAACCCTGAAAACATGTTTTTGCACTTCCACCATCCAGAAGTCAAAGGTTTTTTTTTTTTAAAGCAAAAACACTTAAATAAATGTGTAAAGAAAAAAAAAGTTAAATTCCTGAAATAAGGTCTGTGGATAACACAAGCTCAAGATATGTTCATGTTTTATTCTATGACATTTAGCTTTTACGTGTCTTAAAACAGGTGGTTGTTAACAAGTGGCCAAATGGGACTACAGAGGCTGTCAGGGACATTAAACATCATCATGCCAAACAGGTCTCTACTCTCTTTGTGAAGATTACCTTGAAGAACAAAATGTGTAAGACTTGTTAACATTTGTTGGTCACAGAGTATTTTTCAGCAATTATCCAAAGGCCAATGGAAAATTCTACTGGCTACTGAGTGATGTTAACTTTTGGTTTGGACTACAAAAATAACGTCATCCCTGCATCAATCTATAAAATGTGAATGTATCTGCTAGCGTTTAACAAAACACTAGCATATAGATAGCCTCAAAGCTAACAGATAGTGGTCCAATCAATAACCTGTGAACCTCTTGGATAAAATGTTTCTTAAAAGGGAAGTATGGGAGAAGCATGAGCTTGCCTATTTAGCAGACAAGCTAAATAGACTAATAGCAGACCAAATCATGGAGGATGCATGAAGGAAGAACAGCAAACCTTAAGTCAAGAGTGAAAGTCTTCCCGTGTCTGGACTGGATGAGCGAACGGAGGGAGTTGGCCACACAGCGTTTGCCATCCCAGTAAAGGAGCACAGCTACCAGACCTCGAGTCAGGCCGGGGAAGTGAGGCTGCTGGTGCTCTCCTAAAAATACACATAAGATCACAATATTTCAAAGCAAAAGGGATGTGATGGTGAGGAAATTTTCCCACCGGTTAATCGCCATGTGACAACACCAGTAATACCGGTATTACATCTCATCCACATTTTACTTTCGTTTTTTTTCCCGAATTAGCGGCAATTCTGGCAATTTATTATTACTCTTAATGAAAAACACAGCAGTACAATGACAAACTTAAAACATAGAGCTTTTATTAGCAAAACGAACAAGCACGGCAGCCTCATTCTTGTGGTGCTGCTGATCTCTGCTGTGACTCTCTTTTGGCTCAAGCTGAATTGAGCAGTTCAGTTTTAGTGTAGTGTCTGTTCTCTAACTGAACTGAATGATTTTTATTACTATAAAAAAAATCTAAACGGGGGTGCCGCGGTGGGCAAGTAATGTAATCGGTGTGTGGCTGAACACCGTGTAACACTGGTAAAACCGACTATCGCAGCAAGCCTACAAAGCAACTTCACTGCAGTGTATTCATATGAGTAATGTGCATTTCAACGGTACTGAACGAGTATGTTGAGTGTGTGTACCTGCCAGCAGCAGTTCAAGGGCAGCTAGTTCTCCCAGGTCAAAAAGGTCACTAAGGATGAAGGCTTCTGAGATGAGCTGCTCAGGAAGTAGTCGTGCTCCCTGCTGGCCCTGAATAGCAATGCCTTCTGTGCTAGCTTTCCGAACCTTCTCTCTTTGTTCCGCACTCTTCTGCTGTTTTGCAAAAAAAAAAAAAAAGATTTGGGAATAAATCATTCAGATCAGTTTTATAAATTTGATTCAAAAGAATGAAGATTTTCACAAAAAAAAGAAAGACAAGCACACAAGTCACATGGACCATTTTTATGATACTTAGATGGTATTTACAACAAAGGCAAGAATGAATTTTGAAGCTTTCAAATCAGGTTACAGATAACAAAACAGGATTTTTCATTTATTTCCATTGCACAAATAATTCATAATAAACTCAACAGTACAATTACAGGTTTCCACATGGGTTGTCATTATAAGAATAGACTGAAATGTTTTGAATCTATGGATAGTAAAAACCTACTGGGTTTTTGAAGAGGGAGAGGAAGTAGGGTTTGTGTTTCTTCAACTGCAGATCTAAAAGATGAACGCTCTCAGGCTGACGTTTCCATATGGCGCCCTCCACGGCTTCCCAGAGCTCCTTCAGCGGGCCCCACAGACTGGCTCCTGCAAACAGATTCAAAATATGTCACATCAAATTTGGTTTACGTCACATTATAATGGGTTTAAGAGCCACTTAATTGTAATGTTCAGTAATATTATCAATTTAACTGCACCGACACTATTGTATGAGAACAAAACTTGAACTGAAATGAGCTGGACGACAACTGTTTTCTGCAGAGCTGCTTTATTGCTAATTGGACTTTGAATCATAATTGACAAATGTTGCAACATCAACATTGTTACTAAACTGAACTGAATTACCATTGAACTGACTCATTCTGAATAATGACACTACTATCATACAGCTGCTTGTAGCTGAATTGGACTCATTTCATAATTGATGAACAGTTATCGAACTGAACACAGAACTGACTTAAGCTGAATAATGTCACTACTGCCCTCTGTAGACCTGCTTTACAGCAGAATTTAAATTTGTCTTATATTTGATGAAGTTCGCATTATTGATTGTTATTTTCCTGTTTATTACACTTTTCATAAAACTATAAAATCCTTTCTTTGTTCTGTATACACACACTAACAATGACTGTTTGGAGGATACCTATTATCTGAATCGGTTATTCGTGTTCAATTTGTCCAATAATTTCTCAAATTCTTTAGTGCTACTATGCTGAGTTGCCTTGACTTAAAATTAGAGGTTGATTATTACAACATTATCATTAATACAGGAGGTTATAAGACTTATGAAGCATGGAAAGCAACTTGGATATCAACTTTAAATTAAACGTTACTGACAGCCATAAAGTACAATCGGCAGCGAGCAAAATAGGAGCAAAAATTAATGCAAAATAGATGCCATGACTCCTATATAAGTTGCTATATAATAATGCCACTATAAACCATATTCTTAAATACACATTAAGGTATTTTTAGACTTAAATCAGACACTATCTTCGCCATTATTAACCTTATTTACAAATCAAGAGCGTATTCACAAGTTAGCTTTAAGAGACATTAATGTTCCAAATAAACTGCTTTGTCTGGTCACACAGAGAAGATGCTCTTACAACGACTTTTCCTGTAATAATAATTATAATAATGTGGATAGATAATAATAATGAATGTAGTGTGACGCATATAGCTACACACTTTCGGCATATTTACTAATGAAGATAACATGGACAGACGACTAACGTTAAGTACTTCCATTTTAAATCTATTGAATTACATTGGTTTGAATGCCCAATATTCGCTACTCTGTGCTGTATTAAACATGGTGTATGTTTATAAAACAGAATATATACATTTATACCTGAATTTACCGCCATCTGCGTCGCCATGTCTGAAGCGTGAGTGGGCTGCCCCGAATTTTGCCTGTGTGAAAACACAACTTTCAGTTTCTTTTGTAAAGAATGTTTTAAATTTACATTCGTATAAATGTGTGTATTTATCTTATTGTTTATTTATTTTTGTTTGTTGTTCGACAATATTATGTTGCGTTACCTGGTCTTTAGTGAAAATTAGTTGGTAGAATGGCAAATCGGCATGAAGTGATTACTGAAAAAAACCGAGTTTAGTGGCCCAAAAGTTGTCTCTAATTGGTCAGAAACAATTGTATTGTTATTTACGGCTAAATTATTGTCCAGACTCTGGCTGCAGTGCAAACTGAACATAGACAGTTTTGTCACATGGTGTTTGTTACTTTTCTCATCGCTTCTAAGAATGGTCTAATCACAGTCACCTGTGGTTACAGTTATACGGCGTTTCATACAATCATTTCACAGAAGGTGCTAGGACTAGGTCATATTTGCATTTGTATGACGGAGCCAGATTCATGCATTTATAACAAGTAAGCGATTATAATGTCATTGTGCATCATTCAGTAAGAAACTATAAAAGCGTCCTATGTTCGTTTTCTGAGCCGTCAAGCGCCCCCTGGAGACAGAACAGAGCCCATTTTCGGCACAGGTCCTCCACATTACTGCCTGCAAGGTGCCTGACAACTAATCCCAGGAAGTTACATGTTGCCCTTCTATACAACAACCACAAAGATTCCATTTAAATACATACAAACTCCCATACCTGCTAGCTGTAAATCAGCAGTGGAAGTTAGTCTTTCAAAGTCATATGTACCTTTTTAGCATTTAAATTAAATTATGTTATTGTTTAGAGTAGGTGCAATTAAAATATATTAACCTCCTGACCTGGGAGCCACTCCTCGTGTGAGGACACAGGCCCGGTTCTACGGGGGTGCTAGCATAGATATATATACATATCTATGGGTGCTAGAGCATGCTAAGCACCCTCAAACGCAAACTAAAGCACCCTCAGTTGATACTGTAATATTGGCGAAACAGATTTGGCAGATTTGCCAATTTGTGTTCGCGCTCTGGAGAGCGTCAAATGCATCCATTACAACGTGTTTTTGCAGCGGTGAGTAATGTAGCCAATCAGGAGGTGCGTTCCATTCGACCGTAAGTGGACTACGAAGTGGACTTCACAGGGTATTCCGCCATCTTAAGTGAGATTCTAATCCAAAGGGAGCGAACATGTTCAGTTCGAAGGGCACTGCGAACGGCGTAGGGAAGAAGGGAACATCGATACATCACTTCACAGGAAGTGGAGAAAGAAAATCACCCAACTGTCATTGCGCGTCGCATCACCAGTCTGAACTAACGATGGAGCAGAGGCGTTGGAAGAGTTTTTAAACGGCTCTGCGATGGAGTAGTTTACGTATGCATTTGAATATTCATAGTTATGCTATTATACAAAAGAGTATTTATGAATGATTATGGCAATAACTGTTACATTCGCATATTATATTTTATGAATATAACAAATTAAAAGTGTTGAGAAGCAGCTGAGTGCTGTCATATTTTATATATTTTACTTTATTTACCTCAGGAATGTTTACTGTGCTGCTGCGCGTAGGAAAGAAAGCGCACGAGATGAGACCGCTACAAAGACCATTGATTAAGAATACATTTATATATAGTTAACCAAATCAAAATGTATTTTCATATTAAATGACAGGTGCAGCTTCAAATCTGTTCATAGTCAATTAAATATACAGGTTTTTGTAAACTAATAGACAATGTTTTGATTATATTTTTTAGATACATGCTGTGTGTTTTGTAAATGTATATGCTTATTATATGGTTTTAAATGTGAAAGTAAAGTAAATTACAATATTATGTTGTATCATAATCTGCGCGACCCCGTCGTTGCCTTTCTTTGATGCCGTTGCAGAGCGTTCCAAATGAGCGATTATTGTCAGCGAAGTCCACTTCACCTGACACCTGATATACCGTGCTCAGGGAGTAGGGCGCAGTAAACACTGCGCAGTGACCCTGTCAAACGGAACGCACCCACAGATATAACGTTAGTTGTGATCTCTCGAACGCGATGTTTAAGTTAGGCAGAATCTCACCGCTCAAGACGCCAGTTTTATTCAGTGCTGCGTTAATGCAGGCTCGCGAAACCTCTCATTAACCAAGTGAAGACACTCATTGTGCATTGTTGACAACTTCATTTTTATAACGGAATTTTGTGAGATCGCGATGAACTGACAAAGCAACAGCATTTTTGTGAGCGATCTTGGTTCGCTTTCGAGGCTACAGTAAAATGTATTGAATAAAACTATTGTTTTTCATGCTGCTAAGAGGACCGACGGCCAATTGCATGCTGCAAATTTTCGAAAGTGACACGCACACATATATACACTCACCTAAAGGATTATTAGGAACACCATACTAATACTGTGTTTGACCCCCTTTCGCCTTCAGAACTGCCTTAATTCTACGTGGCATTGATTCAACAAGGTGCTGAAAGCATTCTTTAGAAATGTTGGCCCATATTGATAGGATAGCATCTTGCAGTTGATGGAGATTTGTGGGATGCACATCCAGGGCACGAAGCTCCCGTTCCACCACATCCCAAAGATGCTCTATTGGGTTGAGATCTGGTGACTGTGGGGGCCATTTTAGTACAGTGAACTCATTGTCATGTTCAAGAAACCAATTTGAAATGATTCGAGCTTTGTGACATGGTGCATTATCCTGCTGGAAGTAGCCATCAGAGGATGGGTACATGGTGGTCATAAAGGGATGGACATGGTCAGAAACAATGCTCAGGTAGGCCGTGGCATTTAAACGATGCCCAATTGGCACTAAGGGGCCTAAAGTGTGCCAAGAAAACATCCCCCACACCATTACACCACCACCACCAGCCTGCACAGTGGTAACAAGGCATGATCGATCCATGTTCTCATTCTGTTTACGCCAAATTCTGACTCTACCATCTGAATGTCTCAACAGAAATCGAGACTCATCAGACCAGGCAACATTTTTCCAGTCTTCAACTGTCCAATTTTGGTGAGCTCGTGCAAATTGTAGCCTCTTTTTCCTATTTGTAGTGGAGATGAGTGGTACCCGGTGGGGTCTTCTGCTGTTGTAGCCCATCCGCCTCAAGGTTGTGCGTGTTGTGGCTTCACAAATGCTTTGCTGCATACCTCGGTTGTAACGAGTGGTTATTTCAGTCAAAGTTGCTCTTCTATCAGCTTGAATCAGTCGGCCCATTCTCCTCTGACCTCTAGCATCAACAAGGCATTTTCGCCCACAGGACTGCTGCATACTGGATGTTTTTCCCTTTTCACACCATTCTTTGTAAACTCTAGAAATGGTTGTGCGTGAAAATCCCAGTAACTGAGCAGATTGTGAAATACTCAGACCGGCCCGTCTGGCACCAACAACCATGCCACGCTCAAAATTGCTTAAATCACCTTTCTTTCCCATTCTGACATTCAGTTTGGAGTTCATGAGATTGTCTTGACCAGGACCACACCCCTAAATGCATTGAAGCAACTGCCATGTGATTGGTTGATTAGATAATTGCATTAATGAGAAATTGAACAGGTGTTCCTAATAATCCTTTAGGTGAGTGTATATATATATATATATATATATGCTCCAAACAATGTAATGACCTATAATAATTCTGCTTCTCAGAAGGATGACATGTTAAAATACTAGTAATGCATTGAAGCAATGTAAAGGCAGACTAATAGATTAATAGACAAACATTTGTAGCAAAATATTTTTGAAATTCCACTTATTGGTAAAAGTGATGACTTGTAAATAATCTTGCATTTCTCACTGTACACCGCTATGGTGGAGCCGTTGCTGCTCTTTACTAGAGCACCCTCAGTGATTTCAGAAGCACCCTCAATGATTTGATTCTGTAACCGGGTCTGCGAGGACATTATATTTTAGTGAATTTCTCTGAATACATGTCACAGTTTTAATAAGTAAATAGGGAAAGACATTAGACATATCAATGTTCCTAAAATATTAGATATTTTATTGAAAATGTTGCTATTACTCTCTACTATTACTCCCATTATTACACTTCTTTTTTCATTGCATGTTGCTCCAAGAACACATTAATATACAAATTAGATACAGCGTATAGACACATTTCATTGAATGAGAAAACCCACGTATGGCCATTTTACCCACATATTGCATATTCATTCCGTTATATCTTTCATAACATAGTTGAGAATCACCTTTAAACAAAGAAAAAAATCCCATTGTTTTTGTCTATACATGTAATTTCATGTAATTAAATTTTTTTTAAACAACTGAGTCCCGGTGTCCACTTACGAGGACATAGCATAACATATGAATAAAATCTAATTTTTCAACAACAAAAAAAAAATGCTCTTGCTCTAAACAATGTATTGACATGAAAAAAATACTAAATTCAAAAGACTGTTTTCCTGGGTCTTAGGAGGTTAATATGCATTTATGTATTCTTATATGAATCTTTTTAGTGATGCATCACCCCACTAAACTAATTTCATCTCTCTCCTCCTTTCACATGTTGATAATAGAGGGTCCCTCATTTACCTGTTCACGTATTTGCCATACTTTTGGATATTTATACGTGTTAGTGTTTTATATATGCATTGTAAATATAACAGGTATTGTTTGTTTTTTGTTTGTTATTTTATGTGACAGCACTTAGCAAGAGCTAGTCTTTCTTTGATTGTTGTTATTTGTGTTGTGTGTCTATTTGTCCTCAGGTGTAGGATTTGTATATTGTTTAGAGGTGTAAATTATAGCTGAGTCATTTATTGCCTCAGGGCTTTTTTTTCTGAAAATGGATTTAGTATGAAATTAATTAGCTATTAATTTCCAATCAGGTCAATAGTATCAATTTATAAAGATAAGAAGAGAACTAAGATGTGCACAAAGATATAAAGACAGTGTAAATGGTATAGTTTTCTTAAATTTCCATCAGTATATCAGATCACATCACTCACTGTTGGAAACTCCCTTTGAGACACAATGCCTTAAATGGTGTAATATTCAGAGGTCTTCTGAAAAGATGGGGCTGACATCAGATCTTATGTGAGAAGTACATCTTTCAGTGTCTGTGACACAGTTCTCTCTGCCAGCTGTTCAACACAGCAGTTACATAAGAACCCCTGGAATTAAGATGTGCTATTTTCATTTCTATTGCTTGTTTTGCTTTTAAAAGCATAGAGTAACTTAGAGTAACTAAGAGGCCAGTGTCCCAACATTGCATCTCTTTAACTAAACGTGTCTTCTGCAATGTCAGATACAAAATTAATTAAAATGCTTAAAATAAAGTAGTTACTTGTGAATCGTTTAGACTCATGTTTATCCCTTTATATGGACAGTCTCATTTTATGTCGTGGGAGCTGCAAACTTTGTTGTGCAAATGCCAGTTGACTCACTTACACCTACTTTTCTCCTTGAAAATTGCAGGATTTCAAGACTGTTGTTCCACTCACTCATCCACTTTCTTCATCTGCATAAAAACTACCTTCATTTATAAGATAACTTACACTTCTTGGTTACACAGAGATTCATATAGACATCCAAATAAAGAATTCAACATGATAAAATAATATTTATTAAAAGAAGGTTTTAAGGGAACACAAGGAGTGGTTATTTATTGGCTCAAATCTACACAAAACCATGTGTCTTTCTTCATTAATAAACATCTCATCTTCTCTTTCAACTACCATTCAAGTGGAAAAAAAACACATGCGCTTGCGTTTATTATCACATTGAACTAAAGTGTATTAACTTATTAGTAATGTATTCATTAAAAAAGGTATAACAAAAATATTTGCAAAGAAAAATCACAAAACTAGACCTAGTATTGCTTATGAAATAGCAGAGGAAGCGCACAAGTATTACAATTAATAAAAAGCAAGCATGATGCATCACAATTTGCATTGTTGCAAAAGTTCACAACTTTATATTTAGTTGCCTTTCTTTTTGAATCATCAACCAAGAAGAAAATATCTTGAGAAGCCCTTTTGAACAAAAGCTTATGCTGAACATAAATAAAAGAGGATTGTTTTGGCTTAAAAGAGTCCATCCAGTGTCCCATTTCAGGTTTCAAAAATAAAATTGTAAAATATGTGCCCCCCCTCCAAAAAAAAAAATAAACACAAAAAACCACCAACATCAAAGTAATTATGTGGTATTTGTTTGTTCCGCCATGCATGTTCTTTGAAGCTGGTCAACCAGTGGCAAAGAGGCTGCGCCCATGTGCAAGAGTTTGTGTGTATGTGTGTTGTTTATTCTCCAATCCTCTTTATTTGTGATTGTTGTTCAGGAAAAGAGGCTGCGTGAAAACTGGTTGCGTCTTCGAGCAGGAACCGTTCGTCTATAGTCACTTGTTTCACAGAGACACATGGGGGAGGAACACCAGGAAATCCCCACAAACCACAGTCCAGTTGCCATGTCAACAAATGTGCCATGGAAACAGTTTCTAGGTGGCACGCTCCTGTCCATCCACTTCCTGTTTGGTTCTTCTCAGATTGCTTTTCATTTTGACAAACTCTGGGGTGTTTTCTTGCTCCTCTTCATTCTTATTTTGTTCTAGTTCCAGCTAAACAGGAAAGAGATCATTTTGGTCATTTGTTTCTGGATATGCTCATTGTACGCCTTTGTCTTTGTATGTGAGGGGACATACCTGTTCGAGCGTCTCTCGTCTCTTCATGAGCTCAACCTCAAGGTCTGACCTTTTCTTGTGCGCCTCCTGCTCTTCTTTCTGAGCCTTCAGCACCTGGTCTCTCTTCCTCTTCTCCATCACTTTCTGGAGTTCTGGTTTATTCTGCGGTGCGAGGCCCCTGTGATTAAAAAAAAAAAAAGTACAATGACAATAAGTAACTTGAGTATGACGCATGAGGAGGGTGTTGCTATGCAATGTTCTGGGTCATTGCTAGGCAAGCCAATTCAAAAGAACCCACCCTAAAGTCATTGGTGGTGGTGATGATTAGCATTGCAAAACTCGCCACCATGATGCAAGAGTGCTGTGGATGGTTGCCAGGGTGTTGCTATGCAATGTTCTGGGTCATTGCTAGGCAACCCAATTCAAAAGAACCCACCCTAAAGTAATTGGTGGTGGTGATGATTAGCACTGCTAAACTCGCCACCATGATGCAAGAGTGCTGTGGATGGCTGCCAGGGTGTTGCTATGCAGTGTTTTGGGTGATTTCTAGGCAACCTAAGTCAAAAGAACCCACCCTAAAGTCTAACACCGGTTGTGAGTGGCACAACATGGCAAAAGCAAATAGAACGCATTATAAATCAATGATGCTGTCTACACTGGATGCGGCGCGACAAAACGAATTCCCCGACAGTCATGGATGCCACGGTTTATTTCTGACATACTTCAATCTTTCACGTGACGCTACTTCTGACATGAAGAACAAATGGATTTGCGACAGCTGCTTTGTCACGTCCAGTGTAGACAGCCTCATGTTATTGCTGCACAACACAATTACTTTTAGTCCAGTGTAGACAAGGTGTAAGATATGGCTCATGTACCTCCTTCACAGCAAGTCTATGGAGAGTTGCTTGTAATTTTTTTATCATCAAATTATAAATTGATATCTTAGAAAAGTAACAGCACACTTATCTTCAAAAAGTTGCATAATTTGAGCACAAACGGAGCACTTAGACGATTTGGGGTTAGGGGTTTAAAACCATAACAGCTTCCATTTCATAATTTCGTTCAGAGATCTGACTCAATGAGAGAGCAAAAGATGAGATGACACTAGCACACTTTAGGGTAATAATCCATAGGGTTACATAATGTGACTGAAAATCCTGATTGTCCCAAATAATGTAATCCAGTATGGATGGATTCCTGGGTGGGTTTTAGGGATTGGAATTGGTTCATAATGTCCAGAAGCTGCTGTACATATAGAGCATACAGAGATTAACTATTTCAAATTACAGTACTTTGCTGTAACATCTTTGTTGCGTAATTCTCAATCTCATGTTTCTCAAAATGAACAAGCCTAAAACCAGTTGTTTACGACACACTTCCAGTTAACTCATATGTAACCAGAGAAATGCATCTAGTTTATTTGGAATAAGAGTCAACTGATGTGATTGACCGATGACAATGTGATATCTAGAAGGGCGGAAGACCGATAATAAAACAATTTAATGATTAATAATTACAATAATCACAATATAATATTTATTCAAAATGCCTGGATAAAATGTAACAATTCATAATTGATAAAACTATTTTCAGTTGAAATAAACCTAATATAATTTAAAACATAAATATTAAAACTTAAATGAAAACTTGAAATGTTGCCATGGCAACTGAAATGTTCAATTGAAGTACTAAAATTAAAACTGAAATAAAAATTTATGCTATATTGATTTTTTTTTCCAAAAGCACATAAACCTTGAACTAAAATTAAAATGAAAAGCTGAAAATGAAAAAATAAAAGCTAATTCAAAATATTAATTTATACTACATAATAAAAGTATATAAATAATACTAAAATAACACTGACAACAACACAAAAATCTGTCTTTTTCTGCTATATTTTAACATAATCCAGCTCTCTGCCTGGCACACCAGAGGCTTGCTGACTGCTTTGTAAATCCTTCCATAACTTGTAGACTTGTCTAGACTAGTATGAAGGGGAAAAAAATGAATGGAACTAATGAGAATATCAGAGCTGAGAAAATAGAAGATGAAATGTTTTGGCTATTTGGACAGCGGTTATATAACTATATGGCTCCAAAAAAAATGGAATTATGAGAATCTCTGCCAGGTGAGTGTAGAAACCACATCTGCCGTTCTCCATTTCTGTGTCATGTCACAGATTTAGTTTCTGAACAGTATTTTACTTTCTCCCTCCAACTATTCATTCTTCTCTGAGAAAAGAACAACAACAACATCACTTGTCTATCTGCTGTGCAGTAAACTTTATGAGTGCAATAACAGATCAGCTACATGCCAAGAATCAGGATAAGAATAAACAATGCATTGTTTTATGATTCAGGGAACAGATCTTATTGATAATTTAACCCATTAGCAATCCGTGTTGCCAAGCGGAAACAAATAAAATGGTGTGTTTTCATCACAAGAAAAAAGTAAAAAAAAATTACTAGAAACAACCCAGGCAGGTGAGTTGGAGCTGGTTGGATCTAAACTATGCAGGACAGTGGCCCTCCAGAAGCCGAGTTTGAGACAACTGGTCTAAACTATTCCAGCTTAAACTACAATAAATAGTTGGTGATTTAGTCTGACTAGTGAACTTTTTGAAAGCCTTTATCTTCATCTGAGCTAGTATTAAGATAAGTGTTTTTTTGTCCATAGGTGTGGTTTTATGGTTGTATTCTCTTTGTCGTTCAGCTAGAACTAGAACAATAGTTGGGTCTGAGTAAACAAGTTATATTTCTTTAGTGAATTGACTTTAGGATGATAAATCAGCTTGCAGGACACTGTATGTAAATGGATAGTCCACACCAAAAACTGACCATTTGCTTACCCTCACGTCATTCCCATCAGTGTTGTTTTGTCCATACATTGAAAATCAATAGGGTCCCATGTTGTTTTCAATATAATTTGAAAGAAAGTCAGTCACGGGTTAAGTAAATGATTGCAAAAGTTTACTTTTTAGGTGAACGATCACTTTAAGACTGATTGTTTTCCTGTAGCTGTACCTGGGATGAAAAGATAAAAAAAATACTTATGTTCTGTGAATGGATAAGGTACAAACATCTTCAGGAATGCCAGTGTGTGTCGTCACTGATTATATAACACTGCCGTCTGCAGGAACACACTGGTCCCTTGGAAACTGCTCACTTTGTCCTTATGTGATGTTACTCATCACAGACAGCTGGGCAATATAACAGAAAAAAAGAGAATGAGACTGATGAATAGCGACAAAAAAAGAAACAAAGCAGAGGCCGGCCTCGATTACATAAAAGACCTCCCCCCCAAACCCCCCAACATTATCTAATATATGATGCAACAGACTATATATAGCCTGACCTCCATCTCTCCATCACTCGGTGTTCTTCACCTTCTGCCCTGTCTGCACAATCGATTTCATAACTCTAAAGTATTAGTGTACAGCACGGTGAGAGGCAGACAGAAGGTGGGTGTCAGAGAAAGAGAACACAGAAAGGGTAGGAGGAAAGTCTAGGGGATGCTGTAATCCTTCTTATGTAACCCTCCATCTTTCAGCATCCCTCTGAGCAACACATCTGGAACTAATCCCATTTAGATTATGGAAATGTTCCCTTTTCCTTAGCCAAAACAAGCACACACACACACACACACACACACACACACACTCAATTGCCCACTCTCTATCAAGACTCAGTAACATCTTGAGGAAAAATACAAAAAGTGTGACAATTGAAATTATAGCCCCTCTTTCTTGTTGGTCTTCATGATCTCCAGGCCTGTGCAGTGATTAGATCACATGTACCTTCACAACCCCATTAGTAAAACCCCTTCATCACCGCTAAATCAGTGTTTAGTTTATTTAACAGGGACAATGGACAGTCCATGACTGCCCCAAAAGTAGCTAAAGAGCTAAACTTCATCTGCAGTCCCTGGGCAGAATTTTTTTTTTTGATTATTCTGGAGATATCCGTACCGTACCGTACCGAAACCATTACCCTACACCAAACCCACCGCACACTTTAGGGCAGTGGTCTCCAACCCGTCGATCGCAATCGCGATCTTTATCACTGTCCAAGTAGCTCCCAATAAATAACCGAAAAATAAGTAACAACACATTATCAAGGCTCGAAATTGCTCCATATGCTCGCAAAATGTATTCTCTGCAACCTCAAAATTCGCACTGCACAAATAGACCGGCCATAAATAGGAAACACCCAGTTTTGTGCTCCAAACACACAATTAGCAACCGGACAGTTTTTAGTTTAATTTTAGCTGATCTCTATTCCGGACTTGCATTGCAATCATTTCCCGAATGTCATTTGTGTGAAAATATTACGAAGTCTGTTAACAGGACGTTAACACAGGCCAGAGATGGGAAACGCTGAAGACGGACGCAAAGAGGAGAGTGCAATACACAATCATCATCATTAAAAGTAAAGAAACTAAATGATCTTACCAGTGCTTATGCCACACTCTCTCCTATTGCGGTCTTTGCTTTTGAAATTAGCTGTTGATCAATAAAATGCCGCTCATATCTATTGATTTTTCGGTGACGTGAACGTGAATGGCATTTTTACAGCGGTACCCAAAGAAACACTTCTTTTCCATAAGCACCACCTACTGTCAGAGAGTGAATTTGCATTTTTATTCAGACCATCTGTTTTTGTTTTGTGCAGTCTAATTTAGTCTCAATCTAATTTAAATAAAAAACAACTGCTCATGCTACATGTGTGTATCTTTGTTTGGATCATGATTGAAATGCAGTGGTTGCCTCTCATTTCAAATGGCTAATTTTTTTAAGGACAGTTTGGCCTGTTATAGAGCAAATAAGCAACAAATAAATTTGCTTAAAGAAAAAAAAAATCAGCAGCTGGTATCGGAAATAGCCAATTTGCTTGCAAAAAAAACCTCTGAATTTTCTATAAAAGAATTATACATTTTATACAATTTCTCTCTCTTTAACACACCTGAACTTGTGTGTCTTTCACAAATTGTTACTATTCTGGAGGCAATCATGGAGATTTTTCCTCACCCAAGAAAATATATTTATAAATTGAACCAGATTAGATGTTTAATAAAAGTGATTTGCAATATTTTATGTGATGGAACTGCAAGCTCAATAAGTATTAAACACCCACAAGCAACACTGTTTTACCAATCAGTAACAAGCAAAGACTTGCAGGTAACAAAGTCTTATAATAACAAAGCAAAATCAAATCTTTCAAGCACTTCCTGGAACCTGCTTAATCATACACATACCACTGATTGGGAATCACTGGAATAGATCAGGATTCTGATTATCCATTCCCACACAGAGGACAAACAGATTTCAACATGCACAACTAATGTGGGAGGTGAGAATCAGTGGACAGGAGTTTATGTAATCATGCTGGTAACCGAGACTTTGTGTGTGTTATTTGTTTCTTGCTTCTTGCAACATAAATTACTTGTGCCGTGACTTATCCATTTTTGTTTGCATCAAAGCTGCAAGAACAACATCTACCCTCAAGGGATCTTCCTAATAACTTCCAACTGCAAAAGAAAAAACTGTTTTATGTAATAGGGAGCATGTGCGTACACTTGCGGTCACAATTCATCACGAATGAGAGTGACAGAGAGAAAAAGAATGAGGCAGAGAGGACTAGAACAAGTGACTCAAACTTATTGTTTCCAGTGCATTTTTTCCTGGTTCCTGTCTGCCTAGATACAGCACACAAACACAGAGGGATCTGCCAGGGGGAAATCATTCATCTTATCCTGAAAGTCCTCTGGATAGCATCGGCTTTCAGAAAGACTCTAACTTTTAAAGAACTCATTTGTGAAATATGCAAAAGAAGAACGGCTGGAGTTGATCTTTATATGACGCGTAACAAGTCATATAGGCATTTATCAAAGTGTTTGATTCTATTTGATCAAATGTGACTTTTTTTAGGTTTAACGTCCTAAATAAAATAGTTTATAATTGGCACGTGCCCACTCAGCATGAACCGATAATTTGCCAAGATGATGAAAATGATGCACATATTCATGTGAGAGGAGAAAACATGATTGCAGCTGGGTGGGGGCGTAACGGTGAATTCTGAGAGGAAACACACAGAGAAAGAAGTACACATGTAGGAGGACTGATCTAATGTAGGCTGTATGTGCATCACCTTTTCTGGTTCATGAGGAGCTCTCTGTGTAGGTCCTGGTGATTTCTGGAGGACTTCACCGGGTTGAGAAGTTTCTTGGGCTTTATGAGCTCATCGCCATCACTGTCCATATAGTCCGGCTCTGCCATAATGCTCCGCACACGGGACAGTCCCTCTGGTATGTCTGCCTGGTCCAGCCCTGAGAAAAAGACACAAGACATACCATTTAAATAAAGACATACATTTACCATGTTAAAACACAAACAAAAGGTGCTTCAATTAGATTTTGGCTTTTAGATTTTATAACAGCCAAAGTAACCAATCTCATGAATTCACCTGAAGTTTCTTTAAATGTGCTCTTTTAAAATGCCCCCTTTCAGCTCAATATTAGTATGCAAACAGACCACAGTCATGACAAAAACATCTGTACCACAACAATACATCGATCAATGCTTAGGTGTTTACAGAGATAGCAATATATGACAATTAGACATGTCGAGTAAAAATTCTGACAAAAAAAAAAAATCAGGTGTTTGACAAGCATAAACCACATTCTGCACTTTAATATGTAAAAAATAAAACAATATTTGAGACATAAAACAATTAAAGAATTAAGTTAGCCCAAACCATGGGATCAAAATACATATTTAAAGAATATATGATAATAATTATAATCATTTTGGGATATCTAGGGGAAAATTTGGTTTCACTGAAACTTTCATATCAGGAAATAAATAAAGCTCTCTCACTGGTTTATCGTATTTAATCTCATATCATTAAACAGATGATGAATGATGAACCCATGTGACTCATCTCACAGTTATTTGTTTACACTAACAAACAAGCATGTATCATTCAGCACACAGTCAATTAACATACTGAAACAACTAGCAATTTGATAAACTATATCTGAATAAACATGATAAACACCACTTGAAATACTTTATATTATAGTGTCCATGTGACACACATAATGTGAAATTAAAAGCAAAAACATCAGATATTAAGTACATGTAGGTCAACTCAGTATTTGGGTATTTTTTTCTCCATTTATCACTCTAATAATTAATAAACAAAAAAATAATTAATAATATCAAATAATACTTTTAACCTCATTCATTAAGATGCAACATAAATTGGCAGGACTATTTAAAATACAGTGAAAAGATGATTAAAACATTTAAGGACACGCCATCTAAAAATGTACACTTTCACTTATACATTTAACCTAAAATTGCACTGTATTTCCAAAAAGTGCATGTTCATGTTATCTGCCAGCTACTCGCATACATTTAACCTCCCCAAATCTTACCTGGAAGGACTGGAAACACGGGGTATCTGAACATGGTTGTCATCTCTGTGTTTGAGCGTTATTCAAAATCTCAGGATATTAAGCACTACTTCCCACAGCTAGATGAAACTGCAGCTCTGTATCTCCGACAGAGCACTGCGCTCTATAAACAGCTCTTCTGACTCCGCCTGATGCTTTATTACCTAACAAACCAACCCACCCCTGCCCAGAGCAGCTCCCTCAAACATCCCGGTTAATCTTTTATCACCCGAGATATAAACATCAAAGAGTGTGGCCCCAAATACACAGCAATAAAATGATGAACACTCCCAACTAAAGAATTCAACACAGATATGCTTCCATAAATAGGATAAACTTTGAGGTTAGAGCTATTTAAAGAAGGAATATATTGAACGTGATGGGGCTACACAGAAATGTATTCAATATTTCAAAGTGCTCATAAATCAGGGTGTTATTTTTAACAAATGAATGTGCATTAGCACTTTCATCATTCTTATAACCTCAATAAGTAATTGAGAGTAAACAGTGCAGGGTTTTGGTGGACAAGATGACAACATACCACATTTATTTCAAACCATGAAAGAAATAAAATACCAACACTGAGGTTTATCACAGAATCAAAGATGTCTGATTAGCATATTTGTACAACATAGTACAATTTGAGCTGCAGTTCATTTGCTGACCACTAGAGGTCATTCTCGTCAACAACCAACCATGAGCCAAGTGACGCACAAGGATTGTTTTTTCACTGTCCTGACATAATTTAATTTTAAAGAACAATATGAGGACATTCCAAACACTGCAAATGCCTCAAAGCCAAGGGTAAATCATGTCACTGCTTGTGTGTGGCACTCCAAGGACAAAATCAACACACTTCGTAGGCCATTATGTTTGCTTATAGCCTTTTTCACTGTGGTCACGGTTTAAACAAGCGTAATTAAGTTGCAAAACACATGCTCCTGTATTTTATTGCAATAACTTTAGTATTTCCCGATCTGATATGTTTGCACATGCATATGGCTTATCACCTTAGTGTTATTTACAACCAGTCATTTCATTATGCATTCAGGAAGAATACCTTGGGGAAAGTGGATGCTGGCACTATTACCCTCATGCTGTGCGTCAAAGGCAGCTGTATAATGTGTCTATTTACACTCAAAGTTCCTTTTCAGATATAAACGAAGAGTAGTTCCTGTTGACATCGAAATGTGTTGAAAGTTTGTGCTGAGAGTTTCACAAACTCTAACATTTCTCAAGTCAACATGGTACGTTGATCTTATCTAGTTAAAAGAAAATTATTATTTTGCTGTAAATATATACAATGAATCAATTGATTCAGATCACAAAACGTGTTGGTAAAGACAGAACTTGCAACCATAGTTGGCTTTGGAAAACTCACCCCTGAATGATTAGTTTCAAAAGAAGAAACTCAGTTGTGTATTTTCATTGCCTGACTTCAATCGGTGATCTTGACAAAGTGGTTACCGATAAGATTATCAGTGAATAAAGGCTTTCGGTCTGTTTCTTTCTCACAAAGCTATCCTATATATAGCCCACAAGTCATAGACCACTTCTATGACATTTTTATGGTGCCTTTTTTCAAACCCTCATTCACTGTAAATATTTCAAAATATTTGTATTCTACAGAAAAAAAATGACAGCTTTTTCATTTTTGTGTGATCTATCACTTTAACAGGTACATAACTGACTATTTCTATAAATGGGTAGTTGAAAAAATGAGCTGTAAAAAAAAAAAAAAAAAACACTTTTGAAGAAAAAAACGCAAATTGTTATGTAGTGTGAAGGCTGATGTTTGAGAAAATATAAGGGGTCACCGTCAATTCTTTCACTGTTTTTTTATTTTTTTTACTGAAATGTGTTCTATGGTGTGACATAGCAACAATTAAGAATATATAGAGGTGTCGGACCAAAAGACAATAGAAATTAACACTTTTATAGTGGTTAAAAAAAGTTAAATATTTGAACAGTTCTGAGACAGAATATTACCATGTGCACATGTCATGGGCGTCACAGTAACATGACCTTGAATGGGGTCCTTCAACGAATTAAACTTGTCAGTGGAATTGCCCAATTTAAAATCAGGATATGGCGTCATACTGGAGGACATGGTTTTCAGTGACAAAATGTATCAAGTTCCTACGTTTTTAGAAATATATGGAGGAAAAAAAATTATTGTCATTTACTAAAATAGACACTTGTAAAATTATGCCTGAGGTA
Source organism: Rhinogobio ventralis (assembly GCA_039654625.1). Lineage (NCBI taxonomy): Eukaryota > Metazoa > Chordata > Actinopteri > Cypriniformes > Gobionidae > Rhinogobio > Rhinogobio ventralis. Next base: position 14,869,594 of record CM077206.1, on the reverse strand, counting down.
TTTATTAACATTTGTATGCTTTTCTTTTTAAATTTATAAAAGCTGTAATTTATTGAATTATGCTTGAGACAGTCACACCATAGGACAATTTTGAGATTTGGGTCAAAAATTAAAACAAAATTCTAAAGACAAAGCAGTTTTTATATGAATAGGCCCATGTAAGACAAATAAATGTTTAACCATTTTAAAATTGCATTTTAAAGGATGGCAATACTAATTATATTCTTTTTTATCTTGTGTAACAGTGAAAATGCCATGTCACGTCAACAACCCAAATATGTTCAAACATATGTGAACTACATGCCATTAAACTTCATGTCAACAACACTTTTTGCATGGTTTGTGCACTGCTTATTTGCTTAAGTCTCTGCAGGACAAGTGCATTTAATAAAAGGCCCAGATCTAGCTTTTAATCAGACAGCTGCACTCTTCAACCCTGCGCAGAGCACAGACGTCTCTATGGTGATGACCACCACAACACTAAGCACATGGGCGTGTCCAAGGCTGAGCATTTCAATATATTTTCATATCGATTGTGCATTGATAATGATACATCAGAGCATTTATTTGCATGCATGTCTGTGCTTGCACATGTAAGTACTAAAGGAATGCTTGTAAACTGTCTAGTCACTCATTAAGAAGGACTGGAGGTGTTAGGCAGGCATGTGTTTGCCAGTCCTCAGACTTGTACCTTGTTCCAGCACATAGACTTGCACATGAAGGGGACAGCTGTCATTTAACATCACAATACATATGGGCGATCATGCATATCAGCCAGATTTGCATTAATGTTTAAAAGCTGGCGCTGCAGTGCTTTTGTTCATGCTCCACTTGAAGTTAAGACTTAAAATTCAAGAAATATGCATTTAGATCAAATAATTAGAATTTATAACCTTAATTCAAGTAATTAAACTTTTACATGATTAACTTGATCTTTAAAATTGGGCAATATGCGTGACAATGGAAGAAACGGGTATATCATGACAAAACTAATTTCCCTTGATCTTTTGAAACAGTTCATTGCAAAACACACTGCAACATTCAGAGATAAAGTTCCTCCCCAATACAACAAGACCGTTTACTGGTACTGAGATGCTTTCCATACTTCGTATTTGAAGACGTGCACGTGACCACCTCATCTACAAGTCAAAGATTGATGTTCAAAAACTTGGCCTACATTATTCCTAACACCAGAAGGACTAACAATAAAATGTGGGAGTGTGTGTTAAACCATGTGTGCTGCGTTCTAAAGAATACCAACATCAGACAGAAACGCGCTTCCAATTTTCCATTTTTAATCTGATCTATACACTGATCAGGCATAACATTATGACCTAATATTGTGTTGGTCCCCCTTTTGCTGCCAAAACAGCCCTGACACGTCGAGGCATGGACTCCACTAGACCCCTGAAGGTGTGCTGTGGTATCTGGCACCAAGATGTTAGCAGCAGATCCTTTAAGGCCTGTAAATTGTGAGGTGGGGCCTCCATGGAGATGCATGAGATCTAGGGAATTAGGAGGCCAAGTCAACGCCTCAAACTCGTTGTTGTGCTCCTTAAATCATTCCTGAACCATTTTTGCTTTGTGACAGGGCGCATTATCCTTCTGAAAGAGGCCACAGCCACCAGGGATTACCGTTTCCATGAAAGGGTGTACATGGTCTGCAACAATGCTTAGGTAGGTGGTATGTTTCAAAGTAACATCCACATGGATGGCAGGACCCAAGGTTTCCCAGCAGGACATTGCCCAAAGCATCACACTGCCTCCGCCGGCTTGCCTTCTTCCCATAGTGCGTCCTGGTGCCATGTATTCCCCAGGTAAGCACACCCGGTCATCCAAGTGATATAAAAGAAAATGTGATTCATCAGACCAGGCCACCTTCTTCCATGGCTCCATGGTCCAGTTCTGATGCTCACGTGCCCACTCTTGGCGCTTTTGGGGTCAGCGGCTATGTAGCCCCATACCCAACAAACTGCGATGCACTGTGTATTCTGACACCTTTCTATCAGAACCAGCATTAACTTCTTAAGCAATTTGAGCTACAGTAGCTTGTCTATTTGATCGGACCACACGGGCCAGCCTTCTCTCCCCACCGACATCAATGAGCCTTGGCTGTCCATGACCCCGTGGCCGGTTCACCACTGCTTGTAACACATCAACTTTGAAGACAAATTATTTTTTCACTTGCTGCCTAATATATCCCACCCACTAACAGGCGCCGTGATGAAGAATTAATCAGTGTTATTCACTTGTCAGTAGTCATAATGTTATGCCTGGGGTCCGTTCTTCGTACATTGCTAACTCAGTTAGCTGGATTTGATTGTTGACGATTTGGCATGATCTTGGAGTTTGATTCTTTGACACTCATCCTGGAGTTGCTGTCATAGTAACAGGTCCGTAAACTCAAACCTGCTCAGGAGCAGGCTTATTTCATGTAAACAGGATTAGATTGCATCTTTTTAAGCGGCGTTGATGCTTAAAATCTTCTAAAAACCACTGCTACTTTATTACAAAAGTTTCTTACTGAACCAGGGGCAATAATAATTTAAAATAATTAATATTTAAAAATAATAATATTTATATAGATCAGTGGTGGTGACAGATTATGGGAGTGGCTTGATGCAGTGCATGACATGCAGATAACTTGACCCTTAAGAAACTTTAGTAGATAGATTTTTTATATATTAATGCTGCCAAACAAATCTGCTTCAAATGTAAAATTAAATGAATTGCTAATTACAACATTCAAATAAAAATGTAAAGGCTGTACAAATACTAGAAATCGTGAACATAATTGAAAAAAAAAAAAAAAACATTTGCACATTTCATGTATCTATTATAACTTATGTAATTTTGGTTGCTTGGCTGTTTCCTTATAAAGGTCCAGAAATTCATGAGGTGTCTTTTTTAATTATATGATGTCATTACGTTGCTGTCCTGCCACCAGCCAATCACTGCATTGCTGATCGTGGTTTCAAGTATCGATACATCTGCCCTATTCAGGGAACACGAGAACGTGCAGTAATCTCAGACAACTTAATCCAGATACAATTCACAAATTTGCTTAAATTGTAATTTGTTTGAAGAACCAAATTAGCCAGAGTTCAGTTATTACGATTAGTAATCTGGGATCAGTCAAATCATCTCAGATGTATTAAGCAAGGTACGAAGAACGGACCCCTGATCTGTGTATATATTAGTGCTGTCAAATAAATTAATCGTGATTTATTGTATTTAACATAAAAGTTTGTGTATATAAGAAAACAGTTATTTTAAATTTTAATATTAACATTAGTTAATTAATTGTTCCTCGCATTCTGGCAATTAAGGCACAAAAGCACTAAAGGAGAGTTCATGAAATGGTGGAAAACACTTATTATTTCCAGGAGTTCTTAATGACTTGGATGGCCCTTGGATCAACCCTCGCTTACAGATAGACAGACAGACACAAACTCACATGCCTACACACTTCCATAATAAAAGCTTGGGAACTGCAGAAATCACCCAAACCTCCCTTTGAGCACTAACCATTACTGCAAATGATCACGCAGCGACATCATGATTTCTGAGTGTTTGTATATTTGGATCATTGTGCAGATTTGCTAAGAGTCATACGGTTACATGACTTTGTTCTAAAGATGACATCCAAAAAAAAAACAAAAAAAAAAAACACAGGCTTGAAATGTGACCCCAACTGCATGATAGGGAATTTCAATACAGATTGCTGTAATACTTTCAACAATATGGCCCAATATGTATTTGGATTTGTTTTTTATGGTCTACAACATAACATTTTATGGACAGACCAGAGGGTAGCCGCACCTTAATCAATCATCCTTAGCTTCCTTTTTCAGTCATCTCCCCAATGCCCACGCACACAGACCTTGAACGAAGACATGGGGCGGCAATAACAGGAAACAGACAAACTAAAAAAAAATTTAAAAAACAATTTTGGTCACATTTTGGAAATGAAAATTGAGCTATTTGTGCGACTCAAGTACTGGGACACACATAGAGAGAGATGAGGAGGAGGTGGAAAGGATGCCACTTCTTTGTTCCGCTCTCATTAGGGACAGAGACATGCAGGGAGGAAGGGAGCAGCTGGCAGTCTATTGCACCATCTGACCCTTATTGGGCACCGTTTACACACAGCAGGAGGGTATATTAGCCCCTCCCCAATCCCAAAACCCCTTTCACTAGTGCTGTAGTGCTGTCACTTTCAAATATTCTTCATAATGTATTCATTTCTAACTTAACACTCATGAAAACCCTTACACACTTTTCTAAACACAACTAAACCCAATTTCTGGCATAAAGGCCTTTCCGGACCATCCCCCACTCCACATCCCACCCCGCCAGTCATTACAGACCACAGAGGTATCAATTCGTATCAACAGTCCTCTAGACGATTCATTTCTCCCCCTCATTTTCTCATGAACTGCCTGTCTTACCATAACAGGAATGAATCAGACCGCCACTAACCAGCTAGAGATCTGAAACTGATTGCATGTAACCCTTTAAATGAATAGTTCAGGCTAAATATGCGTAAGTGGCCACATAAACAAATGGACTGACTTACACTTACAATTAAGTATGGGGCAAGTATACAGTACATAACATTTTGCTCGTCTTAAAATTTGAAAACAACAACAACAAAAAACACACACACAAACAAAAGTTACCCTCATCCTAAAGTGATTTTTAAGCTGAATCTCATTCACTTACATTACAGAGGCCAGTGGAAAATCTTACATCTCATAAACCAAGGGTTTCCCACAGCACAGAGAAATAAACATTTATGGGCTTCTCTTGGAGGGTCAGAGGTCAGACACTTCATCTTACTAGCATTAAACTGCTTGCATCACCCCCACTACATTAGCCATTCAAGTGAAAAATTAAAAATAATTGCCATCTAAACTGCCATCTATAGTCAGTATGATTAAAACAATTCACTTGTACAAAGCATAACCTGTTACAACTCACTACAGTCAAACTACAAAATAACAATAAAAACTGATGAACTCAGTCCATATGCCAACGCTGAGACAAAACACCAAAACAGCGCCCGCACTCATGCCATCTGTGGACGCACCTGGGCATTGCTGTGGGGGTTGTGTATCTGTGGCAGTGAGAAGAGCTCTGTTATACACTAATAAACACAGGAATCAGGTCAAAATAGATAAGTGTGCATCTGGACTGACATATTGTCAATATACAGTAACTATTCCTTGTGCTGCTCTCTGCTGTCTGTGGATGTCAAAAACAACACTACATGCTGCAAATTCAATAATTCAATAGACTTGATTAATGAAACAATTTTGACAAAATATGGCAAATCATCAGGTTTTGCAGTTGTAAACAGCTACAGCTGGATCTGGATGAAAGGTCTAGAATTGATTCTAATTTCCAGTCTGAGGAAAAAAAGTCAGGACCTCTGGCATTTCAAGGCCTGACCTCAAGCAACCCACAAGAGAATTAGGTCATGTGATGAGATGTCAGGACACTGCTGCATACTGGGAAAAGGAAGCACTTGTTTATGTGTGCAAGCGTGCAGTTGCAAGTGGGAGTCTCCAGGTCTTTTGTCCTTAAAAGGCAATTTTTTTTTCCATTTCATTGTTGTTCCTGTTAGTCAATCATTGTAGTCAAGACTTTTTTTAAAAAGGCTCATCCTTTAGCTTTTCATGACTATTTTTCACCCACTCTTTAAGTGTACGTTTACACAACAATGGTGTAGAGATTTTCAAACGAGGTGTGTTCAGGCGCATTGTTGGTGCGTTGCTATTTTGAGGCAAATGAAATCGACTGCGCCATTGACCAACAAAAACCTGGTTTAACGTCAATAGCGCAGTATTTTTTGTGTCATTTAAAGGGCGCATTAGTAATATGCGCCTATAGGCGGGTGCACAACACCCGTACACTCTGCTTATTACACACACAGGGACACGCAGCAGCACACAAACATTTTTAAATATAAAAAAAAATAAAAAAATCCCCTCTGGAGAAGCGTTCAGTCTTTCCGCTTGCAAATTCCACAATGTAAATAGTGAATCCGCCAGGGAATGGGAGAGGAGACTCTGATTGGTTTAATGCATGTTACGCCCAAACACCCATGACTCATTAAGAGACTAGGTACAACCCTTTTGGACCATGCGCCTGGCGCACTGACCGTTTTTCCCGTCGTTAAACTAGCAAAAGTGGATTTGGACACACCCTAAGTGCACCTGTGCCATGCACTTCAGACCATGCGCTTCAGACCATGCGCTTAGATCCTTAAAATAGGGCCCTTAGTGTTTTTGTAGTTTACACAGAGACACTTTTAAACCTGTTTTCAAAAGTTTGCCTTTTTAGACCCCGCCGTTGTCATGTAAATGAACGGCCAAAATGTATAAAAAGTTTTCCGTTTATAGTTGAAAATGGTGTAGTGTAAACGTTGACACAATAATACACTAAAATCAATACACAGTGATGAGCAAAGAAAGCTTTCTCTTCCACGCTAATGAGAAGAAGAAAAAAGGAAATTTGTTGAATATATAAGCTGGTATTGTTTCTATTACTGCATTGTACCAATTAACAATTACAAATCCATCATGTATGCTGTATCACTTGTGCACAACATACAATTTATATTTTGGCTCGGTGGGTCACAAATTGATCTGACACTGAAGATAACACCATCTCGACATCCGTGTTCAAACATCCGTCACATCACCTCCTACTGCTTAACACACTCATTTGTGCCTTTTCTCAATTCTGTGAGGGCCTAGTGCTAACTGTAAAAGAAAAAAACGACTTCCTGTTCTCTAGTCTTATGACAGTCACCCAAGTGAGAGTAAAGTGACAGTGTTGCGAGTGTACAGTGTTGGTATAATCAACTTTAGATTATGTTAGTTTTGTGTGTGTGTGTGTGTGTGTGTGTGTGTGTGTGTGTGTGTGTGTGTAGTTAGAGAGGCCTTCAGAGGGGAGTTCCACAGGAGAGATACTGGATGAATGGAGATTATTTAGCGAGTGCAACACCATGTTGTCATACCACTGGAATGTGATGAACCTGCAAAAGCTTTCTAAATCACAGACAGTAAATTTGCCATCACCCTTTTAAAAACTTTTTGAATAGATCTATGGCATACAGGTCTTTATAAACCACACAATGTTTCAAAAGTTTTATTTCAGTCAGATTAAAGCAATATATTTAGCACTTCTGAAATTGCACTAGTCAGATTCTTGCAAAATCTTGCAGACCAACAAAAACAATTATAGTCAGGATTGGTTAAGGATGTATAAACATTATTTGGACAACAAATGGACTCAGCAGTTTAAACTCCTTTTCTTTATGAAATGTTATGCATGAAATGGAAATGATTTCCTAATGTGAGTCATATCCAAGTGAACTGGCTTATCAAATGAGAAGAAATTTAGGGAGGGAATTTGTACATCTGGAAAATGGATGGATTGTTGGATCATTGTTGTTTGATAATCAATAATTTAAGTAACCATGACATCAAAATTGACAATTCTTGTTTATTGCAGAATATTGCAGTAATTATTATAAATTATGTTTCCTTGCACATCTTTTTTTTTTTTTTAAATCATGTGCCCTCATAATCTTTAATCAAATAACTTCCCCTCTCACATCTATTCCCTTCTTTGGTGATGCGTTTACTGGCACGAGGGTGGGACAACATCACTCACATGATAATGATCCAATTCCAGACAAACAAAATCAGGTTCCGCACTAAATTTTTTCTTATCAGAGAAGCCGTTTCATTTGCCCTAGTCCCAAAAGCCACCCTAAACACACACGGTGTTCCTACGGCTACGAGTCCGCACTTTCGTGACGTAACACTGCTTTGACTATCGGGAAGTCTGCTGCGGCGCTCGCACCAATTGAGGCTCAGCAAAAGTCTACATCAAGGACGCATTTCGACCGCAAAGGGAGGCGCTCGAGAGCACCCTTCTGAAACCTAAAATGACAAATGGGACACCCTACGGTCTCATGGACTTAACAGACATGCGCACATGGCAGCCATTGTAACTCCACAAGTCCAAAAGTGCATATGAAATGTGCCATTTGGGACAGGGACATTGAATATACATACATTTTCTGCTTCTTGCCAACTTTAATTATTTATTACAAATTCTGTCATGTATATTTGGACAGTAGCTGAATACAAAATAAGCTGCTATGGCATGATTATAGCTGCAAAGGAAGCATACTTACTGACAGTCACAGAATACAAGTGGTAAAGTGACTGGAGCAGAGATCGGTAGATGTCTTTGCTAAACTTTATGCATTTTAACAATAACTCAAAAAAATCTTGCTTGTCTTAAGGCCAATTCACTGCACAGACAAACACCAACAAACAAGTTTACACAACTTTATGAAAAATAACTGTCATGTTCACACTGCCCCAACAGACACTGATTGAACATGTTTAGTTGGGTGAAAACAAACCCCGACCAACGCCAACAGACGCCGACAGGGGTAACACACTGAGCCAACAAACGTGTTTGTTGGCATTTATTCTCTGTGGTGTGAATTGGCCTTTAAGGGAACAAATTAAAAATTAAAACTCTGTCATCATTTTCTCACCCTCATGTCATTCTGTATGACTTTCTTCTACGGAACACAAAAAAAACAAAAAAACATTTTAAAGCATTGAATTTTTAATATTTAAAATATTTTCAAAATATCTTCTGTTGTGTCATCTTGGAATGACATAAGGGCGAGTAAGTGATGACAGAATTTTCATTTTTTTGGGTGAACTATCCCTTCAAGCCAAACGTTGCTAGCTAAACCTAAACCAGCATCTCCATGCTCAGGTCACCGTTAAAACCCCTGACCATATGGGGACTAGATCAGGGGTGCAGCAACTGTCCAGAATGGGTCAGGTGTGTATAAGTATGTATATGAGGGATCCAGCAACTGTGAGCTATAGAACAAAAAGAGCGGAACAGAGGGGCCATTGATTCTGCTCAGCTGTGGCCAGCACCTGCTGGGTCACAGCTTACGTTAAAGAGCCGTGTGAGAGGTGCTAATGTATGTTTGGGGACGTGTGTGTGAATGCATGCAAAAGGCTGTGACATTTAGGATTACTGACTAATGATTTCAAGTAATGAAAAATCGCAGAGCCCACTGGATTGACGCATTGATCCATGGTGCTCATGTGGGCAACATGACTTCGAATCTATCTTCTGTCATTACAAGACCTTATTCCTCCCATCATTTACTTTTCCATTTCTATTTAACTATGACCTAATGTGACAGAAGGGCAGAAACAAAACTCAAATCTACAATTTCACATATCCAGAACAACATTTCCCAGCGTTTACACTCAAAACTTCAATTTAATACACTTGCTTATAGGAAAGTCTAAAAACTGCAAACACCCCCCTCAGAGGCATGACAGCAAAATGCCAACTGTTGCCTTCATGATGAAGAGGATAAGCCATCAAAGACTGCTGACCTGGCACTGTCTGTTTGCACAGACAGATGTATTTAACCTGAAAGGAAGAAAAAAAAAACTACAGGTGTCTGCAAGCCATTTATATGCCTGCTTCAAAGCAGCCAGCAAGTTTTGTTAGTGGCGCTTGCTGAGGGAAATATCACTATTACTATTGCTCATACAAGGGAAGTATCACTACTAGGATTAGTGATTTAAACAAATATGTAACCCTAAACTTTGGCAACATTTGTGCTATGAATATGAATGATACCTCGAATCATGCAGCTTGCTGAAGAATGATCATAATGATTTTTGCATTGCAGATGATAAAACAGGTGTAAGTTACCATCTAGAACATCCTAGTTTCAACCATCTAGAGCAGTGGTTCTCAACTGGTTTGGTCATGGGACTCACATTTTCCCATGGTCATTAAGCCACGACCCGAATTTTTAGGAATTTGAACCAAGCTAATTTATTTCTCAAAAATGGTTGACACAAGTACCGTCCCACTTTACTTAACATATTTATAAATTGTAAGAATGACTAACACTGATGAATAAACAGTATAATAAGGTAAGGCTATTATATAGCAGTCCCAAACTAGTTCTTGTTAATACAATACATTTTAGTAAGTTCGTATGAGCCACCACAGTAATCAAAAATATAACAATAAATTGGTATTTTGGGTATTTATGGAAACTACCTTTACCATGGTAAATACACAATACTAATATGAACTGTTAAACACATGGACAATGATTTCATGACTTACCTATTGGCAAAACACTTAAGATGTTGCATGCTTGTAATTTCATTTGCTCTTTATGCATAGGGAAGTGACAAACACACTGCACACGAGCCCAGTATAACCTTTGACAGGACAGGAAAGTTTGTTTTTCTGTGAGACTTTTTATTTCGCAATAATTTTACGAAAATAACGTTACAATAATGACACTGACATATAGCCTGACAACATCTCATCTGACAGCATATTGAATCAGGACAACACACTTACTTAACTATGTCTTACAGAAAAGTAATCAGAATTCGTGCATTATACATTTCAAAATAAAAGTCTCACATCATAAAAACATTTAGAACTGCATTTGTGTGTCTGATAAGGGAGACATATAAAATGTGCAGGGCAGGGGTGCCTCCAGGACAAGTTTGAAAACCACTGATCTAGAGCACCCTCGCAACCACCTAGAACATCCAAAAAAAACAAAAACACCAACAACATCCTAGACACCACCTAGAACATCCTAGCAACCACCAAGAATTATGGCTAGCATCCTTTCTTCACAAAAATGAGAATATCATGTTATATTTACAATGGCACAACACCTCTCAAGCGTTTTGGGCTTCTATTAAGACAATATAAAATGTTCCACAGGACAGAATGTTTCATCCGAGTCCCTGATTTAGATCTGCGATTTATCTTGTGGTCATGAATCATACACAATATCCATTAGTCCAGCCTTCCCTCTGCCCCGTAAGCTTTCTTGGACCATGTCGGGTGAGAGAGAGAAGGTATCTGATTGTCATGTTTCTTTTGTTTGATTTAAGGGGGTGGGGGGGGGGGGGGTTCTGTTGCTGAATCAATGTCAGCAACAAAATGCGAAGCAGCTACTGGTCAGATCCGACTAAAGGATTTACAGACAGCTGTCCATGTCTGGATTACTCTACAGATCTATAATTCACACAATCATACACCTAAACTTGTGTGCAAAGTAAACAATATGCAAAAGCAACAGCTTACACACAGACCTTTATGGTGGCGTAAATGACACAAATTACAACCACAACAGCAAGACAAAAAAGAAAACAGCATGCAATTTCCTACTGTACATCATAATTCTAATCTGATATTAAAACCATTTTAATTCGATGATGCTATGAACGCTGTGCTAAATGAATCCCATCCTAACCCAGATTTCTTCTCCCACTGATAATTTCTCCTACTCAAAATCACAAGATATCGCTCTACGCATGTGTTCATTAAAAACAAACCCTTATATATTAAACAACATCCTGCATCGCACATGTAACTGCATATTATCTCATTTCTACATCCTCTTCTGCCTCTCACCTAACATTAAGCCAAAGACGCTTGAGACATTAATAATGGGTTCGGGGCAAAACTCTTTATTCATGCCCCAACAAAAACACAGTATGCACTTCTATTTGACAAAATAATGAATCTGTTCAAGGATTTCCCATATTAAACCATCAACCAAACAACAAATCCCAACGTCGACCCATGCTTCAAAACACAACACAAGCTGTTTAGCATAACAACTCAAAATCCAGCCCCTGGGTGTCAACGTCACCACAGAAATCCATGGAAACGAGAAACAAAGAACATAAACATGCACTCTGTGCTTTATGATTTCAAACCCTACATGAATATTGCATCATACTTTAATGAGCAGATATACCTCAGAATCCTTTGTGCGGCAGAAACAAATGCAGTCATATTAAAATGATGTATTATCATCATTTTTAATATGTATATGAGATACAAGAGAAGATAAACGGGCAGACAAGGGGAAACAAAGAGACCTGTCAAAGAACAGCTCTGCTATAACAGAACAAAGCACATTGAGCATCACGGAGACACACACGCGTGAACACGCAGACCAAAACAAAGATCCATTTCAATGCGTTTCAAGTGTACAGAAATGCCACTGCCCCACAACAGAAAGAAGTTCCTCTAAAGCAACATGTTCATTAGGTTAATCAATATGCTGCATATAAATGCACACCAGCATGCACTCAATATGCAGTGTAGACAAAATTCAGTCTAGACCCGAGCATGCTGCTGACTCACAGTGTGTTCAGATAACTAAAAAAGGTAATTCCCAGTTTACAAGGAAACTAAATAAGCCAAAGTATTAATTTTTAATGTTTAATAACCACGTCGAAGCACATACATTGTTTAAATTTATATCTTATTTTCTATATCTAAAAGGAAATCTATTGAGAAAGGCCAAATTAAGGAAGCATAATGCACCCTGGGTTGACCCCCATGTGTAAGAGAGCTGATTTGAGAGTCAGAACAATTTGGACTGGATGTTACCGCAACCAACCCATGACCTAAAATGCTGTTTTGTAAGGCTGAGAACATTGTGTGACTCCCCAGAGAATCTCTAAATCACTCAACTCGAGTGTCCTACCCATCCACAAGAGACAAGCATCATCATGTACGGGAAGACTAAAGTCATGTCTTTCTCTCCATCTCACTTTCTCTGTGTCGCGTTCATGGTTATACAGAACGGAAACCACACACGGAGAATGATAGCGCATGTGTGACTGTGAGAGTAACAGATAAAGAGATAGGCAAACAGAAACGGGAAGACTTCACTAGCACTAGTGGGGGGACTGGTTCAAAGATCAAAAAACAGATGTAAGGCGTTTGACAAAACAGCCTCCAAATTGCAAACACATGTGTTCGGAACCAACTCCTTCCTACCCCCCCAACATCCCCTCCAATTCAGAAAACCAGTTTCAATATGATCATACTGAACACGGAACATCTCTACTAACAAGCTGATCTGAATCAGAGTCACTGTGGAGCATGTGCTCAGATTATGTTCATTTGGACATAAGTGAATTAAATTACACTAAAACTAGTGTAATTGCACAATTTTTTTTAAATATACAAATATTGTTATGTTCCCCTATAGTTTGTATTGTAAAGGAGAAGGTCTAATGTATGAATAAGAAAAAAAAGCATCTTCAAGCGGAAATCTTTGACACTAAATGAGAGACACTGTACTACAGTGAGGAAAACATGACAAGACAAGACATGACACGTCCCATGTGCTTGGAATTGCTGCTGACTGGACTACTGTATACTTTTTTTTTACTCAACTTGCATGCATCAATACTCTCTGAAATGTAGCCTTTGCTCAGAATGTGAAAAAAAAATAGAAATTTGACTAAAAGTGTTATTTATATTTGTGTATATATATATATATATATATATATATATATATATATATATATATATATATAAAAACAAGTTATAAGTTTTCAAGTGTATATAAACAAGACGTGATATGAAACGCCTACTTTCATTATTTCAAACATTTGCCATTGTTCTGGTGCGTCCTGAAGCGCGTGATTTGAGCGCTTTATTGTTCCGTTGCTCATTGTTTGATCTATTGTCTCATACATTCACTATATAATCAATATATCCTATGACTGTGTACATAAACATTGTTTCCAATAACGCGAGTCTCATTTCCACTACGACAAATAACGCGTTTCGATGCAAAGCGTCCTGAAAACAGAGACACATTCAAACACACACATACCTCAAAATCAGTCCTGAACGATACTTCTCTATGGGAAGTGACTTCAGACGAACCTCAGAAGGAAAGACATCAGTTCACCTCTCCTGTTATGAAGGTGTGTCTGTTAAATCTGTTTTTTCTCTCTTGGAAACAGTTCAGTTGTAGACAGGACCCTTAGAAATGTAAATTAATACTTAGAGTGGGGGCGGGCGGACAATATGACCCAACGCCTAGTCACATGCGATGCTCCGCCCCCTTCTCCTCATGATTATTCATCAGCAGGGGAGACCCCGAAAAACTGTCTGGGCGTGGCGCAGTATCGGTGGGCGGAGACTATGGGCACAGCGTACACAAAGCAAACGTGAATGTATTTTAAAGAGATAGTTCACCCCCCAAAAATAAAATGCTGCCATACTTACTCACCCTTATGTTGCCCTGTTACTTTCAGAAGTGTCCTGGTTGGCCTTTTACATGTGCTGACAATAAATGGAGACTGAAGAGCTTTCCAAAAGGAGGCAATCTCACCTTAAAAGTATAAAAAGATAGTCCACTGGGTGCTTTATATTCAAAGTGTTCTGAAGTCATACGATTGCACTGTGCGAGGAACAGACTCAAATTTATCTGTTTAGGCAACGGGATCGTCCAATTGGTGAACAAATCAGAACCGACTCATTAAAAAGATCCATCTCAAACGAATTGTTGCAAAAACACACACGTTAAGTTAACTAGTTGATGGCAGAATTAGCATTTTTTGTATATGCTTTTAATTTAATTCTTTATTCCCCCATTACTATATTTTCTGTCATTCTAACACATTGTTTAAATCAATCTAAATATAAATAAGGCATTTGAATAGCATGCTGTCACAATTGTACTTTGTTCACTGCTTTCTGCATGTGGACTACTTAAAATAATCGGCTTAACTGAGCCTGGACCCCAAAAGCCCCCACTACCCCCCATCAATCGACGGGATTTCTGCTTTTCACCCCCTTCTTCCAAATCAGTAGCCTAGAGTACAACCCAGCCCTCATTGCGCCCTCGCTGACTCACGTGCTCGTGTGGAACGTGTGCTGCCTGTCTGCTGTGTAAAACACCGGACTTCCGGTTACTGGGGCGGTATGACAGCGGCATCATACAGAAAGTTTAGTACGGAAAGAGTTGAGGGGTGAGCAGCAAAGAGTCAAGCGAAATTACTGTCTCTCTCTCTCTCTTTACCAATATTTTCTTTCAAACGGCTTATCATAGCTACTTATATCTAATAATTTACTAAGGTTTCTTACACTGTTTAATGATATCCAAATGGATATGCATTTAGCCTACTAGTATTTTAGCTGTAATTATGGTTAAATGGTACTACATCTGTAATAATCTCTCTTGTCTGTGCACTATTTTGCAGACATGTTTTGAAGTCTCTGATGTAGAGACCAAGTCAAGTCTCCCCAAAATATGGGCGTTGTCCTCGCTTTGTTCCTTGGGCAAGAACAAACTTGCCCCCACCCATATAATAAATTTATATATATATATATATTTAATGATTAAAGTCATTTTCACAGATTTAATATGTTATAAAACAAGTTATTTTGTATTTTATATATTTTAACTATTTTACAACTTTTATTCTCATATTTGTCATTTTATGAATGACTGTTCCCTCAGAACCAGTTTCAGGACATTGATGTAATGCATTCCACTGCCATGGTTCATGTAGAGAGCGTTTATAGAACTACAGGGGAATGAGTCATAACAGCTCCAGAAGTTACCCAGAATTCAGTCCCACCAGACTTTCAGGGAACATATGTGGACTAGAGGTTACGGGAATTTGGGAGGGGTCCTAATGTTTTGGGGGGGGGGGGGGGGGTCATACAATTCTAAGCCATTCTTTCGCAATCTCCGAGCCCTAAGAGAGGGACTTGGAGGGAAACAAAACTCCTTTATTAATGTGTTTATACAAGAAGTAATCAGCCAGATTATTGTGTAGTCATTCATCCTAAAATTAAGTGAAATCAGATTTTAACATTTTACTTTTTATGTACAGCTATGGCACTTTTCATTTGGACAGCATCATAGAAAATATCAATTTACAACCAGATTTGATCTTATCACCAATAGTTTAAAGCTTTGTAGATGATGTTTCTGTTATCACTCCAGTTCATCTGCATTATTAATTTGAGATCTTCCTTGAGGTTGATTCCTGTGCCCGGCCCCTCTCTAACCACTTTCAACCTGTTTGTTGTTAAACAGGAAATGACAGTTTTCTGAAACTATGGTAATGACTCTGGCTTCCTCTATCGCAGTGGCCTAAAGGCATCACTTTGAAGATCAAGGTGTACATCTTCTTTGCACTGAACACACCAGTAAGACACTTTTCTTTTTAGGGAGGTTTAGTAAAATGAATCTCATATTGATTAGATGATAAAATAAGGTAACTTGGATTTGAAAATGTCTATTTATTCTTAAATTTCATGCATAAATAATATTTACTATGATGTCCAAATACAAAATTATGTGTATTTTGTGTAATAAGATAACGTTTAAACTTTAACTATGTCTACTTTGATCAGGTTGACTTATTGCCATCCTGCAGAACACTGAAAATAATGGCCATGGTGAATGTCTGTGACCTACTTTGACTGGACTGGGGACCCACTTTTACCAATGAGATTAATTCTTACAGGAAAATACGCCCAGAGTGTAGTCATACTGAGTTCATATTTACCCTATGTGTTTTCCAATGGAATGAAGCCATCTCTGCTTCAGAGGTTTGACCAACAGCATTATCATTATATGTTCCTCACTATGATGTGCTGTAACAAAATATAGACCTCTCAGATGTCAATACATATCAAAGTCTTTCAGTCAATACTGACATACATCTGTACTTTATTTGCATTTGCTTGTAGTCCTGGAATGAAGTTATGACTTTTAAACAATATTCGGAATTCTTAAAAAAAAAAAAAAAATTGACATGATGGAGGGTTGTCTGAATCTTCATATTTAGATGAACTATTCCTTATATGAAATGAGGACATGTTACTTTCTGAAAAAAAAAAGTACACAATATAACATCTGCAAAGAGTTTTTGCATGAAACTGAGACACCATCTGTTTTAATGAGGATTGGCTCTGAATCACACAATATCAAATGTACAGATTCACAGATGTTTGAGCGGTTACACACTCTAGGGAAAATGAAACTGAGTTGGGAATACTTAGATGTGTTTTTTTTTTTGTTTTTTTTTATATATTACAATCCCTAATTGAGTTGTGCTGATGAGGAAAATGTGTTGGAATATATTTAGGCTAGTTCATTGCTTTGTACAGTTTTTTTGCTTTTGCAATTTATGTCCCAAAAAAAAATGTTTCTTCTAAAATGCAATATTTGAAAGCTTTGATGTTACTTAAATATATTCAAAGTATAAAAATCTTTCCAACATGAAACCACAAGTCAGTCCCATTCAGACTGTATTTTTATTGAGTACACAGAGAGAAATTAAAAGAAGCAATAAAACAGGGTAACATGAATGTGATGCATATGTTTTTCGTTTGCAGCTCCACTGTAATATTTGATCAGTTTAGTTCTATTTATTTAATAAAGAGTCATATTGCTTCATGAATAAAGAAAATTCTTTAATCATTTGTGTGAAACTTAAAATGCATGATATTTCCTTACGTTAAAGTGTACCTAAATTTGAACCCAGATTTGTGATTATTTAAAATACATATTTGTTACATGCAGAATCAATATACAATTTACGCTATGTATATTTGAAAAAGGTTCATGATGCAACTGTACATGATGTTCTGTCAACAAAAGAGATAAACAGCAAACTCAAAAGCATGCTGCACAATCAATCAATCAATCTCATATGAAAATGTATTCTTTTTTCTCTCTATCTGTCTCTCCTGTTGTTACCATGAGCGCCGGGCAGAGGATGGGCGACTGATGAGGAGCTCAGCCTCTTTTAATCTAATAAACCAACTCTGAGTCACGCTGCAGGATGGGCGGCACCCACGTTTCTGGATGACCCTGCTGCAGCCCCGCTCTGACATCATCATATTATAACCCTGATGCTGATCATGTGCCAAAATCCTGCCAGGATGATTAAAGGTGCTTTTCTCTAAGAAGTCAGACCACAGCTTACTATAAAAGTGCTGTCTTGTTCATTTTACTTAATCTGATATGGGGTAATAGAAAATTACATATATAGAGACGGTGTGTTAATCCTCAAATAGTTTTTTGAGACTTATCACATTTTTGAGACTTATCACCTACATATAACACTCTTTTAACTGTTGATATCACTACACTATACTTGTCTGTGTTCCACTCTACACCATGTTAGTCTGTGACTCTTTCTGCAGGTTAAATCGTTGTGCCAATAGGTGGTGGTTATCAGTGAATCATTAATTTAACCGATTCATTCAAAAACCTTTTTTATGAAAGAAGTACACAGCGATTCATTCAGGAACAAAATAAGTGACTGGCTGAATTCATAACAGCATACTAGCATATTACTTTGACTGTTTCTCGCATATAAAGAAATAGTAGAAGTAACATGCTAAACTGTTCTGAATTCAGTCACTGTCTTAATGATTGAATCATTTGAATCATTCACTCAACTGTTTCATTCTTAAGTTATAGAGAAACATAATACACTGCTGTAGTGGCTTTGCAGCTGTTTCGTTTGAAACTTTTTTCATTAGCGAAGCAAAAACAGACAAAGCAACTAGCAATATTGTGTCTAAAATGTAAGTTACTCAGTATTAAGTTCTTGTTTATTGAACTGCACATACAGTTATGTGACATTGACCGAATCACAGCCATGCTGATATACTGCATAAAACACTCTTGTTGTTACGGTACAGAAGGGACGGAGACAAGAAGTATGGGAAGTGATGTTTATTTAGAGCAGACCAGTATGATGACGGAAGTGCAGGTGAATGGTGAAGAGGATCGTGAGAGGTGGATGAAGGAATCTTGGTGAAGTGGCTCGGAGTACTTGCTGTTGAGATCGCTGGAGAGAGGTGTGGAATGGAGAAGAGGATGGAGACACACACACACGAGGGTGGAACACAGGAGACTCTTTGGAGGGAACAATGGAAGAAGGTAAGTAGCATATAGGAAGTCCTTGAAGTAAGCGTAGAGGTAAGTACCAATTTCAAACGAGACCGGACAGTGACTGAGCGTGTGAGTGTGTCTTTTGTACTGTGGGTGATTGGAGTGATGAGCTGCAGGTGCGCGTGATCAGTACTCAGGGGAAGGCGTGCGCTGTGATTGAGTGACGTGGGAGCCTGGCGGGTCTGTGACATTACCCCCCCCTCCACGGCCCGCTCCAGAGGGCCGCGGACCCCGACGTCGTGGTGGTCGGCCTCTGCCTCTGGGTGCAGGTCTGTTGGGGTGAGAAGCATGGAAGGTTTCGAGCAGGTTCGGGTCAAGGATGTCGTTTCTAGGTACCCATGAGCGTTCTTCGGGACCGTAGCCCTCCCAGTCCACTAGATACTCTAGGAGACCACCACGGCGCCGGGAGTCCAAGATGTCGTTCACCTGGTAAGCGGTACCGTCCTCCACGATGAGTGGGAGGGGGGTTTCTTCGGCTACGCCAGGCTCTGTGGGAATAGAAACGGAGGGAAAGTGAGGTTTCAGTAATGAGACATGGAAAGTGGGATGAATTCTGTATTGTGAAGGGAGTTGGAGTTGATACGTGACTGGGTTGATCTGCTTCACAATAGGAAAGGGGCCAATGAACCTGGGACTGAGCTTCCTGCATTGCAGACGCAACCTGATGTCCCTGGTGGACAGCCAGACCTTCTGACCCGGTTGGAAGGAGGGAGTGTTGGAGCGACGAAGGTCGGCTGTCATTTTGCGTCTGCGCAGGGCCCGTTGAAGCTGGTGATGTGCAGAGTCCCAGACCCTCTCGCTCTCCCGGAACCAGTAGTCTATGGCTGGAACATCCGACGGTTCCCCGGACCAAGGGAACAAGGGGGGTTGGTAACCGAGCACGCACTGGAATGGAGTTAGACCGGTGGTAGACTGACGTAGGGAGTTTTGTGCGTACTCGGCCCAACCCAGGAACTGGTTCCAGGAGTCCTGGTGGCCGTGACAGAAGGTACGGAGGAAGCGACCGATCTCCTGAATCTTCCTCTCCGTCTGCCCGTTGGTCTGTGGATGATAACCGGAAGAGAGGCTGACAGTCACACCTAGGAGTGAGAAGAACGCTTTCCATACCCGGGAGATGAATTGAGGTCCTCTATCGGAAACAATGTCCTCAGGGAGACCATAGTATCTAAAGATCCTATTAAACATGAGTTCTGCCGTCTCCATGGCAGTAGGCAGTCCTTTCAACGGAATCAGGCGACAAGATTTGGAAAATCTATCCACTACCACTAATACACAGGTACAGTCCCCAGACACAGGAAGATCCGTAATAAAGTCAACTCCTAGGTGTGACCATGGACGGTTGGGAACGGGCAGAGGATGGAGTTTGCCGGAGGGAAGATGTCTAGGGCTCTTAGAGATGGCGCATTCCTGGCATCCTCTCACGTACCTTCTGACGTCTGTTGCCATGTTGGGCCACCAGAAGCGCTCCTTCAGCAGCGAGAGGGTTTCATTGACCCCCGGGTGGCCAGTGCCCAACGACGTGTGGGACGTGTGAATGAGGGGAGTGCGTCGTGTCCGTGAGATGTATTGTAACCCTGGTGGACAACCCGGCGGAGCATTGGTGGAGACATTGGAAGAGGGCAAGGTCTCCTCTGACCAGGTGATGGGACTCACGAACAGTTTCTCAGGAATAATGGGTTCAAACTTCTTGGAGTCCTCTTCGGGGTTGAAGAGACGGGAAAGGGCGTCTGCCTTCACATTCTTGGGTCCAGGCCGATAGGAGATAGTGAAATTGAATCTAGTGAAGAACAGTGCCCACCGGGCCTGGCGGGGATTGAGTCTCTTGGCGTCCCTGAGGTACTCTAAGTTTTTATGGTCCGTGAGTACCAGGAAAGGAAGTTGGGAACCCTCCAACCAATGCCTCCACTCTTCCAGGGCCATCTTGATGGCGAGAAGCTCCCGGTTGCCGATGTCATAATTCACCTCCGCCGGGTTGAGCTTGCGGGAGAAGAAGGCACATGGATGGAGTCTACTTGGAGTCCCCTGCTGCTGTGAGAGTACGGCTCCCACTCCTGTGGTAGATGCGTCTACCTCGACTACGAAGGCTTTCGTGGGGTCTGGATGCACTAGGAGGGGAGCCGAAGTGAAGGCCTCTTTAAGGTCTTCGAAGGCCTTCGTGGCCGCGGGGTTCCAGGACAGAGACTTGGGCTTACTACGGAGTAGTTGAGTAAGAGGGCAAGAAATAATACTATAGTTGAAAATGAATCGACGATAGAAGTTGGCAAATCCTAAGAATCTCTGGAGTTCTTTTATGGTTGTGGGAGTGGACCAGTTCTTGATGGCTTCCACCTTCCCCTCGTCCATCCGGATGCCACTGCTGTCGATGTTGTATCCAAGGAACTGCACTGAGGGTTGATGAAAGGAACATTTCTCGGCCTTGAGATACAATTGGAACTCCCTCAGGCGTTGCAGGACCTCCGCAACGTGGTGGCGATGTTCGGCCAGGCTCCGGGAGTATATCAGGATGTCGTCGATGTAGACCAGTACGAATCTGTGGAGAAACTCCCGGAGCACCTCATGGATGAAGTCCTGGAATACGGAGGGGGCATTGGAAAGTCCATAGGGCATGACGAGATATTCGTAGTGGCCAGTAGGGGTCACAAAGGCTGTCTTCCACTCGTCCCCCTCACGTATTCTGATGAGGTTGTAGGCGCTGCGGAGGTCCAACTTGGTGAAGACAGTGGCACCACGGAGGTGTTCCAGCGCCGTTGGGACGAGAGGAAGGGGGTAACGGAATTTAACTGTGATTTTGTTGAGTGCTCGGTAATCGATGCAGGGCCGCAAGCCTCCGTCCTTCTTGGCCACGAAAAAGAAGCTGGAAGCAGCAGGGGAAGTAGACGGGCGGATGTAACCTTGGTCGAGTGCCTCCTTGATGTATTCCTCCATGGCCTTCTCCTCCGGGAGTGACAGAGGGTAAATTTTCCCACGGGGCACTGACTCACCCGGAAGCAGATCGATGGCACAGTCCCATGGCCGATGTGGAGGCAGCTTTGACGCTCGTTGAGGGCAGAAGACATCACTGAAGGGGGCATAGCATGATGGTATATCAACCGAACGTTGTTCGACCGGGCTCTCGATGGAGGTGGAACACACAGACATTTTCTTGGAGCATGGAGTAGGGGGAACAGGAAGAGCCTTAAAACAACTCGGGAAGCAGCTATCGCCCCACTTCAGGATTTCGCCGGTTTTCCAGGAAATGATGGGATTATGCTGCACTAACCATGGGCGCCCTAGGATCACGTCAGCGGTGGATTCCTCCAGAACCAGCAACTGTTGTTGTTCCGTGTGCAGAATACCCACTTGGAGCTGGATGGGACTGGTGACGGAACGCACTTGACGTCGGCTGAGGGGTTTCCCTGTTACCGAGTGGATCTGGTAGGTTGTTGGTGTAGCAGTGGTCTTGAGGTGAAGCTGACGGCAGAGGGCACCAGAGATGAAGTTGCCGGCTGACCCAGAGTCGAGGAGGGCACATACTGGAAGGGTAACACCGGCGGCAGTTAGGTTTACAATAGTGGTGAGAGGGTGCATATCATGTGAAAATGGGACTATAGCACTCACCATAGGACGAGGAGGACGAATGGGGCATTGGTTAATGTGGTGCCCCGTAGACCCACAGTACAGACATAGACCCTGGGTCAGCCGCCTCCTACGTTCACCTTGAGTAAGGCGTGCTTGCTGTATCTGCATGGTCTCGGGAGCTGGTTCTGGAGGACTGACGGACTCTGGCTGACGGAGGGAAGAAAGGACGAGTTCCTGGCCCTGGTGCTCTTCGAGACACGACTGCATACGAGTGGCGAAGCGTATGGATAGTTGGATGAAGCGTTCGAGCCCGATGGTATCCTCGTATGCAGCGAGATGCAACCGCACACGGGGATCCAAACCCTGACGATAGGTGGTGAGTAGAGACTGCTCGTTCCATCCACTGGCGGCGGCTAGGGTCCTGAACTGGAGGGCATACTCATTGATCGGCATTTTATTCTGTTTTAAGTGATACAATTGCTCACCTATGGAGGCATCCCAAGCTGGTTTCCCGAAGACGTCCTTGAAATGAGCTATGAAGCTCGTCAGGGTTCGAACGATAGGATTATCTTGAGTCCACAGAGTCTCAGCCCATTGCAGCGCTTTGCCCCTTAGTTGGGAAATGATGAATGCCACCTTGGATCTATCGTCAGGGTATAACTGCGGTTGCATCTCCAGGACCAGCGAACACTGTAGCAAAAATCCATTGCAGTCCTCCGCCAGGCCAGAGTAGGGCGCTGGTCTGGCCATGGGACTGGCGTAGACTGGCGGAGAGGGAGAAGCGGTGGTGTGTGCGGAAGTGATCGCTGGTGGAATGGAAGGAAGTGCTCGTCGGACAGCGTCCACGAGTTCTTGGAATGGATCCGGAGTGCTCATGCTGGTGCTCATCGGTTGTGGTCCGGTCTTCTGTTACGGTACAGAAGGGACGGAGACAAGAAGTATGGGAAGTGATGTTTATTTAGAGCAGACCAGTATGATGACGGAAGTGCAGGTGAATGGTGAAGAGGATCGTGAGAGGTGGATGAAGGAATCTTGGTGAAGTGGCTCGGAGTACTTGCTGTTGAGATCGCTGGAGAGAGGTGTGGAATGGAGAAGAGGATGGAGACACACACACACGAGGGTGGAACACAGGAGACTCTTTGGAGGGAACAATGGAAGAAGGTAAGTAGCATATAGGAAGTCCTTGAAGTAAGCGTAGAGGTAAGTACCAATTTCAAACGAGACCGGACAGTGACTGAGCGTGTGAGTGTGTCTTTTGTACTGTGGGTGATTGGAGTGATGAGCTGCAGGTGCGCGTGATCAGTACTCAGGGGAAGGCGTGCGCTGTGATTGAGTGACGTGGGAGCCTGGCGGGTCTGTGACACTTGTGAAGTTTTACGTAAATAGAATGTTCCCCCAATGTTCTCCTAAATTTCTCCTAACATCCATTACCTGCTACACATCTATAATGTGTTTTCATGTCTTCTTATCCTTTGTTTATTGGTCAGTAAACATCATGCATATCATGAAACAGAGATTAAAATCATCAAATTATTAAAAAAAAAAAACAGTCTTTGTCTATCACTGTAACTACTGAGTACCATTTATCATCCACTTGTTATTTAATATTTTGTATAGCCTATCTAGCCTATTTTGTATAAACTTTTGCTTGTCTTCCAGAAATTCCCTTACATAGAAATATCTGCATCATTCCATAAGACTCATAGTATACCCACCAGTACAAGAATAAATACTGATGATTTATTGCCCAGTATTTACAAAGACAGCATTCAATCAAAAATCTGCTGTGTGTCCAGGCTGTATCTGTCACTCTGTCTTGAAATAGTCACACACAGAGTCTGTGCACTCTCTGAGCACTTTAGCTAATGGAGCTGATTGGTATGAATGGGAAAGCTGGTGCAGAGCAGAGCCGCTATAGAGGTAAGTGATGTAATAAGGTTTTTTTTTAATACCCTGCCAGCTGAATCAATGACAATCAATCAGGATGAAGCGCTGAACACACATTAGAAGATGCAGGCGTGGTTGCAGCATGACACTGGAGTCTTAACACAGAACTGATACATGCAAGGACAGTCACAAGAAGACGCATATGTACATGGAAACACATGCATAATTGTAAATGTTGTAGATGCTGTAAGAAATGAGGAAGGACACCTGCTCTTTCTAGTTGTCGAAAGAGAAAAAGATTAAAGGGAGAAAAAGACATAAACAGCTCCAAGGAAAATGATAAATGAGGTCTCTTTAACATCTCAAATATTTCTCCTAGACATTTCTCCTAAAAACAAAAAACTTTTTATGCATTTTGGCCATTCATTAACACGACAACAGCATTTTGGGGGCCTGAAAACGCAAACTTTTGAAAACGGCTGTACAAGTTTTTTAAAACGATACCGTTATTGTCTCCATGTAAACTACAAAAATGTGAATTTGTGATGCACATGCGCATTATGTGTTCAGTCTATAGGCACATAGTGACATCGCCAACTACTGGCCTGACATGCATAATACAGCGTTTTTAGTTGTTTTCGCGGATCCGTGTGAACGGGTTTATTTTGACAACATTGTCATCTGTACACACGAAAAACACAAAGGAAAAACGTTTCTGTTTTTAGTACATCATTATCGTGTAAACGCCCTTAAAGGTGCACTGTGTAAATTTTAGCGGCATCTAGTGGTGAGGTTGCAAATTGCAATCGCCCACCGCTCACCCCTGGAAGCACATAGAGAAGCTACGGTGGCCAACACAGGACAAAGATGTCGTCGTCTGAGACAGCAGAGAGTAGCTAGCGCTTTGTAGAGCAGTTTGTCCGTTTATGGCTACTGTAGAAAAATGGTGGCCCAAAATGGTGACTTCAATCTAAGGGGACCCGCGGTGTATGCAGATAGAAATGGCTCGTTCTAAGGTAATAAAAACATAACGGTTCATTATGTAAGGTCTTTATACACCACTGAAAACATAGTTATGTATATTATATTGCATTTCTGTCAATAGATCCTCATAAATATTACACAGTGCACCTTTAAATCCATTTTTTATGTAGTTTTTTTATGTTTCTATATCTTAACAACTGTCTCATTTCGATACTTGAATTAAACATGATGGAGAACTCCATTAAGTCTCCAGAGCTACCTGTATATGAAAAAGCAAATTCTGAGCAATAAAATCTTAAAACGACAGGACATGACCTGAAAAACGTTGTTTGAAAGTTTAACGTCATTCAAATCAATAGTAATAAAACTGCATCTGTAATATTGCATTATTATTTACTCTTTTATAGCCCCTGATTCATATTCAGCTGGTGTCTACACATGACGTTCCTCACACGTCAAAATCTGCCACAAGGTCAAGGGGTCTAGTCTACTTTGTTTCACTGTACTGTCCCACTTCCTCACAGATATTCTAGTGAGACATGACAAGAAACACTGAATTAAGGATGTCTGTTGTATCTACCACACACTGATTTCCTCTCATAAGGTTACACAAACATACACACTCAGACATGCAGCATAAACAAAGAGGTTTTGTAGGCAAGATCTGGTCCTCTGGGGACTCCTAACATGTGACGCACTGGAGGTGGACAGAACCGGAGAAAACAATAGAGAGCAGCCTGACTGAATGACCAGCTGACTATAAATATGCTGAATCAGCAGGTCCTGTGACACACACAAACACACACACACACAGATGCATTCCTGTATAAGTGCATACATACAGACCTTCAAAAACAACCATTAAGTACTTTTACTTACACTTTTACTGAATTACCAAAAATTTTTATAATATCCATTGGTGTCATACATTTATTTTGGTTTATTTTTTTTAGAAATCAGAATATATAACCAACCAGACAGCATAGTAACCACCAGCAACATCAATAGCAGCAGTGAATTATGCATAGGTAAGTATTACAAACATCTTCTTTAAAGTCGGCATGAAACGGAAGTGAATGAAACCGATGTGAGTGACAGATTGTCCCGCCCTCGCACCAGTAAACACATCATCAGAGAAGAGAAAAGATTTCAGAGAAGAGAAAAGATTTCAGAGAAGAAATCAAATCCCACCCTACATTTTTCTCATTCCAGAATAGGGAAAAGACTATCACAACTTCCGTTTTATGACGACTTTAAAGGTTGCGAGGGCATTTATAAATACTGCGATATTCCATAATAAAATAAGAATTGTCCATTTTGATTTCATGGTGACTTTAAATGTAAAAATCTAGTACATATTTAGGTATCTAATGTATCTCTAAAAATATAGTGGTGGTCAGAATTATTGGCACCCCTGATAAATATGATCAAATACGGCTGTAAAAAAGAAATCTGCATTGTTTATCCTTTTGATCTTTTATTAAAAATATTCACAAAAATCAAACCTTTCATTGAAGTAAAATAATTGAAAGTGGGGGGTAAATCACATTATGAAATAAATGCTTTTCTCCAAAACACGTTGGCCACAATTATTGGCACCCCTTTTATTAAATATTTTTTGCAACCTCCTTTTGCCAAGATAACAGCTCTGAGTCTATAATGCCTGATGAGTTTGGAGAACACCTGACAAGAGATCAGAGACCATTCCTCCATACAGAATCTCTCCAGATCCTTCAGATTCCCAGATCCATGTTGGTGCTTCTTCTCTTCAGTTTACCCCACTGTTCTATAGGGTTCAGGTCAGGGGACTGGGATGGTCATGGCAGAAGCTTCATTTTGTGTTCAGTGACACATTTGTGTGTTGATTTTGATGTTTGTTTTGGATTGTTGTCCTGATGGAAGATCCAACCACGGCCCATTATAAGATTTCTAGCAGAGGCCGTCAGGTTTAGATTTTTTATCTGTTGGTATTTGCTAGAATCCATTATACCATGTATCTGAACAAGATGTCCAGGACCTCCAGCAAAAAAATAGGCCCACAACATTAAAGATCCAGCTGTATTTTTAACCGTGGGCATGGGGTACTTTTTATCCCTGTTTGCACCAAACCCATCTGGTGGATTTGCTGCCAAAAAGCTCTTTTTATAGTTTCATCTGACCACAGAACCAGGTCCTTTTTGAATTTCCAGTCGTGTATGAAAAAGCTGGAGTTTGTTTCTGGATGAGCAAGAAGGATTTTTCTTGAATCCCTCCCAAACAACATGTGGTGATGTAGGGGTTGTTTGATTTTATTTTTTTAGGCTTTCTGACCCCAAAACTCAACTAATCTCTGCAATTCTCCATCTGTGATACTTGGAGAGTCTTTGGCCACTCAAACTTTCCTCCTCGCCGAGCATTAAGACAATATAGACACACGTCCTCTTTCAGGCAGATTCTCTTCCAGGCAGATTCTCTTCCCATTCTTTTACTTCAATGAAAGGTTAGATTATTGCACATTTTTTGAATGATAGATCAAAAGGATAAACAATGCAGATTTATTTTTACAGCCATCTTTGATCATATTTACCAGGGGTGCCAATAATTCTGACCACAACTGTACAGAATAAATATAATAACATTTTTAATATATTTATTTAGATTATGTCAAATGTGTCTATATTAAGTCATATTTTTGCTCAAACTATTACATTTTTCACATTTTTGGTTTCCCTTGTGGTTTATTGTTCTGCTGAATTAACAGAGCTGAAGCCACTAATGATTTTTCAGCATGTTTTCCAAAAACATACATGCATACACACGCACACAAACACACTCCATACTGAGAAAAAAAATGCATGGATGGAGTGTACAATGTCATTTGCTTTTTCTATCAATCACTGATGAGTGTTAATCAGATCTTTGTGAGGTCATGATTGTCTACATTGCATGAATTAACTTAAAGGCCGGTGCAGATACATGGGATAGATGTGTGTGTGTGTGTGTGTGTGTATATGCTTCACTTTTGTTTTCTGCAATTTGGCAAGACAAACACAAAAATAATTCATGAGAATTGAGCTAAAAGAATCCTCAGAACCTGCCTACTGAAAAATCTATAAACATTTCTGCAGAAAACCCAATGAATTTAAAAGTGGTGTTTTGTGGTTTATAATGCATGTGTGTTAGCTTTGAGGTTATATATACAGTGTGTTAGTATACTAGTAAAATGCTAACATATTGAAAACTTTCAATTCTGGCAAAATGGACCAAAATATAAATGATCAACTGTTGTCCCAAAAATCTAGAATGATAACATTCTCTGTCCCTGCAGCTAGCAATTACATATAGCAAATCGTGGTTTGTTGGCAGTGTGCAAATTATAAAATTACTTTCCTTATTTTCTATAGGTAATATTTGGGATGCAATATCTTGATTTTGTCCCTTGCAAATTAAAGACATATATTTTTTTTTCAAAATGCTATTGAAACATTTTATTGTCATCAATGGCAATCTGTCAGTGTGGTTTTCTCTTGCTTTTAACTAATGTTTGGGTTACAGACGGTACCCAGACAGTCTTGTTATGCTGCCACATGTCCTTAAAAAATCCTCTCACAGGCCAGCCATAATGGGACATGGAAGAAGAAATAAAAATGACTTTCCCCTTGTTTATTAAAGGTCCCTGACCAAGAGGCAGACTCGGTCAGCAAAGCACCACGCTGAAGCCCAAAATTCAAGGCCATGATTCAATGTGATTATATTTTCCACAAAGGCCGCTGTCTTTTTCCACTGTGTCTGCTTCAATAGGTTTCCTCTCCAAATCTCCAGCTCGGAGAGGAAAAGGAGGAGAGGAAACCTGTGTTTTTTGATAGCTGCCATCCTTTGCCTCTTTGTAATTATCTGTCCTTGGAGTGCGTGTGTGTGTGTTTTCTGTACCTGATAACGGTCCATCCTCTGGCTGAATATAATCTGTTCTGATTGGCAGGCTGTCCTGAATTGGGTGCTCCTATTTTCAGAACACACAGAAACAAAGAACACTGTCAAACAACCTATTTTAAACTAATTTTAATGTTGTGACCCTGAGTGATATTAAAATCACAGGACTAAATAACAGTCCCCTGAAGACAGACTGAAAATTCCAACATGGCCCTTTTTCCAGACTTATGACTTACATGAAAAAATAACACTATAACTTCCAGAATTAGGAGGGAAACTTGCATTCCAGAGTGACTCGCTGTATAATTTTACATAACAAAAATAATAGAAAACGTGTGGGTAAAATTAAAATGAATGTGTATTGTAGGTGAACACAAGTTATTACAAGCTCAGCATTTCCTGTAATTTAAACAGTAGAACATGGCACTAGCAACGACATGGTTATGGGTTCGATTTCCATGAATGCATGAACTTATAAAATGCTACATGCAAATGGATTATGCGATGTACAGTCACTTTGGATAAATGTTCCCAGCAGAAATTTGCTTAGAGGTCGCTCTTTCACAGCTCAAAAGACTTCAAACTATTTTCATTAAAAAATCCATTTTGTATTCAGTGTTTTACCTAAAATTCCTTATTTGACATAAAACTAAAAATATAAATAGACAACTTTTGACGTGCAGTAAGAGTATACAGCTATACAATTAAAGGAATGGTTCACCCATCCTAGGTGTATATGACATTCTACTTTCAGACGAATACAATCTGAGTTATATTAAAAAATGTCCTGGCTAATCCAAGCATTATAATGGCAGTGAATGGGAGCCCAAAATTTGAAGACCAAAAAAGTGCATCCATCCATTATAAAAGTAATCCACACGGCTCCGGGGGGATAATAAAGGCCTTCTGAAGTGAATCGATGGGTTTGTGTAAGAAAAATATCCATATTTAAAACTTTATAAAGTAAAATATCTTGCTTCCGGCAGACCGCTTTCCACACACACACACACACACACACACACACACACACAGAGATATTCAGGTTTCCCCTTGTTTGACATG
The DNA here is from genome assembly GCA_039654625.1 of Rhinogobio ventralis. NCBI lineage: Eukaryota > Metazoa > Chordata > Actinopteri > Cypriniformes > Gobionidae > Rhinogobio > Rhinogobio ventralis. The sequence goes on along the minus strand of CM077206.1, from coordinate 14,839,338 downwards.
CTTTTCCTTTTCCCTGTGGCCTAGATAAAAGAGGTGCGATTGGATTCATCTGTATTTTCCGCTGAACATCACAAAACATCTTACTCACAACTCACATATGCTCAGTTCACACTGGGGCTAAACTAAAGTTGATGTTAACCTATAGATAACTCATAAGACATTGCTGTGGTTCATGTTTCCAATGTGACTGTAGACTGTAGCAGCTTTACAGTGATAACAGGAAAATTATGCATGTCAGTTGTTGTTTCATTGTGAAGATTAAAGAGGTTATTCCACATTATTAAGCATTTCTCATGCAATATGGGGTGGAAGAAAGATCTTTCTGAAAATGAAAAGCATGAAATGGTGCAATGTCTTGCAAAAGGCATAAAAACAACTGATATTTTGCAAAAACAGAAAAGAGATTATCGAATTGTCAAAAGATTTGTGAGTAAGAGTTCAGAAGAACTCATCAGATAAAGGCTTATTAAGGAAATTTGTTTATTAACAAATTGTAGTAAAAGGGCAGATATAAAAAGCCACTGTTGATCAGCAAGCAGGTATTTGAAGCTGCTGGTGTCTCTGGAGTCTCAAAAACTTCTTAATGCAGCCTGGCAGTTGCATTTCAGCCACACCTAACCAAAGCTCACAAAGAGAAACATTTACAGTGGGTGTATTTCACCATTTCATGCTTCAGAAAGATCTTTCTTCCTCCCCATATTGCATGAGAACTGTGACTTGCTTAATAATGTTGAACAACCTCTTTAAGTAGGTTCCATTTACCTAAGACAGGGATAGACAACGTCGGTCCTGGAGAGCCACTGTCCTGCAGTTTAGCTCCAACCGTGAAAAAAAATTCACCTGCCTGTAGCCTTAATCCTGAAGACACTGATTAGCTTGTTCAGGTGTGTTTCTTTAGGGTTGGAACTAAACTCTGCAGGACAGTGGCTCTTCAGGACCGACGTTGCCTACCCCTGACCTAAGAAGTCCTAGCAAACTTCTTAGCGAACCTGTCTGAGATTGATACCAGTTATCTAAAAAGATATGAGAAAAAACAACTGATATGTCACTTGTATAATAATTTGAAACACAGTGTGTGTGAATATATATATATATATATTCACTATCACTTCATGACTATTATATGAGGCACAAAATATAGGGCTTGTTAACTTGATAGCTGTAGCATGGTTTTATCTCTGAATCATGTTTCACATGAGAGTGTACACATGAGCAAACATCACTAACACACACACACACACACAGATACCGCACATGCAGCAGTTAGAGGCTTGTGTAGAAAAATGATAGCCCTTTAATGGCATCCATCCCCCTCTTTTCTTTAATTGACCACACACACATTTTCACTGCATTTGAACTCGAGACCGTAACTGACCTATCTTTGTGGGTACCAGGTGTCATATACTACCATATTACTTCAACATGAGCGCTCTCGTTAGCACTGGCTGCTACTACAATGCTACTGTGTGTTTTGAGCGTGTATACGTTTGTGTGTGCCCATAAAGAAGCATTTGTTTGAATTAAAACAAAGAATGGGAAAAGTCTCTTGGCATGAATCTAAAAAGAGTCCTTGACACAGCAGAGGAAGTGAAGGACAGGCTGTGCACCTGTGGAAGATCAATCTTCCTCACTGAGAGACGGAATGCTGGATTTATGGGCAGTGATGACGTGGTACAAGAAGCATTCAGGGAGGTCTACAATACCTGCAGAGAGCTATTCGTTAGCATCCCCATTCATGTCAATGGCATGTGTTCTGGAAGTACATAATTTGAAATAACTTTGCTCATGGACACTTAGTTCGGGACTGGTCAACCAACAAAAACCCACATAAACACAAGCTGTGACAAAAAAGGCGGCATACAGGGAAAAATGTTAGGCAATTATTTATAGTCCCAAACCAACATCTACTCTATCATAATGAAATGTTATTGATATGTGTGTTAATTACATAAATATTAGTTTGCCGCCTTTATAGCAGAAAAAAAGTTAGTTTTTAAGAGTATACATAGTGCATAGTTTAAGTGCATAGTGAATAGTATGCCATTTGGTCTTTCTATAGTCTTTCTCAATTTGGATAAAGAACCAAAATATCAAAGACATCAGCTGTGTCCAAAATCGCATACTCTTTTGAGTAAGTACATATTTTGAATAAGTAATTACTTCATGGCCGCTAAAAAAGTAAATTTTTCGAATGTGTGTAGTATAAATGTAATCTGGACGTACTACATTCATCATGTTATTATCAACAGCGTCAGTTATGTCGCTTCACTGCCATTCATAAATCCTCTCCCATGGCCTCATGGGATAGTAAAGTGTCCGTTGTATGCCCAGAAGTTACTTTTTGCTTTTATGAGTACTGTGAATTCGGACATACTTCTTTTGTCACATACTGTCACAAACTTTATAGTAGGGAAGTGTCAGATTTCGAATGCAGCCACCATCTTGCTCTACAAAGATTTTTGTCCAATCAAATGCTCTCTAGGGTGTGAATGCCCCTCCCCCTAATAACTCCTGCAACTGAGTAGCAAGAGGCTAATCACAGTGCATAGCTGTGATATAACTAATTGCATGCTACCATACTACTCTTGCAATTTCTGCTATTTAAATAAATTATATGACATAAAAAAGACAGAAATATTCAGACTAGTATTGATTTCCAATTCAGCCTAAAGCCTTGAGGCTGTAATAAGTGTTATCATTATGTCCTAAACTTAAATAGGAAATACATTTGCAATCACTAAGCAATTTCACACACTGAACCTCAATCTGATCATACTAGAAAAGTTCAACACATATATTACTGACATACAGTGCGCTTACCGTTTGTGGCCTGATGATAGATGGACGGGGAATATGTGGGCGTTTTGTGTCCAGAACAGGGCTGTTATCCTGGGCATCGTCTTCCTCTGAGAGCCCGTCTGAGCTTGGGTAGGAATGAAGCTCGTGCTGGTTAACTGTGTCTGATTCTTTGGTTCTGGAGTTAGTCCCGTTAGTCTTGGTCTGGATGGAGATGCAGCTAAATGAAGGCTGGCTTTCAGTCCTCACTGGGTTTACTGGACCAGGCTGAGTGCAAATGATTGGGCCCATGGCAGGATCTGACCCAGTTTTGGAGAGTTCTGAGGGGCATGGAGCGGGATCAGCAGAAACATCTGGAGGACCACCAAAACAGTACTGTAGCGCTGAGCATGGGAGCTCGTGCATCACGCCAGGAGATACAAGCGCTTCCTTTTAAAGTAATACAGCAGCTTTTAGTATGCAATCAATTTAAGCTCCAGCTTATGGATGAGATCCCAATACGCTAAAGCATTTCAGGATACCATCACAGTTTGATGACTTTCCATGGTTCCACACAAAAGATTTAAAAAATATTGACCTCCAGAGACCTTCCTGCAAACGATTAAGTTTTGCTCAGAGACTCAACATGTTTTGCAGAAGAACATAAGCAAATCTAGCCCCGATAACTTTCTCCATGAATGCTTCTGAGCAACTTCTGAACACATCCCTGACAAATCAGCAACTAAAAACCTGTTGAATGCACTGCAATGTCCTCTGTACTGGTTCTTCCTCTTAAGCTGCTCTCTCCGAGGATGAATGTGAAGCTCAGGGTTTTGCGAGTGATGGGTTTGGGGGGGTGTCCGAGTGTCTGGTTACCTGAGCAGGTACTCCCCCTGCCAAGGACCTGTGGCATTGTCCTTGCGCATCCCAGTGTGCCAAGCGGAGGTGTTGGGTTTCAGGGACACAGTAACTGATAGGCCCTTAGTGAAACTCAATTGTGGTGAGTTGTGGCAAGGAGCAAAAGAGGGAGAAAGCGTTATCAGAGACATCAGAACTGGTCATTGAACTGATAAAATACAAATGGGAAAAAAATAAGGTCAACTAGTCAGGGGTCACTGAATGTGAAATATGTGAACACTTGTGAAAAAGTACACAGCGTATTCATTAAAATAATATACTTTAAGTGCAAACTAAATGTAATGTGTTTGGGCACTTAACTGCATGTTAACAATTAAATACAAATTTATTATAGTTTACATTTATTTTAAATACAATTTTTAAAAGTGTACTTCATAATAGTCATGAACGTGTATTCTAAGTATATTTACGTGGCCCTTATTATATAAGTACAGTTTAAAAAATATACTTTTCAGATTTGAAGTACACTACAAGAGCACATTCAATACAATTAAGTGTATTAAGTGTACAATATACTTATTTTTCATAAGGGCGAAGCTGCTTGTTTACAGTTAAGACTAATAAACTAAAGTTTTAAGTGGTGGTTTCTTTGAATTTCTATGCTAATCTGCTAGCTAGACTATACATACTAGCATACTCTTGTGAAAAAGAAGAACACTTTAGCATACTTCTTAAAGAGAGTACTTAATATCCATACAGTACTTAAAGCTGCTGTCCGTAACTTTTTTTTGTGTTCAAGATTTACAAAAATTATATAATGAGAATGTACAACATGAATCCATTTTCCAAACCGTGTTTTTGTCTTACCCTGAAACATTGTGATACACTACACTTATAATAAGTGTTTATATTGGGTGTTTATATTTCAGACCGGTCTGGTAGGAACCGCTGCGGAGGAGCACAGTCCCTGTGTAACTCGCAATAGACATAAACAGAGAGAAGTAGCTCCGGCTGCAATGTTCTTCCGCAGGACGCATGCAGTTCTGTTTATTAACCGCTAGAGCGCAAAAAGTTACGGACTGCAGCTTTAAGTGCTGAATGTAGTATGGGACACTTAATTACATATTATTTACAATTAAATGAAAATGTATTATAGTTTAAATTTATATTAAATGCATTTTTTTTAAACCACTTAAGTAGACGTAAGTACATCTTCATAAGTAATTTCATATTTATTTCCTTTGAAATATGGTTAAAGAGTAGGCTACTGTCAAATGAACTGACAAGCATTTATGGTAAACTAAAATATACTTTAAAGTCTGGAACTTGTACATCATGTACACATTTTATACATTTGTAATGATGAAGGTGCAATTTAGTACATTTAAAATATATTAGTTTTAAATATAACATCAAACAACACACTACTTCTAATTATAATGTTAATTATAATTCATAATTTAGTCAACACGTCAAAATGAACGTACTTCTTTAAAACACAACAAAATATTAAAACATAATGACTTTAAATGTACTTTAAAACTTGATTTGACATAATTAGAAAGTACACTTTCTAAAAATTTACTTGAGTGTTTTAAACAGTTATAAAAGTGTACTCTTTTTAAGTACACTTAAGTGGCCTTCTATCAGTAATATTGTTTTATTATTTACAAGTGACGTTAATTACGTTATCAGATTACTTTTTTACTTTCAAGTAACAAGTTACAATTTACAACAAAATATCTTGAGTTACTTTTTCAAATAAGTAACACAACTAATTTTGCTTTCCCATTTATTGTCTGACACTTCTGTTCCCAAGAGAAATCGGGAGTAAAGGTACAGAGGCGTTGATGGCTATTGTAGTTCTAAGCTTGCATTTGCTCATCTCACTTGCACAAAACAGATTCAGTAGGCCTATTCCTCAAAAAATGAATAAAAACAGTGAAATGCAATAACTAAAAGTTAATTTACACAAATATACTGTCTTTGCTGCTGACATTTTTTATTGCTTAAGTAAGAGTCTTGAACTTTCTTCTTCTGCGCCCTATTCTTGCAATCCATAATGGGAGAAGAGCTGAAAGGTTTGTTTAAGCTGCGCCCTCTACTGTACAGATGTGAATTTGCATTCTTTCACCCTGAGGCTTATTCATTTCAGTTTTGGTGTGAAGGGGCCTTTAAATTTAAAAACAAACAAACAAGCAAACCCAGCCCAGATGAGAAAATGTAATATTACTTTCTATTATTTTGTTAAATTGATGAATTAATGCAATATTAGAATATATTATAACTTTAAAAGTAACTCTCCTCAACACTGTATGCATGTACAGAATTTTTTAAATATTTGAAATACACTTAATTAAGCGCAGTTAATTAAACCTGCACTACCCTGCTGAAAAGGACAGTTTAAAAAAAAAAAAGAATTACAATTTTTGTAGTTGAATACACTTAATATAAAGTGGGACAGAAAATTCTAGCTGGTCTTTTCAGCAGGGAAAGAAAGGTTTATGCTGGTTTGGTGCTAGTCTTGCTAACGCACCAGCAAAATTAGGCCTTTCACTAGCAAAACTTAGCTAAAGATGCTGGTTAGCCACCTCATTCTTTTTCTTGACATTGGTTAATGAAGGAAAACTTGCTGGTTCTGCTAGCTAGGTGGCTTGGAGGGGCACTATAGCATCCAAAATACTATGTTGGTGACTACAGCCAGCCATACTAGTAGTCTATCCAGCTGGATACTGGTAGTGTAAAACTACAAATATACATTAGTGAAAAGATCACATAATATAAAAGCAGGTTGGCAGCCATGTTACAACTCAATATCACATGCGTAAATATAGATAGGTTTAAAAATATGTCAATTTTTGACAAGGCAAATATTAACACTCACTCGCCACATTACACAAGGTGGACAAATTGAACAATGCAGTGCCGCTGAAACATTGATGAGCCCTTTTGTTCGAGAATGTAAACAGGACTGCAGTTTCCACTGCACGAGGAGCCGAGGTACCATATGTGCACCAGAGAAACATGAGCTCAGTGAGACTGAGCGTCTGAAAGAAGTGATGTGAAGCCAATATGACTTAATAACAATGCTTTTATTTGTTTTTTAAAGGACATACTGTGCAGATGGGTGGAATTTTTCAGAGAAAGCATGATTATTTAGATCTGCATAATTAAAGAAAACAACAACCCTCTAGTTATTTTGGTTTGTCTGATACAGTTGTTGCATGACTAGTTGATATTAGTGGATGAGAAGGACCATAATTTAAAACTCTAAATATTGCAGTTCATAATAGTGTACACCGATTAGTCATAACATTATGACCACCTTCCTAATATTGTGTTGGTCACCCTTTTGCTACCAAAACAGCCCTGACACGTCAAGGCATGGACTCCACTAGACCCCTGAAAGTGTGCTGTGGTATGTGGCATCAAGATGTTAGCAGCAGATCCTTTAAGTCCTGCAAGTTGCGAGGTGGGGCCTCCATGGATCGGACTTGCTTGTTCAGCGCATCCCACAGATGCTCGATTGGATTGAGATGTGGGGAATTTGGTGGTCAAGTCAACACCTCAAACTCGTTGTTGTGCTCCTCAAACTATTCCTGAACCATTTTTGCTTTGTGGCAGGACGCATTATCCTGCTGAAAGAGGCCACAGCCACCAGGGAATGCAGTTTCCATGAAAGGGTGTACATGGTCTGCAACAATGCTTAGGTAGGTGGTACATGTCAAAGTTACATCCACATGGATGACAGGACCCAAGGTTTCCCAGCAGAACATTGCCCAAAGCATCACACTGCCTCCGCCGGCTTGCCTTCTTCCCATAGTGCATTCTGGTGCCATGTGTTCCCCAGGTAAGCGACGGACAAGCACCCGGCCATCCACGTGATGTAAAAGAAACCAGGCCAGGCCACCTTCTTCCATTGCTCCATGGTCCAGTTCTGATGCTCACGTGCCCACTTGTTGGCCCTTACGGCGGTGGACAGGGGTCAGTATGGCCACCCTGACTGGTCTGCGGCTATGCAGCCCCATACGCAACAAACTGCAATTCACTGTGTATTCTGACACCTTTCTATCAGAACTAGCATTAACTTTGTGAACAATTTGAGCTACAGTAGCTCGGACCACACGGGCCAGCCTTCGCTTCCCACGTGCATCAATGAGCCTTGGCCGGCCATGACCCTGTCGCCGGTTCACCACTGTTCCTTCCTTGGACCACTTTTGATAGATACTGACCACTGCAGACCGGGAACACCCCACAAGAGCTGCAGTTTTGGAGATGCTACAATTTGGCCCTTGTCAAACTCGCTCAAATCCTTAAGCTTGCCCATTTTTTCTGCTTCTAACACATCGACTTTGAGGACAAAATGTTCACTTGCTGCCTAATATATCCCACCCACTAACAGGTGCCTAACAGGAACTATCCTTATAAGATTCACCATCAATTGGTTTTGGGCTGTAAATGTAAAATAAAGTAGGCGCCTTCAGAGTCATCTTTACATTTTATATGGATTGAAAAAAAATGGTAGAATGTTAAGTCAGTTTCAGATATTTCAGTTGTTGTTGACTGGCAAAGTTCCTTTAAGGCAACAACTAAAATCTATTTTTAAGCACTAAAAAGGACACTCATAATAAAAAGATATTAAAAAAACCACTTTTTTGGTTGCAGTTTTAATTTTAAGAATGCATCAGATGTTGTACTACCAGTTTATCCACTAGGGTGTGCTATACAGTAATAAATGAGCTAAAAAAGCAACAGAAAAAAGCAGCTGTATGTGATTCTGTCTTCACGTGCTATCGGAATTATCATAAATACTAGTTTCCAAGTTAAAAAATTGGACATGAACGCCCTCTCAAGTCAACATTTGAATGCGATGAGCTCGTAATCACGACTTCAGAAGTGGGAAGTACGACATTTCCGATACCACATGAGTCTAACAAGATCTCAATGGTATTTCATGAAGTGAACAGCAACTACATGCGTTTCAATTCTGATGAATGCTGAAAGTCTTTATCTCTAACAAAGTAAAGTTTGATATTGCAAACAACAGTGAATCATATGGTAGTAATTTTTAATTGTCACTTAAATAATCAGCAGATTTGTAACTACAGGTCAAGGAAGTTCCAACCACACAAACTTAAAAAATAAAAAAAATAAACAGATCAAGTGACAAAGTAACAGAATTGTCCTTTTTCTTAGAGCAAATGATGCTCCTGTTTGCAATATTAACACAAAAATAGTTTTAGCACAAAGGCAAGAACAAAATTTCAGCATGAAATGAAGTACAAATAGCCAAGGGATCAGTGTTTTAGTGAGTCTAATACTACAGTTTTCTGCTTTCCTAACACATCAAAAGCGTGGTCCCATTTGATCAACAGCAGCAATAGCAATAATGAGCAATAGTGCCTCCTGGAACACTAATTATAATAAACAATTTCCGCTATGAAATGATGAGCACTTCATGGTCACAGAATACAGTTGGGGAAAGGAGACAGAAATTAACTTTAGACATAACTCTGACCTTAATCCATACTTTGAGTAAGTATTGCAATACAATTTACACAGTGGTAATACTGAAAGTATTCAGGCCAATACACGGTGTGTGATTCACCACCTACTGATGCATTCAGGACTGAATTCCACAAAAATTTAATTTTGAGAAGATGGACAGTTTAAGGAATGTTCCAGGATCAAAATGAGCAGATTTTCTCCAGCCTCTGTGATGTACTGTTGATTACCACAGTCTGTAAAACATAAAAAAACAATCGGACAGGGCTTTATAGAGGTGACTATAGTTGCGAATAAAGTACAAATTATTCATAGTTTCTACCCTGTATTGAAATATACTACCATTCAAATGTTTTAAATGTTTGAGAACAACTATTGTATTGTAAGTACATTACAAAAATGCATTTTTTATTTGTTTACAATCTGTCAAGTTGAACCTGGAACATTTCTTTAATTTTAATTTTAACACTTTCCTCAAATGCACTGGACATAACAAAAGCTGTATGTCCAGCTCTTCTGTAGATGCCAAACATAATCAAGGCATATGGAGATGGAAAACGTCACTACTTCAAATACTATAACTGAACCCTAAAGTATAATTAAGACAATATGTGTAGGGTTCAATACTGTATTATGAATGCAATGGCCATTAAACAGAGATAATAGAATCAGCACCACAAGAGGACAAGCAGAAGATGCACGGAGAAATAAAACAAACAAACAAAACTATAGAGATTCAATTAAGATATCAATAGCAGTACAATTTTCAGTGATGAGAATCTATAAGAGCCAGTGCAAGGTATAAAATTCAAATGTGAAGGCAGTGTACACAGCAAAGAAACAACACAATGTGAAAATAAACACACACGCACACCTCTAACAGAAGAAGAGAAGATAAAAAACAGTCTCAGTTCTTGTTCTTCAGTCTCAGGCCACTGCTTATGCTTTGGGAAAACTGGAGAGGAACATGGGAATAAAGGAGAAATGTCTACTCTTCCTGTCCTAATGATCTCTGCCACCAGGTGGCAGCAGAGGCTACATGACGTACAGTCATCGTCCTCTCAAAAAAGCCACTTCCATGGGAAGTACAGTGCAGTGTAGTGCAGTTTTTGCCTGATGGAGCTGGAGGGGGCAGGTCTCAGCTGTGGTAGCTGGGTACCGCTGCCTGTTTCTGGGAGAGGCGCATCAGTTCCTCTCTGATGGCTTTGATGAGGGAGGCGGACGAGTGGTTGGGAGGGGAAGGCTCCTCAAGGGGAGCAGAGGGAGCATAGCCCAGGCCGAGAGAGTCCAGGTGGGCAGAAGCGGCAGATGGCTCCTTCAGGCCATTCCTGGAGGTCTGGAATACAGAGATGGAAGTGTAGTCAAGAGAGCCAAGAACCTAAACAAAAAAAATCAAGGAAGGAAGGAAGGCAGGCAGAAATGAGGTAAAGTAGATTAAAAAAAGGTTGAAAGAGTTTTTAAGTTAAGTTAAGAAAATGCCTCTTACAGAGAAGAATAGTAAGAATTTGAAGAGGCCATACTCTGTACTTCTTTATGTAGCATTCCCTGAGGCCTGCTTATATCGTATACTATTTATTTTAATAATAAATAATAATTTATTACAGGTTATTTTAGTTCAAGTTTTTTTTTTAAATATACCTTTTATATGTATAAGAAGCATGGAAGGTTGTTGTGTTCCTATTATAATATACTGCTCTCATGTCATACATTCATCCTCACTATTTCAGTCTAATAACAGAAAAAATTATGATTATTGTTACAGTTTTCATCTTGTTTCTATGTGGATGTTTACTTTACTACTTTATAGATAGTATATAGTAGGGTTTTCACAATCAAAATAAAATATAAAAAAAAAAAAAAGAAATATTTAATTTGATTATATTTAATTCAACTGACATTAGAGAACCGTGAACATGAAATATGTTGGTAAATTATTAAAATATTAATCTCAATGGGTACACCTTTTGATCTTTTAGTGTTGTTATTTTTTTTTAACTAAAACTATTAAAAAAATGATTAACTTAAATAAAACTGAAATAAAATATAAATATTAGATGAAAAGTCTAAACTTAAATTAGAAATGTTGCCTGATACTGAAATACAATAAGTTTATGTTGAATTACAAAAATGACTAAAAATAAAATAAAATAAAAATAAAGCTAAATAGAAATAAAAAAAGTAAAAATTACAAAAGCAAATAACAAAATGACTAAAACTTTACTTGTATTTCTATCCATCCATCCATCCGCCATGCAATAAGTGTTAATGTCCATACACATTGACTTTAAATACTTCTATATGTAAATGTTATTTTCCCCCTATTTAATCTAAGAAAGAAAGTATTTCAAACTTACAGGCTCTCTGTTGTTAGCAAGCTTGCTGTCGTCCTCATGATACGGGCTCCAGTTTAACCCAGCAGGCTGCCGGTTGTCACCTATACGACCTGTCAGACCAACGTGGCCTAAATGATGTAGCTGGCCACCTGTGAACAGACACGTATGTAGCATACAGTATACTTTATATTGCGTCATTTGTCTTTATTCATGCATCCATCGCTCTTTTCTTTCTAAGTTCTGTAACATTAAAATCCATTTCATCTCAGCACTTTATTTCTAGTTACTCATACCTGTAGTGCCACCTACAGGTCGTGGCCTGGCGGAGGAGGGCAGATCATCAGTGAGTCCACCTCGACCAGTGTAAAGCGACTCCGGCTGTAGCTGTTCAACAGGCAGGGCTTCTCCTGATGGGATGTAGCCGGGCCCCAAACCCTGTCTGTAGAGATAAAAAGACTTCAGACCCCAGCTTTTAACAAATCACACTGCACTCTAACAAAAAGTGACATGATCTTTCCCATTAAGCGAAGGTTGAAATGTGATTGCTTTGCTCACAGTTCCAGAAGATCATACAAACCTTCATGATTGTACTCCATGTACTCTAGTGGTTGAACGATATATCGCCATGGCTGATATATTTGGCATTTTTTAAATTATCGGGTTATTATTAAAGGGTTAGTTCACACAAAAATAAAAAAAAATCTGTCAGCATTTACTCACCCTAATATTGTTCTAAACCTGTAAGACTTTTGTTCGTCTTTGAAACACAAATGTAGTGTTTTTACATATTTGTAATAAAATCTGAGCGATTTCTGTCCCTCCATTGACAGCTATGCAACTACCACTTTGACGCTTCAAAAAGTTCCCGAAGAGTAAAACTTCATATGAATTGAGTGGTTTAGTCCATATAATGAACAGATTGAATTTAGGCTTTTATTCAAATATTCATTTAACCATTTCTTTAAATATTATTAAAGAATCAACAAGTAAACATTTATTTTAAAGATTTCTTAAACTTATTTTTTGCATAATGATATATTTTCCAATTAATTATTTCTAATTTAGTAAATATGTAAAATAAATATATATTTTTATTGCAACAATTTTTTTTATTGCAACAATATTTAAATTAAAGCTGCAGGCCACACGTTTTGACTTTGTTGCCATCTCTGTTTGAAACCTGCAATTGCTGTTATTTGTGGAATTATCATCTGTAAGTGGGTTGTGCATCGGCACAGCTCCTCAGCACGGATGAATCTAATGTTTTGAGGAGTATGTGTGGCTGTGAGTCACCACACTGGTGTGGATACTGTACTTTGGATCTCGGAAGTATGACCAAAATAAGAATTTTCACCGGAAAATGTCATTTGAACAAGTAGGCAGGCAAACATGTCTGCCACTTTTGTTCTGACCAACTAAGAAAAAAAAGCATTACAATAAATCGCACTTACCAATGGTGATTGAATCTAATGATTTTGAAATTGAAATTGCTCTAGTTCAATTTCTGTACAGTCTAATCTTTTGCTTTTGACACTGATGATTGTCGTTTGGATCTTTCTGGATTAAAATCCGCCATTAAAATGATAAATTTAATTATTCCAGCTGCTGTGAGAAAAGGCTATAAATGATCCGCCACCTGCAGCATCCTCACATGCGATAGCCTACTAACCGACCTCTCCTTTATGTATACAGACGTGACGTAATGATGAAAAGAGGACTGGCGGCATGCTCAAATTTCCCGTGGAAACCCACCAGTACCACTCAAATTATAACACATTATTACAAGCTTACTGTTGTGAATCGGGCTAAGGCAAGGAGATCATTTTGAGCACTGGCTGGTCATGTACTTGCTCAAAAATAGATTTTGGATCATTTTTAACCAAAAAAAGTTACGGACTGCAGCTTTAAATAGTGTGATATATAGCCTATCATCTTAATATCAGTCATCGGCCACCCAGCTCTGTGAGATAACAGCATTGGCCATCAAAAAAAAATCCATATTGGTTAATCACTAATATACTCACCTATGTAGTAAACCTTGCACACTGGAAGGAGGAAGACCCAATTCAGCATATCTCTGAAAGAAATAAACACAAACATGCAGTCGTTGAGCTTATAAACAGGTTGATGATTCTTGGCACATCCCTTGTACTTAATGATTTAATGCATAAAAGATTTAATTTAACACATTGCTAAGCCCGAAACACACATTAGTAACTGTATGTTCCACCACAACTGGAGCTTGTCTATCAGCCTAAATAAACCCTGTGACCCAGAAAACAGAAAAGCTTTTTTTTTTTAAAAGCTGAGCTGGAAATGCCATTTTAAGGACAGCGCACCATCCCCTGTTCCATCTTGACTCTTAAATAAACCTTTGAGTTATTAGTCAGTTCATATTTCGCCTCAAGTGGCCTTTGCAATCCCCTCTTTCCCTTCCATGAAAAGGCCTCAATCTAACAGAAGACACAGTGTTGACAGATGAGGCTTCCATTCTAGGTTGTTTATTCCCGATCTGTGGAAAACCCAGAGTCTGTGTTCCTCTGATGTGATTCCAGGGCATCAAGTTTGCTTTAAAATTGCTCTAGTTCGGTTTATCACACATCAAAACACGGTCATTATGAAATCAACAAATTAACTGATTTAAACAAACCACTGTAACCAGAAATTACTCAGTCTTTGCACCTCTTATGAAGCAGACACAATAGTTTTAAATGTGAAATGTTGGCGGTCAAATGTTAATGTGCTCATGGTTGTTTTGCATTTCTAAAATGTCCCACTATTCATAAACCTACATTATAATATTGTGATGCACAATTAAATGATTTATTTCATTTTAATAATTTCATATTACAAATGTATTAAATATTTTATTTAATTTAGAAACAAATGCAAATTTGCAAGTCAGAGTTCACTAAAACGAAAACGAAACTTGATATGGTTGTGTCTGTGTTCTGGATGGAAGTCAATAGATAATGAATTCGACTGCAGCTTAGGACAAGGGAAATCATATAAGTATTGGATTGTACAAAGGAAACAGTAATGCATCAGCTTTCATCATCACATGAATGTGTATCATCTAGGGGTTTCTTAGACAGGATGTGTTCTCCTAAGACTGAAAAATCCCACGTCAAATCGCTTAGAAAATTAATAATACCTCTCCTCAACAAACCGCACAATTTGAGGTATCATTCATGATTTCATAGCCGAATTCTTAGCGTTAACAGTTTGTTCGAATATCTAAACCCAAGTATAAACAATCATAATAAATAAGCGCACACTATCTAAGATTCTGAGACTTAAGCGGTGCAGAAAAGTATGGTGTGCTGTAATGGTGAGAGTTTATCCTTAATTAGTCTGTCATAGACATTACTGTTTTAATACAGTTAAGAGCTGATCTGTGATCTGCTGGTTCCAGGTTCATGTAGGGCTGAAATCAGCGAGGCTTTTCTAAGGTCAGTTTGACCCTGACGTCTAAAGTCAAGGGTACATTTACGGTTGACAGATGGGGGCGTCCTTAACTGATTAGTGCACAGATCTAATCCTCCTCAACAAGTGACTTACAAACTAAAGCAACACAGAGATTTTTGACAAAAAAGCCTTCTGACTCATTGTTTCTTTATAGAGTTAAAGTGAAAGTCATAAGTGACTTTTAAAAATATTTTAAAGAACTGATTTGTAGACCATAAACAAATAAATATATAATGGAATAAATAAATATATATATATATATATATATATATATATATATATATATATATATATATATATATATATATATATATATATATTTCATGGGCTACAAAAGATTATTTTAAAAGATTATTAATTGATGAATTAATGATAATAAATAGATCATTTTCCCACAATTTTCCAGGCCAGAAAATAATCGTTTTATAATTTTGGTGAAGTTTCCGTAATTTTTTTCATTACTGTAGGAACCATGTTCACCATGTTCACCACTAAACCAAATATTTTTAGGACATGGCCTGTTGTTTAAAAAAAAAGAAAAAAAAAAAGGAAATATTTAAATAATATCAGAAATATTGATACATACTACAAATGCTATTCAATGCTAATTCACTATGGATTGTTATCTTACCCCTGTGTAGGGATTCAAGGGCAGGTATCCTGGGCCCCAGGGCCGTGGACCACGGGATGGTGGGCTCAAGGGAGGCGGGGGTCCAGGGTTGAGACCGACCCCAGGCAGAGTGATGCCAGCTGTGCTGCCCTGAGATGAAGGAGACACGAGGGCGAAGGCATCATCCAGTAGAGAGTGCATTTGCTGCCGGGCCTCCTCTATAGATGGCTGAGGGGGCAAATAGGGGGGTGGCGGAGGAGGGTGACCAGGAGGAGGAGAAATGGGACCATGGAACACGTCATCCGTCGGGGACGGGGTATGATGTTCGGGCCCCTGGTCTGGGTCCGACTGCAAAATAAAAGCAAATGAAAGACCAGGCATAACATTATGACTGGTGAATTTTGACCTGACAGGTGAATTTTGTGCCTGAACGGACACAAACGCTGCAAAATTATGTCAAAATGCCCATCTCTGAGAGTATCCTCGTTGCTTAAGTCTTAAGTGAACGTAGACAATCGAGAAAGAAAACGGATGCATATCATTATATTGGATCCGTTCATTAAAGTCTTAACGTGACAGCAGGCTAATAAACCTGCTTCCGTCTGTGTCATTAATGTTAATCAAACAACAAAAGACAAAGAAATCACTTTTGTTAGTTAATTTATACAGTTAAGACTATGCAGTGTTATTTTACATTTGACAGTTTCCATTAATCCTAAAACTACACTCATTCTTTTTTTTCAGAAGGAAATTAGCACCTGATGGAGCTGATGTTTTGAATTACAAATATATGGGAAAATATGGAGTTGATTACACAGTCACATGCAGAAGTACAGTGTAGAAAAAAGAAAGAGAAAAAGTACAGATCTCTTCATGACACTGACCACATATGCTACGTTATTGACTCCTGGGTATTTCCTGTATGTCCCGTCGCTGTCTGTCGTTATGAGTCTATCTCGGTCAGCATCTGTCAGATCACCGTTCATCTGCTGTTTCCTTCTCTGTTTAGGAGAACGCTTCCCTCGGTTGCTGCAAAACATACACAAACACACACACTCTTGAGTAAGCATTTGGCCTTTAAATATTCAAGTTAAGTGGAAAGTGATTTTCTTGTTCTAAAACTGTTCCAAAAAGCACTATCATCACAGTATGATATTTAAGATGTTCATAGAGATACATATTTGCATTTTATTATTTTTATGTGCATGCTTTTGTGCAGAAAATTCAGATTTGGTGAGAACAGGCCTTAATTCTGTGTTTAGGATTAGTCTAATTGTCATTTGTAGATCTTTTTACCCTTTCTTGGGCTCGGTGTACAGAGAGGGCATGGGAATATCTGGATCAAGTATCTTGTCAATCTGCATCTGGGCCTTCTGGTAGATTCGGTCCTGCTCTTTGGGGTCGCCAAGACCGTCAATGAGATCATCCATAGCAGGGAAGTCGTAATGGCCTTTCCTTTTGGCCCTCAGGCGGATCTTATTGCGATGGTGCTCAATCTCAGACTTGTGCCGTAAAGCTACCTGGATCTGGAGGAGAAGGAAAAGTCAATGGCCTTGGAGTAAATGAGAAGCACATATTGATTATTGGCTTTGGATGATGTGAATCAGATTCATAATCATAGGGACCTTGAAGCTTGAAATGGGCCCCTAAGGAAAAGCCCTGTGAAATAAATGTGAATTAGATGCATGGGAGGTGGAGGATACCTCTTTGTTCAGCTTGGTGTTCTCTGCAGCTCTGTCATTGGCGACTGGGTTAGGCAGGGGCAGGGCTGGCATTGGCTGCATGGCGATGAGCTGGATTTTATTAGGGAGGCGTTTAGGGCCATCAGTTGGGCGGGACATTCGGTCCACATGCTCAAAAATGGAAGCTGAAGATAATGGCTCATCCATGCCATTCATTGGAGGTGGACCTATAAGGACAAATATAAGAGGGTGTCAAACTTCACAGGTATAATAGAATAGAATATTCACTACTATTCAAAAGTTTGGGGTCAGTCATTTGTTTTTAAAGAGATTAATACATTTATTCAGCAAGAATGTAAATACATTTACAAAAGATATTTCAAATGAATGCTATTCTATTTCAAATAAATACTTTCTATTCATCACAGAATACTGAAAACAAATTGTCATGTTTCCACAAAAATATTAAGCAGCACAACTGATAATAAGAAAAGTTTCTTGAGCAGCAAATTTGCATATTAAAATGATCTCTGAAGGATCATGTGACACTTAAGACTAGTAATGATAGTGAAAATACAGCTTACCATCACAGAAATAAATTACTTTTTAAAACGTATTAAATGGTTATTTTAATAATTTATTAGTTAACATTTATATTATTTCTTCCCCTGCTCCACCCCCAAAACGAGATTGATTTTAACCCATTGACGCATACAAACACACTGGTGTGATTAGAATGTTCAGTGCTTTTCATATATCATAACTATTTAGTGTTTTCAACCCCATAATGTTTATTTGAGGTTTCAGAGATTTTTATAAAGTACTGTAAAAAAAAAAAAACATTTATAGTTTTTAAATTCAAATTCCATATGATGCCTTTGGAAGCTGCAATAATCCTTTTATTTATAGGCTATTTGACGAAGTGTTTACTCTATTCTTCTCCCAGTTCACATGCCACTTACTTGCATGTATTTCAGGAAAAAGTGATGAATTTACATGATGTAAATCCGGCAGATCCTCTGAATTGCGGTGCAAACTCATCGAGCGTTATATTAACATGATCATTATAAAGGCGTTTAAACGACAAAACACATTCACTTCCACATATTTGACAATCGGAATATATCATACAATTCATGATATAGTAAACAAATTTGTTCATGTTTTAAATAAAAAAGGGGAAAACTAAATAAACGCGATAAATATTTGTCTGTATGGCTGCATTACATGACTCAGGAAATAAAATGTTCTAATATAATAATGTTCTAAAATAACAGTCGCCTCAAAAAACTGCTGCGGGGACTAGAATATATAGCTAATAGAGCCCATACCCCCAGCCCACACACAACCAAATTCGGGAATAATAATTCAATGTTTCTCTGAAGAATTTTTAATTGTGGTTTTGCACCCACACAGAAGACCGCTTGCATACAGACTTCTTGAATTAGGTCTTTCAACACATCCGCGATCAACAATCATCTCTAACATTTTGTTTAGCCTATTCTGATTTGTAAGGACCCAATTTAACATCTTCATCCCTACTTTTTTCGTTTTCACTTATGTGCTCCTCCTGACAGGTGCTTCTTTCCATCCATCGTGTTGTTTTTTTTTTTTTTTTTCGGTTAACACGTCACGCGCTGTATTTTGAAGAGAGCGTGCTCATGTTCAGTTCTTACTTTCTATAATTCACAGATTTTAATTTTATTTTACTACAATATTATTAGTTAACGTGTTCATGTATGTAAGAAAAAAAAGCATCCTGAGCCCATATGCCTGGCATACTTTGCACCCCCCCGTAATGGTGCCCCTGGATGTTTGATGAGCATAAGAGACTTATTTCAAAAACACTAAAAAAATCTTATCAACCCCAAACTTTTGAATAATAGTAAATATCAAAGTTATTAAAAACATGTAAACTGGGTGCTTGTCAACAGCGATATATGATTCAGTTTCTATGGTTTATATGTGTCATTTGTTAAAATGCTGTTTTTTAATGGCCCCAAAACATGCAAAAGTATTAATTTCATTGCACAGAAAAAGATGAGCATCTTCAATAAATGCTGCTTTTATATTATAAAACAATTTATTCTAAAAACGTGTTTATGCTATTGTTCCTTAAAATAAATGTAATTTATTTATTATTATATTTTTTATATAATGCAATGAAATTCATATATGCCACTGTCGCTGACAAGTCTGTATACTTTTTGAGGTCACTGTATATTATACATATACTCAACAATTAACAATTCATAAACATATCTAATGCTTCCACACTATCAAAGCTAGCCTCATATGGGCCGACAACGAACAAAGAAAGCATGGAGTTAACCTGAATCTCCTATTCTCCAGTATCGTTTCACACCAGATGGGGGCAGTGTCTTCCTGACTCTCATAAGACTCATTTCAAATGAAATGTGAACGACCGCAAGGCAGGA
Organism: Rhinogobio ventralis; assembly: GCA_039654625.1. Lineage (NCBI taxonomy): Eukaryota > Metazoa > Chordata > Actinopteri > Cypriniformes > Gobionidae > Rhinogobio > Rhinogobio ventralis. Next base: position 14,819,669 of record CM077206.1, on the reverse strand, counting down.
AGATGATCCATCGTTTTTTTTCTTTTGGATGACATTCACGAAAACTATGAACATGAATTAGAAGATCTAACACTACTGTACAAAACAGCACAACTCTTACCAATTCTATTCTTCCCTGTGAGCCAGTAACAGATGGATGAATGTATGGAGGGAGCATAAAAGAACAAGAGAAAAGTTAAATGATGGCAGAAGTAATGGAGATTGTTTTATTGAGATGAAATATGTTTGAGTGGAATGCTGGGTAAGACAGTATTTTATCTTGGAAAACACTTATCACTGGAACGCAATCATGAGAAGAGGAGGATGAAAGGGATTTTCGAAAGGGAAGGGCGTTAAAAGGGAATGGCAATGAGACAGAGAAAGAGAGAATGCGAGGTGCTACGACTGAATTCCATGTCATTTCTTGGCTAGTCAGACTGTAGCCTATTTAGTCTGGTAAAGCAGAAATGAGTGTTGAGAGAGGGTTATCGCCACAGGCACTGTTTGACAAGAGAGGAACACACAGAGAGAGAGAGAGAGATAGATAAAGGAAAAGAGAGCAAGAAAGTGGGGGGGAAAAAACCCAAGCAGCCAAGAGTAAAGATGAGGGTTAGTCATTCTTCACAAAGGAGGCAGGATGAATGAGTCTGGGCTGACTAGAGAGGAAATCAAGAGGAAGAGCCACAAATCTTCAGCTCAAAGACCCAGGTTTTATTACTTTCCCCTCTCTGTAAATCGTACGTCACATGTTCTTCTTCCACAAGCCATTATGAAATCAAGGAATCTTTTGCCTTTGCTAGCAGTCAAAATGTTTATAGGTTGCCCCACATGTAAACTGTCCATTACATGTGAAATTAAGATTTTTTTCTATTAAATTTAAAAGTAACATTTAACAATGATTTATTTTATTGTAGTTATTTATGTAATATTATAGTATTTATTAATATTTTGAATTAACTTTTTTGCAGTTATTTTAGTATTATTTATATACTATTATAGTATTTATTAATATTTTGAAATTAGCTTTTTTTAGTGCTCTCAAATCGATTAATCGCATCCAAAATAAAAGTTTGTTTACATAATATGTGTGTATATGCTGAGTATAATTATTATGTATATTTGAATACACACACACACATGCATATATTTAAGAAATAGTTGCAAGTATATACATATTTATATAATTTATATTATATATAAATATTTTATATATAAATATATATTTTTTTCTTAAATATATACATGCTTGTGTGCGTGTTTAAATATACATAATACTTATACACATTACACACACATATTACGCAAACACAAACTTTTAATTTGGATGCGATTAATCGCGATTTACCGATTTGACAGTTTATGTTTTTCATCTAATATTTATATTGTATTTTGTTTTAGCTTTATTTCAATTAACGAAAACGATTTTTAAATAGTTTTAGTTGACAATAACACCACTGCTTTATGGTTACATTTAACTATATTTTTAAAATATGAATTTAATTTCTTCTCAAAAGTCTTAAGGATATATATTATTAATAAGAGTTTTAAATCTTAAGTCTATCTGTTTGTAGATATTATATATTTTTATTTTTGAACTAATAAAATCAATGAACAATTAACCTAGCACACCTGCAAGTACTTGATAGGTGTGTAGGACAAAGGAAATTATTAAAGCACAATAAATAAATAAATAACAAATTAAACGTTGCTAAATAAATTGATCACTTTTGCAAGTTGGGCTAGTGTGTGGGATTCTAGTTGATATTTTTGAACTAATAAATTAATTCATTATTTTACCATGGGTCATATTAACAACTATATTATGATACATGTCAGGATTCAATAAAAAGATCACAATTTTAAAGAGAAAAAGAACTGCAATACATTCATATATGATTGTACTGCCAGATTTAAAATGCACACAAACTTACCGTTTAATCCATTGACAGCTACTTTACGTGGTTGCTTTGCATCGGTGGGCAGACCAGCGTGTCTCATGCTCTCCTCCGGTGATCCTCTCTCGCTGGGTGGATCACTGCCTATGGAGTCGCCCTCTGATGGAGAAATCCTAAGCAAAAGATACAAGGAAAACCTTTTAATTCTAAACCATGGTATGAAAACAATGTCTTTGTCCTATGCCATACAATTTAAGTGTCTTTTGAAGACATTTTAAAAACAATGTGGGCATACAATGAAAGCTACAATTCAATTTAACTACAAATGTATACATGTGTCCCCCTTTTAACCTAATTCACAACATCTCCTCAGAACCATGACATCCTCATCTTGACAGACAACAATATTTATCCCTCATCCAGTTGATGAGGCATGTGTCTCCAGGGAAAAAGCAAGAGGATGATGACCTAATCCTGTCATGCTTTCAAAGAGCACTTTCAGATCTAATGTGACCAACCAAAAGTTCATGACTTGGTCATGAATCTATTACCTATTCACTACCCTTTTAGTCTAGAACTATTTGACCTACTAACTGTCTTAATTATTAGGAATGTATTTATCTCTGACTAGTTATTTTAACTTGGATGTTTTAGTATGTGTGGATTTATTAATTTTATTGATCTATATTTAAGTACAGTCCAGAAACATGTGTTATTCCGTTTCAGCTAATACAGTAAAGAATATATCGGAATTACATTACTTCGGTTTACTCCTAACATGGACACTTTTAATGTTTGCAAGACATGATATCTGTGGTAATTTCACCCCTAAGACCCTTCTATTGATTAGAGTGTGAGATGTAATCCTTTAAAAAGCTTTCTATTGATCAGCACTCTTAGCTAAATTCCTGCCTTTGATAAATTAACAAGTTATTTTAATATGAGGTTCATGCTGCAAAATGCAGCTGTTGGGCTATAATAATTTTCACAAATCTAGCCTGTGTGATGTGGTTGTGTATGATTTGACAAAAGGGAACAACCTATACACTGGTCAAAATCGGGCCGACTCCCTGAATTTTTTTAAACATGTTTAAAATGTATCGGGAGGTCGGGAAGTGTTCGTAACCTACTCGGCTCAGCTTGTAATTCCTCTCACACAATATGAGCCGCAACCATATGAGATTTCTCCCAAAAGAGAGAGAAAAAAAACGCCTGCAAGCTCGTACGACAGCAAAAATCGTACCATGTACGCCTGATTTTAGCTAATAAAAATGATTAATAAATGCTGTAGAAGTATTGTTCATGTTAACTAATGTAGTTAAAGTCCCCCTGTAGTCAATAATAGTAACCCCTAAAACTCATCTTTGATCACCAAAATGACATTTTTTTTTTTTGTGAAAATCATCATGCCTTAAAATAGCTTAAATATAACTCTACACACTTGCTTAATTTAGTATACGAGGGTACATGAATATGCAATTAACCCCTGCCTCCACTCACACCAGCTCAGAGACCCACTCGGTCAACTTATAGTTAATCAGCATCCTTAGAAATGTTTTGAACATCATAGAAAGTCAGTGGAGAAAGACATATAGTTCATTATAACATTGTAATACACATCATATACATAATTCACCCACTGTATTGCTAAATGTACCTGATTTTTCATTTCAACAATATAATATAATAATACTCACTAATGGTGTTGACTTATGAATTTGCACATGGTTTGTCTTAAAGCATATTACAAACTCCACATAAACATATAAACAACCTTGATTTTCACCGGTTTTTAAAAAAAAACATTAGTAAATGAATCAAAATTAACATTAAGATCAATAAATGCTGTAGATGTATTGTTCATTTTAACTAATGTAGTTAACTAATGTTAATAAATGGAACCTTAATGCAAAGTGTTATCAAAAACTGAATTATGTGTAACATGTTTGATCCTGAATATCAAAGAAACATTTACTAGTAGACTTACTGGCCCCTGCGCCGCTGACCATTACGGGAAGCTTTGGTGGAGGCTTTGGACTTCGGTGTGGGCACCTCTGCATTCTCAGCTGGGTTTTGCTCTTTAGCGGGCACAGGAAGTGGCAACGGCTCCTGGATGACCATGAGATCATCCTTACTGTGCTGGCCCATGTGCAGCTTGGCAAAGTCAAAACCCTTCACGCTGGGTGCCTGCAGCTAAAGACCACCACCCCAGAGAGAGGAAAATGTTAATTTGTAGAATCAAAATTAATGCAGAGGGATTTTTGTAAAGAAAGTGGAGTTATTGCAAAAAGGAGTGAGGGATGAAAATTAAACGACTAAATGCTGCTCACAAACACAAGACAAAATCAGGCCAGGCTTTTCAGTCTAGGTGACTTTAGAGACATCAACGTGGGCTGGGCATGTACACAAGGCATACAGAGAGCATGTGAATTTCCATAATCCACAGATTGCCACAGTGTCATATGAATAAATTGAGCAAGACGACAGTAATCGACTCTCAAAGAGACAATGAGAAGCGTGAGCATTCAAAATGGATGCACTTGATTAGAGGTCAGCCGACTGACCGCGGGCCAGACCAGCTAGACGGGCTGTAATGGCCTGTCTGTCTGCAGCGCTGTGAGAGATTAAATGAACCGAACAAACCCAACAGCAGAGAACGCAAATTCACACTAGCTCTTTTCAAAGACCAGCAGCCACTAGAAAACCAGTGAAGTCTTAAAGAATGAGATATTCAAAAGAATTTTTAAAAAGAGATGCATCTCTTTTCTGTCACGCTTCGAATTATTATTAATAATAATAATAATAATAATAAAAAAAACTGTAAGAGTGGTTTCTTTCAACATACATTCTGATGTTCATTCAGGTTTATTTCTTGCTATAATTAGTAAGATGATCTGAAATAAACTGTCTCTGAACATTTCTTACATAGCTCTTCTTCGAGCATTAATGACAGAAGTAGTGATGTCAGATTCAGATCTTTCCAATGAATCAGTTGACTCAGTTCACAACTGTGTGAATTATTTTGACTCACTGATTTAGTTACAAGTAAACAGAGAATAGTCATTTGTGTCTGTCCACACAATGACTTCAGAAGACTGGGTGCAAATCATATGGACTACTTTTATTGTATGGAAAAGAAAATCCTGGACATCATGAAAAATATCTTTGTTTGTGTTGAAAGAAAAACGGAAAGGGCAAGTAAATGATGAGAGGATTTTCATTTTTTGGGTGAACGGTTTCTTTAATACTGATGAATCACTGTTGATTGTTTTATGACTTTCTAGATCAAACAAACTGTTCAAAGGGTCACGATGGGTCAAATTAAATTCTCTGTTTCATATATTGCCAGAAAACACAGAGATTTATTAAAAATGCATAAGCTGAGCTTTGTGTCGTGCAGTGAGCATTGCTGCACAATAGAGACGGACTGAAATATGCTCATCTTCTGGGAGTATGTCTATTTCTCTGTTTCCCATCACATCCCTTTCAAATGCAAATGAGGCTGTTTAGACAAATTCTGTTTGATATAAAGAAAGCTCTTATCTGGTTTCTGTTTGCATGTACTGATGCTGTAACCAAATCTAGGCCACAATACAGTCGAAGCTGCACAGGCTTAGACCAAATGGCTTGAAAGAGCCATTATTATTGACACATTCAAATACACACATCTGTTGTTGAGATTGCACAAATTCTTCTCTCCAATTGCTGGTTATCAGTGCCATAAAGGGAGGTTATCTGCAATTGGAAAACTAGAACTGCTGCATTCTAGGAATTACATCTCTACATCACAACACTCCTTTCAGATACTGTACAGATACCTCCGTCCTCCTCATTTTATATGGCAACGGTTTCTTTACAGCTTTCTTGGGTTCTTCTTTGGCCATTTTTTCCTCCTCCTCTTCCGCCTCCTCCTCCTCCTCTTCCTCCTCCTCAATACCCTCTTTTTTCTTTAAGCTTCTGACAGGTATTACAGGTTTCTAATTTGGATGAGGGTGATAAGAAGTTGCTTCTATTCCTATCAAGTCAGATTCCAACAGGTAACTGACATATTGGACTGTTCTATGTACTACATTCTCACAAACACTATTTTCGATGGTACTAACAAACATGGTTAGGGATGGGAATCATAAGGAATCTTAACGATTCTTCGTACTTGAGGAGGCACCAAACAATTGATAATTAACTACACTACTGTTCAAAAGTTTAGGGTCAGTAATATTTTTTTCCTTTTTAAAGAAATTAATACTTTTATTCAGGAAGAATGCATTCATTTGATCAGTAAAGTCATGTATAATGTTATAAAACATGTCTATGACAATTAAATGCTGTTTTTTTACTTACTGTTCAAAGAAAAAATTATCAATTCAAAAAAAGTATTCCACAAAATATTAAGCAGTACAACCATTTTCAACATTATAAGAAATGTTTCTTGAGCATCAAAACAGCATATCAGACTGATTTCTGCAGGATCATGTGACACTGAAGGCCTGGAGAAATGGCTGCTAAAAAATTCAGTTTTGCCATAAAAGGAACACAATTACATTTTAAAATGTATTCAAATTTTTTAAAATCGTAATATTTCACAATATTATTATTTTTATTGTATTTTTGATCAAATAATTCCAATTGGATAATGATTTACGATTCAGTAAGATAATCAGATGCTAATTCAGAACCTAAGATTAATCTGTTTGCAAATCAGACTACAAGTCAACAGGGTGCACAGAAAACTACAAAATGGTCCAAACACATATGACATTGACACAGTTACACTGGTGCCTCAGACTGCTGAGGGGCAAAGAGGAAGAGGAATCTTGTACTTCCTGTGTGAGGACTAACTGGAGGAATATTCTACAGTCTACAGTGTACTATGACGACTCATCTACCAGCCTCTACCTTCTTCTCTCTCCTTTCTTCCTCTTCCTCATTGTCATCTTCTTCTTCCTCCTCCTCCTCTTCTTCACCTTCCTCTTCTTCTTCCTCCTCCTCCTCCTCCTCCTCTTCTTCCACCTCATCACTACTATCTAAAAGCTCTTTGCTCTTGACAGGAGTCATTGACCTCTGGATTACTGGTATTGATTTCTGTAATGAGGAGGTGGACTGCACAAGCATGGGAGTTAAGATATGAATGGATGTGTGTTAATTGAACCAGGGATAGAGAAGCTCTAAATGGGCTCCAATGTATTTGCAGGAACACAAATAGCAAAACAGTGTGGATTTTCTTTTACATTTATTCAAATGTTAAAAATGTATTAGAACAGGTATAAACATGTATTAGAACCTAGATTAAACCTATAAAATGCAGTAAAAGTATTCATACTCATTTCATGATACCTAATATCTAAATTGAATCTTATTGTAAGGAGTAACCAAAATATATTAACAATGCAAAAAACAAAAAAACAAAACATGCTGCACCTTTAAAAAAAACTGCTAACCTAAAAATCACCTAAAATCAAAAATTCTGTCATAATTTACAAACCTTGATGGTAAGCAAATGATAACAGAATTTAAATTTTTGGGTAAACTGTCCCTTTGTGCCAAAGTACATTTTGTACTTTTCGATTTAAGTAAAAGCATAAAGAATAAAGTGCGAAGCAGGCCATTTAACAATGTAAACTGATTAAATCAGAGAACATCATTGAAGGATTAAGAAGGGTCACTGGTGAGAATGTAAATGAAAGTGGGGATAGATCTTGAGGGTAGTGAGTGTGCTAGTAAGGGCACACATGAAGTTTGTAATGACTATGTGGTCCTCAAATGAGTGTAGTTAAATCAAGGAGGTCAGACTGAGAGGATCAGCAGGCGCTGCTCTGGATAAGAACATCACTGCTGAGCATTAACCCAACAGCCAGCGGAGCGCTAGACTTCATTGCTGCTGTGACTCTGCAAGTGTGTGTGCTTGTACATGACAAGTCTGGTTATAGTAGACTAGTGATGTCTGAATTCATTTCATTGTAAGGAGAGGGTACTCAAAAACAGTGTGGGATGTGATGCAATGGCCAAAGAGAAAGTAACAATGTGTGTGATTATACCAGTGGTGCTTTAAAGATGATTCAATAGGATGAAATTACCTTAAAGGGTCTAATTTTTTAATATAAATATACATATATACACACACACACATTTTTTTAATAATAACAAACTATATAATATAATATAATATAATATAATATAATATATTATTTTATATTTTTATATATAATATATTATATTATATTTTTTTTATATATTTTTAAATTACACTACACTATATAATAATTATGTGTTTTTTAATTATATATTACATGCATACATTACACACACACACACACACACATATATATATATATATATATATAAATAAATAAAAATATTTTAAATAATATATATAATATATATAAAATAATCTATAAAATTAAAAACTAAATCATAACAAATGAAACTATATAATAATCATACATATATTATTTTTTGTTAAATAAAAAAATCAAAACGAAGCGCATTAATCACACTAATTGAAGATGTAATCCATTGTCCACATTTTTTTTAAACAATCTATTCAAGGGATGGGCAGATGGTCGGCTAGTAATCTAAAAAGTATATATTTTATGAAATTTTGAAACTCTTTTTTAAAAATTTATGAAATTCTTTTCAAAACATGTTTCAAGACAGTTTGGTAGACCCTACATACACATGGATTCCTTAAGACTGACTCGTCATTCAGACAACACACTCATTAGACAATTTTGAAAATATGTTTAGCTCATGCCTAGACACAATCCATACAAAAACCTGGAAAAATTAGATAGAGATAAACATTAGAAAGAAAAGATAAACATTTATTTCACTACAAAAATGACACCGCAACTTCTGGGAACGCTTGACTTATGACTCAACGAATGACTGAATCAGATCATTGAAATGAACTGTCTAAAACAACTAATTTGCTAAATGAATCCGCCTTCCCAATGCCAAGAATAATGTGAGCATAAATAGGTAGCGGAGAGCCAAATAAAAAACACATCCTCATGTATCCAATTCTGATCTTTCAAAGCTGGCTTGTATCCAGCTACAGTCATCTAAATCAGAGAACAGATAAGCAGCTCAGACTCACAGGAGCCGCCTACTTATTAGCAATGTCAATGACACACCAGCAGACATGGCGGACAGAAAATTAAACAAAATTAAATGACGACATGACCTACAGTTGAACCTTAGAGCAGAAAGTTAGTTCAAAACATTTCAGGGGATTTTTCAGGAGAAGCAGTGCTTCAATAATCGCTGAATACATTTCATTACACTCTCTCACCTTCTGTCTTTGCTGGATGGTGCTCATGGTGTCTGGCTGGAATTCCAGTTTGTCAGTACGGCAGAGTTTCCAGTACAGGATGGTTATTATAATGACGACCACCACCACGGGCACTACCACCCCTACGATTATCCACGTGTTAGTCTTCTCTGTGTCTGACGGAGGTGAGGCCTGTTTCTCCACAGCTGAACATACACAGGGGTAAACAAGAATGTCAGTGACTGGACCGTATGTATTGTTCAAAAGTTTGGGATTGGTAAGATATCTCTTATATTCAACTAGGCTGTATTTACTTGATCAAAATACAGTAAAACACTGATATTGTGAAATATTATTACCATTTAAATCTGAATACATTTTAAAATGTAATTTATTCCTGTGATGTTAAAGCTGAATTTTCAGCTTCATTACTCCAGTCTTCAGTGTCACATGATCTTTCAGAAATCATTCTAATATGCTGATTTGGTGCTCTAGAAACATTTCTTATTATTATCAATGTTGAAAACAGTTGTGCTGTTTAAAAAGAACGCTAAAAAGAACAACATTTATTTGAAATTGAAACCTTATGTAACACTGTAAATGTCTTTACTGTCACTTTTGATCAATTTAATGTGTCCTTCTCGAATAAAAGTATTACCTTCTTTGCAATTAAAAAAAAAGTCTTCTAATGAAAAAAATACTGCAGTAACAAGCGTACAGACTACATTTACAGCATTGCCACACAGCATGACACAATCTGCTCTATCAGAATTAGCGTAAACTGTCCTCTACAGTACTTTTTCTCTTTTTCTATCATGGTGGAGCAACAGTTAGAAACTGGTTAGTTAAACTGTTGACATGTTTATACCAAGCTATTTGAATAGTATAGCTGAAAAATAACAATGGTTTAAAGGCACAGACACTTAAAGGAAACTCGATTCCCCCTTAAGTAGGGATGAACTGACACTACAACTCTGGCCGATATAGATAAGCCATTATTTTACATGCTACAAGTGAATTTGAGCATTATAACATTATAAAAAGTACAGTATAAGGGCCAGTTCACACATAACGTGTTTTTGCTGTTAAAAATGCGAGACGCTGGTCAAAGGAACGGAAAAAAAGCGCAAGGTATAGAAACGTGTTTTTTAAAAGTTGAACTTCTTTTAACTTTAGCGCCGCGTTTTTAGAATGCTGTGTCTGGTGCGAGACGCTGCAAAAGACGTGAGACCCAAGCGCAAAGGTTAAAGATGTCCGTTTAGTGTATGTTTACTTTAAAAAACAATGGAAAAGTAGAGCAGTGGAATGAAAAAACGCGTTCTGTGTGAACGGCCCTAATAATGGATGTATATCTACTTAAGATTACATTTAACAGTGTTACTAAATTATTTGTGTTTTTAAAGATTAACTTTTACATTTAGATGATCTTTGCCATCATCTAATGCTAAAGAAAATAAATATCCAAAATCTTGTTGATTTGCATTAAAATCAGCCATATATTGAATGCATGTATGACATTTCTGGAACATTTTATGATGTTGAATCCATTAAACAGCAAACATCCATAATTTGGATTGGTCCTGTTTTTTAATTCACTGTAATTCGAGACCTATTAAAATTCAAAAGCCTAAGATGTTATACAACAGGAAGCTACTAAATTTAGTCTAATGAATCTAGTGTTTATGCTGTGGGTGATGCAGTTGTAAGCCTGCCACATACTGTATAAATGTTACATAAAAAGGCAGAGCTCTCTCGAGATGTCACGTTATATGAACTCTCCTCTTTGACGTTTAGAGCAGTAGAAATAAAGAATGTTACCACAAAAACCACTGCTTGCTATGTTACCATCAATCAAAATCATTTAAATGACCACTTCATCATTGTTTTTTTTACCATTATTGGCTTTTGGTTTATTGCAATGCTATGTTATGTAGTTTCTCTCCCACTGACTTTGTCTACAGAAAGAATTAAAAGTCTGAATGCTCACGTTGTGCTAATATTCCCTGGATGCGGTATCCCATGATGATCGCTGCATGCTGTACTTCAAGATTGTTGAGCATGTTCGCTGTGGTTGCGGCGGGAAGTCTCTGTCCGTTAGCTCCTTCCACAAAGTAGACAATCTCCAGAGGGTTGTCAGGGCCCACAAGACGAGTGGTCAGTACAATCTGAACAAAAAGTAAAAAAAAAAAAAAAACTCTTTTTGTATGAGTTTATATAACATTGTTTTCAACTGTTTATATTTTTGTATTAGGATCATTCCAATTGAGAGAATCATTTTGAGAACAAAATTATTTAAGTTGAAGTACTAAAATCACTAAAACTGAAATAGAAATAAATGAAAGCTAAATAGAGCCCCCCCTGCATAATATTTTATATTTGTATAAGATTATACTCTGTATAATTCAAAATATTCATAAATACTATAAACAATACTAAAATAACACTCGCGTAGACTTTATGATACATTTATGGTGCAATTTTGAAGCTTAAAGGAATAGGTCACCCAAAAATGTAAATTCTGTCATCATTAACTCACCCTCATGTCGTTCCAAACCGCAAGGCTTTAGTTCATCATCTTCAGAACACAAATGCAGATATTTGTTTTATAAAACCTGAGCTATGTCTGTCCCTTCATTGACAGCTACGCAACAACCACTTTGATGCTTCAAAAAGTTCATAAAGAGATCGTAACACTAATCCATATGAATTGAGCGGTTTAGTCCAAATTCTCTGAAGAGACACGATCGCTTTATATGATGAACAGATTGAATTAGGCTTTTATTCACATATAAACATTCATCATCTCACAGAAGCTCAAGCATGTTCGCTTGACATGCGAGAACCAATGAGGTTCATTCTTATGTGTTATGCAGCACGTCTGAGCTTCTGTTAGAACCAATGAGGTTTGTTTTCACGCGTCAAGCAGGTTCGGTTGAGCAATTTTGACTAAACCACTTCATTTAAATGGATTAGTCTTACGATCTCTTAATGAACTTTTTGTGTCAAAGTGGTAGTTGCGTAGCGGTCTATGGAGGAACAGAAATCTCTCAGATTTCATCAAAAAGATCTTCATTTGTGTTCCGAAGACGTACAAATGGAACGACATGAGGGTGAGTAACTAATGACAAAATTTTCACTTTTGGGTGAGCTAACCCTATAACAGCCCCAATTTGCATTCACTTACATTTAATTAAAAATAATGCCCAGGCTTTTCTTCAGAACTTCTATGTTCCATAGAAGAAAGAAAGTCAAACAGCTTTGAACTGACAAAAATGTGAGTAAATGATGACAGAATTTATCTTTTTGGGTACATTTTCCTTTTAACTCAGAACTTTAATTAATTAGATATAAGCAAATGCCAATTGTTCCCCACACACAAACATATGAATCAGAACTCTGAATAGGCTACAATTAGCTTGTCTTTTAGACCAAAACCCAAAAAGGCTTTCAAAGACTGAGGGTCTAAAAGATGAGTCTAATATGTTTCTAGTCTCCATGTTTATTGGGGTGGAAAAATAGAGTGGCAATGTGTGGGCTTCACCTGAGCTTGACCTACATTATGAGCCCTGAGTGGTGAACTCTCACTGGCCAGGGACGTTAAAAGCTCATTTTGAAAGTGTTGCTACCTCAGGGTGCGTTATCAGAAACAGCACAGAGGATGGCCACACAATGTCATAATAACATCCAAGTACATCCAAGCGTTGCAGATTATCATCAACCCACATTCACTTTAAGAGTGCTTGCAAGATATTCCAGAATTCGTCACCTCTTTAAAATTAGTAATGACATCATTGAGCATCATTAACACAGCTCTATTCCTTCTCAGCTAATTAGCGGTCATTAACGGACTATGGCTTGTCATTAACACAAGTCATTTGGAAACCATAAGGTCAGCTAGTCTGCAATCAGGTCTCTATAAAATGGAAAAATCTTCTCTATATAGGCAGAACAAGCAATTAATGCTTTAAGAATCACACTAGCTGTCTGCAAGCTGTGTTCAATAATTTATCTGAGACTGCAGCTGGAGTAAGACGCGCCGACAGCCGACGAGTGAAATGGTTGTTTTTTGAGTGGCTCTGCAGGCCAAGGATGAATAGGAGAGTGTTGCCATGGATACTCCTTGTCCCTGAATGATGATGCGGGGAGGGAGAGCAGGTGTGGGCATGTGCCACAAAGACAGAGATTGATTAAGAATCCAGAGAGGCATTAGACATGCACACAGGAAGAGCTCTGTAAATGAATCCAATGAGCTCATGCATGGAAAGCACGAATAGAATAAGGCCACATAACACAGATAATTTACAAACCTGCACACTGTTGTTTCCCACACTAGTTGCTCTCTTGAAGCGACGCCCTGTACCCAATGCATCGCCCAGCAACAGAGCCAGTCTCCTCTCAATCGTAGCCTGGAAGATCTTGTCACTCATGCGCTGGTCCAACACTCCCAACAACACTGAGCGCACACACAAACAATATGTAATACATGACATTATGGCACTGCAATTGCTCATTTCTGTTTCAAAAATAGATTTTTTGATAGTATAGTAATAACATTACACAACCGTTCAAAAGTTGGGGTTGGTTTGTTTTAGAAAAAAACTCAATGCATTTATTTGATCAAAAATACAGTAAAAACAGTAATATTGTAATACAATACAAAGGCTTTTTGAAGACCAAATCTTGTATTTTATAAAGACATTTTTTATAAAGAAAATGCTTTTATTTGAAAATAATTTTCATATTTACATTTTTGTGTTGAAAGTATGGTAAATACTGGTAAAATGTACAAACTATCACATTTAAAAATAAACACTTTTTGGCATACCATAAAAATAATCTGTAGCCCATCTGAATTATATAATAATTAGGCTATCCATCTCATAGTGAAAACCATGTAGCCTCCCAAAATTTCATTAACAGTAGAAGTGAAATCTTATTGTAGTTCAAATTTGGGTACCGCCTTACGTCTTAAAATCACATACGGGGGAATTTTGGTCCCATCAGTGAGGCACGCAAACATGACAGTCACACAGCTGTTAGACGGTAAGCTTTTCTTTTTTGACTGTTAATGTTTTTAAGACTATCTTTTTGTACTTGCGATCTTCTAACATTACACTCTGACACCATATTTCTTGGCACACTGGTTTTGCCTGTATTTGGCACCACCTATTGTTGCGGGTGTATTATTGATATGTAAAAGTCTAGACCCTGAATATAAGACGAACCCGTTTTTTCAGATGTATTTCTAAAAAAAAAAACACACATTTTCTTATATTCGGAACAATACGGTAGTTCAATTTGTTTGAAAATCTGTTTTCTATTTTAATACGTTTTAAAGTGTAGTTTATTCCTGTGCTGTAAAGCTGAATTTTTAGCATCATTACTCCAGGCATCAGATCCTTCAGAAATCATTCTAATATGCTGATTTGGTGCTCAAAAAACATTTATTATTATTATCAATGTTGAAAAAAAGTTGTGCTGCACAATATCTTTGTGGAAACCGTGATACATTTTTTTTCAGGATATTATGATGAATAGACAGTTCAAAATAACATTCATTTGAAATAGAAATGCTTGCTGAATAAAAGTATTTTGGAATACCAGTGTGTTAAGCTTAACATCAGCAGGCCAATACCTGTTTTAACCCATGAAGAACGCAGCAGTTGGGTTGTGTTCAGCTCTGGGTAGTGGAAAGCTAATGGTCAAGAGAAGAAAAAACAAAAACATTGAATCTGAACAAATAAAATTCCATTTTCATTAAAACATAGCACATCACACTGAAGCTGCTTCTTAGCTGGTAGAAGTTGGTCAAGATGTTTTATAGGCTGAAATACCACTAGATTGGGCCATGCTGATGGAACCCAGTCTAACCAACTACATTGTTATAAAACCCAGCATGACCACCTTAAGGCACCCACACACTACAAGATAATTGGGCTGCTTTTTGTTAAGAGTGATTGAATCTGCTTAGAAGAACGTCGGGACCGCACCGATCTCAAATCGTAAATATCCAACATGTTGTATATTTTATGATCAGAAATCCTGTTGTGTGGGGAGAACCCCGAGGACAAATGCGCGCGCACGCACTCTGTAGATTGTCATGTGAAATGAAATGATACCAAATCAGAAAGTGAGCTGACGAAAGACGGAAGCATAACACGACTTCATCCAAAACCTTTTCTTTTCTGCAGTCCAAACTCTATTAATCGCCATTTCTTCTTGCCCGTCATCCGCCATGTTTGTTTACTCTAAAGTCACGTTTGACTACGAGAGATTTTGTGAGATCTCCTGTGTTCACAGTTGGGAATCTGGTTGTTTGTGAATGGAATCTGTTAGTGTGTGGCACTCCAAGCAAGCTAGTATGTGTAACATTCAGTCCACTGGAGGCAAGTTGAAGTGAACCCATGTGCAGCTTTATTAAACACTCAAACATAAAACAAAGACTTGACTTGGCTTGGCTTGGCTTGGCTTAACTTGGCTTGGCTAGATTAAACAAAGAGAATGGCATGGCATAAACAAAGACTCACCAACAGAGGGTTATACAGAACACATTCAGAATACTCAACCCCCAAACATGGACCCAGCAGTTTCTCTGCTTCGCCTTCGTCAAGGCAATCATGCCATTGAGCATTATGTTCAGGACTTCTGTGGACTGTGCTGCCAGGTGGACTTTAATGATGCTGCCCTCAAGGGCATGTTCCTTAATGGACTCAATGACTTTTTAAGTTATTTGATGCCTGAGAGCACTGTGGCGTGGACCCTGGCCCAGTACATCGACCATGCCCTTCTTTTGAGTGGCTCATCTTTTACTGTGGGATTGGCGGAGGAGGAGCCCCGCCATCCCACAGTACCTTCCATCCCAGAGAGTCCGGTTCCACCCCAGAGAGAGCCAAGCCATGTTTCCTGTCCAGAGCCAAGCCATGTTTTCTGTCCACGTCCAGAGCCAAGCCATGACTCCTGTCCACGCCCAGGGTCATGCCCCAGACCAGTGTCCTGAGGTGGCTTCAGCCACAGACCAGCGTCCTGAGGTGGCTCCAGCCCCAGACCAGCGTCCTGCGGGGGCTCCAAACCCAGACCAGCGTCCTGAGGTGGCTCCAGTTGGTGAGTCTTTGTTTATGCCATGCCATGCCATGCCATGCCATGCCATGGTCTTTGTTTAATCTAGCCAAGCCAAGTTAAGCCAAGCCAAGTCAAGTCTTTGTTTTATGTTTGAGTGTTTAATAAAGCTGCACATGGGTTCACTTCAACTTGCCTCCAGTGGATAAGTGTTACAGTATGCATAGGCCACAAAGTGTTGGCGAAATAACACATTAGCGGACTGGAGAGAATAATATGGATTGTTTTCCAGAAAACGTCTTGCACAAAAAAAATTCAAGCACTTTCAAGGACCTGTATCTATGGATGTTTATTTTCAAAAACTTGAAAAAAAAATTCAGATTCACAATTTTTTAAGGATTTCAAGGAACCGTGGGAACCCTGATTTTAAGTTATTTTTGAGTATATTTATGTAAACAAACAGTAAATAGTGTGTGGACTCACGTTCTGCAATCTGGCGTACAGGAAAGCCCAGGTAGTAGCTGTACTCAACCATGCTAAGTTGTCGAAGCAGAGCGCTCACCTCTGTCCCTGGCACATACCCGCGGATATCACGCACAGCAAAGGTGATCTCCACTGGAACCTTCTGCTGTTGCGCCACCATGCCCACAGGACTCAGTGTGATGTTTAAAATCTACAAAACAATTCACTCTCCAAGATAAAATGATCTGAAACTAAAGCAATTAGACATTAGAATGACTCATTTTCCAGAAGGGATTTTAAAGAAAAAAAATCTCTGCAATTTTAAAAGCCAAAAATATCCAGGTTTTCTTCATTCCAGCATCTAATGTAAAAGTTAAGCTACTAAATACTATTTTACTATTTATGAAATAAATCATTTAAAATTATGAAATAACTGAAATAATTTTGTAGCTAAAATAGTAAAGCTAAATAAATTGAATAAAAATCGTATAAAACTTATCTATGAAAATTTACAAAAGTCTCTTTAAATCACACTCACTTATCTACTCTATTAAAAAGGCTCTTGAACATTAGTAAATGAAGTGAATAAGAGCCATTAGTATTGTTGCCTTGACAACGTATGAATTGAGCAGTCCTGCTCTTTCCTTATCCAATCAGAGCAAACAACTGGAGATGATGTCATCCCACTCCACTGAAGGCAATCAAGCCTTGAATTCACATCACACAAGTTAAAAGCATGCTTCTTTTTGCCATCATTAAAAATTAGCTTGTTCCAGAATAAAAATAAATTGAGATTTACTCTCATTTGACTCGTTTACATTAGCATCATATACCACTGCTATATAAAGAAGTCATTTAAGCAAATTGGAATGAAATAAGAATTAAGAGGATTTGAAGGGGTTCAGTGTCAGGATATTGCTGTTAGTCACTCAGTTGAGCTTTTAATACTGTTAACTGGGTAAAGCAGTCAACTTACATTCACAGTGAAGTTTGTGGACTCCTGTGAGCGTCTGCGGACTTCAGCTAAGGCTGTGATCAGACCCTTCTCTGTCTGCTCACTGAAGGTACACATACGCACATCTATGTGGCTGGGTACAAATTGAAGTACTGCAAAACACATGCATATGGTCAAAATGTTGGTGAAATTCATGACATCTTGACATGCAACAAAATATAATTGGCCAGAGAGAAGTGTACCTGTATGCACATGGTACTGCAGGCCTGGTACAGGATTGATCGGTGACACGCTGATAAAGGAACTGGTGGTCCGAGCAGAGATTCTCAGGGCATTAATGACTGATATGGCCGTGTAAACCACTGCACCAGACACAGCACGAAACACAAAATCTGGAGGAGCTTTCACTACCTATAACACACAAAGAGATTATTATGAACATTGAATGTCAAGGATATGTACATCATATTTGTAATAGCAATTTCACATCCTTTTTAAACACATATCAAAAAGCCTTTCAGTGAGCCTGTAAAAGTCGAGGCTGATTTTGTATTGTGTTTAAATTCAGGGAGTTGCAAAGAACCATTTTGTTCCCATTGAGCCAAATTAAGTGTTGTTTGTTCATGAGGACCCAAGAGATAAAACAGGAAGGGAAGATTTTATCTATATGTTCCTCTGACACATCACAGGATTACAAAACATATTTAAAGTTTCTGTGATTTAAACCAAGAGTAAGCAGATTAAACAAGTTCTAGTATAAAACATTTTTAAAAGAAATAAAAGCCTAAACAAATGCTGCCTAATTTATGAACAGCTTCCTACGTCTGAATAATATAAACTACTTTTCTTGTTCATTTAAATAGGGATTTCTTGAGAAATTGCAGGTGAAAAACACAGAAATCCAATTCCAAAAGTTGTGAATTCAATTTATGCGAAAAATAGTATTAATTGCAAAAACTATGTGTATGAATGAAGCAATGATTTCATCCTACATGTTCAATAGAAGCAAAAAAAACATCTCCATGGAAATTAGCACTTTTTTCCTGGTAAAATTTTTCTTTCCATTCTGTATTTTTATGCAATATTCCAAAACGTGCATAAAATGAAAGCATGGAAACCCGGCTAACGTTCATTTTTAATAAAGAAATCCAGAACGATTTTAGGTTAAAAAATGTTTTTTTAAAAGCACAAATGGTATCTATAATCAAGATATTTGTAGTTGTTTACTATTGTATAAAACAATAGATTTAGATGTAGAAGAGTTGCTGTCACTGCTTGAAATCAATAAAGACAAGCAAAAAAACAGGAGAAAAACATAACATAGACCTATTGATCACATGCCCACAGTACCTGTAGCTCCACTGAGCGGTTGTACTCGGCTTTGAGAATCTCTCTGACTTTGACTTTAGCATATCCAACAGTGGACCCCGGAGGAAACCCTACAGCAGAGCAAATATCAAGTTTGATGCTATTATTGGAGCCTTAAATATAAAAAGAAAATTTAGATAAAATAAAAGCAAGCTTGCTTTATGGATTGAGTCACACATTGATCCTCAAAAAAAATTACAGGAGCACCTATACTGTAGAGCAAATTCATCTCATTATGTCTTACCAACTCTGATCAAGTAGGTGTCCGGTTTAGTGATGTTGCAGAGATAACTCCGGGCAGTGGTTGTTGGAGGGGTTGTGATTAGGTTTGTACCAGATGTGTCCTTCACAGTGGTCACCATTGTGTTGTTGGAGGTTGTGATAGTAAAAGACGTGACAGTGGTGTCATCATGTAATACTGGAGGAGACATAGTTGTTAGGCTACTGATCGGTGTGGTGTTATTGCTATCAGTAACCATGGTGTCAGATGGTGTTCCAGACACAAATCCTTCATCAGCCATCTCAGTTGCAGGAGGGAAGGAGGTGACGTTGAAGGTTGAGTCAGTTGGTAATTCAGAAACACTGATAGAGGTGGTTACTAAAACAGTGGAAAGTACACTACTAGAAAAGAGGGTTTCTGTTGGGAGTGAGGTGATAATCCAATGGCTGTCATTAACAGAAGAGATGCCATCCGGTTCTTTGGTCACCGGAGGTGGGTTAGTTACCAGTAAGGAAGTGTTGTATGCTATAAATGGTGTGGTAGCCCACTCTGTGGTTGAGTTTATATCTCCTAATGAAGTTGAAGGGTCTATTGAGGGTGTTAGTGTGAATGACGGATTCAAATACGGCACTGTAGTATCCGTTAGACTCTGTCCAATTTCAGAGGGATCCAGGATAGTTGTGTTAAAAGGCTCAAAACCAGAGATATCCGTTGACGATTCCTCAGTCCAGGAACTGTTACCTGCAGACTGTAAATCTTCATCAAACAAAGCTGTTAGCATGTAACTTGGGTCAATGGTGTAGGTTCTAGTGCTCACAATATTTGTGGTGCCAACCGGAACGAAAGAGAAAACACTAGAGACCGTCTGATTGACATTGTGGTCTGGCAAGCTACCATTGTCCTTGGTCAACTGGATGGTGTAGTATTCTAAACTGTTCATGTCTGGTAAAAGAAAATCAGTGGGTTGGACAGTAACAGTGCCTGCCCAGTCAGATGCCAGTTCTGAACTCTCGTTGACAGACTGGTTTTGGTTTAAGACATCTGAAGTTGTTGGGACAATAGGTAGAGAATGGACTCTGGATGGTTGGATGGTTAAAAGAGAAACGGTGTGACCAAGGCCCGATGTCAAAACACTGGTAAAAACTGGAGGCCTTGTCATGATAAAGGGCACGTTTGTAAAACTCTGAGAGGTTGTTATGCGTTTGGTTAAGTCAGTGTTGGCTCCATCTGAGGTTGAATTGCTATTAAAATGGGAACTTTCCACAAGTTTGCTGGAGAAAGAACTAGTAACACCGGTAGAGGAAGGATACAAGTGTTTGCTGGAAAATGACATCACCACTCTTGTGGGGAACGTAGTGTCATAGGTCTCGAAGTTTGAGTCCTCAAAGTCATACACATCAGATGGTAGATTGGTAACCAGCGAGTAGTCGTTACCTTCAGATCCCATGAAGGACATTGTTTCTAGGTAATCTCCAGAACCATAGTCCACATCCATGGTGTAAGTTGGGAAAAAATCTTCTGGTGGACCAATAGTTTGCTCGACAGACGCTGAAGTCATTGTATGCATGAAAACCACATGACTTGGCTCCAACTGCTGATAGCCTGGTTGGGTGTTTGGGTCATGACTGGCTTGTAAATGAAGGTCTTTGATTCTGGTTGATGGTTCCAATTGGTTTCCAAAAGGTACATTAGTGTCACTGCCTCCCATCGTCCCATAATGTGTTTGAGGGGAGGGAATGGGATATTCATCAGGAATTCTCGAAAGAGAATTTTGTCCAACTAAAGGCAAGCTAGAAGGCACAGATGAATCTGTAGCCTGTGAGATTTGGGGAGCTGGGCTGATAGCAGACCAAGATAAGGACACATTATGGGATGTAGGCACTGGAGATTTTAGTTGTCGAGGCTGTCTGGAGGAACCTCTGTGGGTAGATTCAACTGCCTCTCTAGACTTTAAGGAAAGTAAAGGAGGTGTGGCAAGAGGCTCTGGGATCGTGGCAGAGTTCAGGGAGTAAGTGAATACTGATCCAGTGTCAAAACTGTGATTGTAATTCTCTGTGGCTTTGGATGGATCCAAACTAGGTAAAAGAGAAAATCCAGACAAGGTGGTGGATGCATTATGCAGCACTTCCATCGAAGACTCATTTGGCATGTTTGAAGCCTCCAAAGGCCAGACTAAGGGAGAGACAAAGACAATAAAATCCAGTAAATAAAATTATCTGATGCAAACCATAGAAATAGCAGCAAAACTATAAAGGAAAACAGTTTCATTATGGCAGATATTTGCCATATCAATGCAATTTAACGTGTGTATCTGTAATAGTTATAGAAAAGAAAAAGTAATAGGCTTTGTGAACAAACCGTTCAAAAGTAGAATTGGCCCTAAATAAGGTTACACTTACACACTATAAGATTTAGCCTGTGATGTTAATATGATAGATAAGAAGTTCTTTACATTATTGACAATGGACCTCATTCATGAAATGAGCAAAACAAATTTGTGAGCAAAAGTCATTCTGAGGTACAATTTTCAGATTCATGAACGTGTTCATATCATAGCCGGTGATTATGCTAATTGCGAATGAGTGTGCATGCGTGCCTTATTTACGAATGATTGAAATTCATTAACATACACACGTTTATCTATCAAATCTAAGGTTTGCGAAGCAAAGAGTTTCCAGGAAGGTATGTTTTACGTGCAAATTACTCCACATATTTACTTATATATTTAAGTTAATAAGTTTCATGAATGAGGCCCAAAGTCAGTGCAAAATCGTATACGGAAGGTGTAGTTTAGAAAAACTGTGGGAAAATAAATCTTAATTTAGCTTAATTTAATTTCTGCCACACTAAAAACAGAGAAGAAGACTTGGAGCATGCGCGAGACGTGGGGTGATGACATCACAGTTTCACAGAATATACGGATTGGCTGTACACACGAAAACGCAAGGGTGTCGTTTTCAGATTTATCCACTCTGGGACCCGTTTTAAAGAATAGCGGTTTCAGGCTCCCAAAACACAGGATCCGTGTGGACAAAACGATACAAAATTTGTATGTATACAGCTAAACGCGTCTCCGTGTGGACGGGGCCTAAGACTTAAACAAATCTCTATTCAACATCTGATATTAATAAGAGTTAATTAGTCAACCTTTGAACCAATAAGGTTAAGTAATTGATTTTTATTTTAACATTTTAACAATGTTGCATTTTATCAATTGTTCATGTTCACAATTGTCCAAATCAGTACTGACCTACAACGTAGAAAAGAAGGATAAAATCTACCCCACAGATTTACTAACAATGGTTTTTATGAAAACTGATTAATTGAATTGACTGCTATTTATTGATGTGGCTTGTTTAACTTAATAGACATCAGAGTAAAACACAAATGCAGTGTAAGATTACTGGATATTATTACACAGTTACATCAAAAAGTTTGAGCGTTGAGGACTTTCATCATGCCATTGTGCCTAGATGCTTCAAGGCTTTTTCTCCTGCAAAAGTTGCATTGTCGTGATTACCCAAGTCACAATCTTGCACATGTGCAAGTGGTTTGGAATGTGCCAAGGCCACGAAACAGGAGAGTATTTAAATAATTAAGAGTGCCACTTTGAAGAAGGATTCCTGAAAGCAGTATCGCCTCTCTGGTTTATATTCCACTACACGTTTTATAAAATTTCCATTTGCATTGCTTTTTATGGTGGGTGAGGAGGTTGGGCATAAAAGCTGGCAGTGTTTGGCTTGATATTCAGAAGCAGCTGCACAGTAATGAAATGACCCATTCTAAAACCAAGGATGGAAGGCAGAGGTGAGGAGCTTCTTAATGAAGCTTGAGAGTGAGCAAAACAGTCTTAAGCCCTATTCAGATGTGACTAGTTTTCCCATAGGAGGTTAGGTAAATTATTCGTCCTCATTTATTTTGACCTGTGTCGAATAATAATAAAAAAAAAATTTCGTTGTGCTACCTGGTGCACTGTGTATTTAGACCTATATAAAAATAATGTAATATCATGACTGAAATTTTAATATAATATCATAATAGGATGATTTGCAAGGTGGAATTGATCAATGTGAAACTAGGTTAATGCATATCCTAGTATGATAATTTACAAATGACCTTAAACCAACTATAAAAATAAGATAAAATATGAAATGTGTTCCAACAGAAAAATACAATGAAGTGTGACTTGCTGATTTCAATACTGCAGATTTAAAAAGACGGATATTGGCTGTTTATTAGTACTTATAAAAGCACATACTAAAGGGATAGTTCACCCAAAAATGAAAATTTTGTCATAATTTACTCACCCTCATGTTGTTCCAAACCTGTATGAGTTAGTTTATTCTGTTGAACACAAAAGAAGATATTTTGAAGAATGCTGGTAACCAGACAGTTGACGGCACCTATTGACTTCCATAGTATTTTCTTTTCCTACTATGTAAATAGGTGCGGTCAACCGTGTGGTTACCAACATTCTTTAAATATCTTCTTTTGTGTTCAACAGAGGAAAGAAATTCATACAGGTTTGGAACAACTTGAGGGTAAGTAATGATAAAATGTTCATTTTTGGGTGAACCTTTTAATGCCTTATTCTGCATGACCTTATTCTACATCCCTTAATCCTACCCAATACCTAAATTTAAACGATACTAAATCTACCTTGCTAAGTATTAATAAGCAGCAAATTAGGAGTTTGAAGCAAAAGTTGTAGTTAATAGTGAACATGTGTTCCCCATACTAAAGTGTTACCAAAAAGACAGATTATGTTGAATTACCCAAAACACAGGAGGTAATCCACTTTTAGCGGAAAAGGTCACGTCTATACCTTTTAATTCATTCATGTTACATGTTTTGCCATTTATATTCAAATGCTAAATGTAGGCACAGCCAGTCATCTGCAACAAATCACATAAAATGGAACTCAAGGTTCAAAATACATCAATCAAACTCATAAATGACATGAATATGAGTCATTGAAACATAGTAGTCCTTCAACAACATCTCAGATTCAAAGAATAAACCAGATGGATTTGTGATTCAGCAATAACTAACATCACTCAGCCTTCTGAAGAATCCCCCCAGACACATGGGCTTCGTACAGATGTCTTGTTAACCCACAATTCTAGATTTAGACCAAAAAAGGGAAAAGAAAAAAAAAGACATGGATATAAGGGAGAACATGCCATCATATAAATGTTTTGATTACGTATGTAAACCTCGTTCCCTGAAGGAGGGAACGGTGACGTACGTTGGACGTCACTGACAAATTGGGATCACTTCTGGGAGCCCTATCAGCTTCGAGTGTATACAGAACGGGCCAATGGCCATTGCCGTGCAAGATTTGCATCTCGTGCTCTGCCCCGCAGCGCGGGTATAAATACGGTATGCAGTGATGGTACAGCAACCGAGGCGACTATCCAGTGGGCCATCCTCTGCTTGGAGACAGCCTTTCCCTTCTGCTGGCCTCCTTAACTGATGAAGAGCTGTTCTGGCACATATCCGGGCACATAACACTTAGGCACGTCCCCTACCCTTTTAATGGAAGCCAATGCAGTCAGGAGCACTGTCTTCCAAGAGGATTGCTGACTGCAATGGTTCAAAGGGCGCTCTCTGCAGTGCCATTAGCACCAGAGACAAGTCCCAAGAGGGTATAGAGTGAGAGCGAGGCGGATTTAGTCTCCTTGCTCCCCTCAAGAACCTGACGATCAGATCATGCTTCCCCAAGGACTTACCATCAACTACATCATGATGTGTGGCGATAGCGGCAACATACACTTTGAGGGTGGAGAGAGACAGCCTTCGCTCCAACCCATCTTGCAGGAAGGAAAGCACAGAACTGATCGAACATCTTTGGGGGGTCTTCTGGTCGAAAAGAACACCACTCAACGAACAGGTTCCACTTAAAAGCATATAGGTGCCTTTTAGAGGGGGCTCTAGCAGCAGTGATGGGGTCTACCACTGTTTGTGGCAGATTACCTAGAATCTCTGCGTCCCGTCCAGGGACCAGACATAGAGTTTCCAGAGGTCTGGACGCAGGTGCCATAGGGGCCAAGGAGGTGCTGTAGCGAGGAGCACTAGTTCCGGGAACCAGGTCCGGTTGGGCCAATACAGTGCAACTAACAAACATTCGTTGGTCACGTTCAACGTATGTTGGATGTGACCGACGAATTGGGATCACTTCTGGGAGCCCTATCAGCTTCCAGTGTATACGGAACAGGCCAATGGCCATTGGCGTGCAAGATTTGCATCTCGCACAATGCCTACTCACCTGAAAGGGAACTCTGGCTCTGTTATCAAAAGAATTAGAGAAAGATCCATAGTGTCAGCCAAGTCCACTAAACACTTTAAAGATGATGAAAAGAAAGAAAAAGAAATATGCGACAACACAACAGTGAAGCAGCAAATAAGAAACAGCTTTTTGGCATTAATTATGTGATTGACTTTTTAATCAAATATTAATCACACAACACCAATGCACAAATGAAACAACATCTTATGCTACATTAATCAGGTCAGTATGCTCCGTGTTTGGGCTCCTTGAGAGTAAATGTTTTTTTGATAGTATATGAGGCGGCGTTACTCACTGCCATGCTCTGGGCCAAGTGTTTGAAGCCCCTATAAAGCAGGCGGCTGTGTAAAACAGATGATCAACTAAATAACAGAGAGAGCCTGAAGCAGAAGAGAAACAGTTGTTAGACCTTAATGGCAGCAAAAAAATTAACCATCATAAAAGACTTGGGTAAAGTCTTAAAGACACCATGAACATTGGCACTCAATGATGTTACTGTTAACTAAATTAAAACTATTAAACTATTAATCTTATGCCTAATATGATGAAACCGGCTTTGTTAAAGTTTCTTGTCTCATCACATTGATAATCACGAATTATATAACATGCATCATGTAAATTATATAGCCTATTTTCCAATACAAAATGGCGAAATTAGACAAAAGTTTATGTTTATTATTTCTGTTGGTCTTTAATATTTCTATTGTAAAACTGCTGTCAAATATGAAAGGTTTTGTTTAGCTACTTGCATCTTATCTCGCACTCATGCTCAGCAGCTTCTGTGAAAGCCTGCATACTTTGATTTGATTGGTCATCGCAAACATTTTGACATTGACGAGCGCTATCTAACCGCTGAGGCAGCTCAGATGAGAAGGTTGGTTATCGCCATTGTTCAATATCCTTGCAGCACCAAAGTGGAGTTAATATTAGGCAATTATACTACGGGGCTGTTGAACACTTGAATCTGATTGGCTGACGAGCGTTCTAAGGTGTGCAATTATTTTCAGGAAAATGCACGGCAAAAATAGTTCAAGGCATTTCTTGACCGCATTACAGTTCCATATCACTTTGCCAAATGATTTCAGTTATTTCAAATGTCTTTACAGTATACAACAGCAAAGGAACCAAAACCCACAGTAACACTGACCAAGCAAAGAAGTATAGTAAACAAAAAGATAAAAACGACAAATTATTTCCATGTTTTTCCCACAAAATTACATTTAATTATGTACGAAACGCACATACTCTCTTTCCCCCGCTCTCTCTGCTCTCCCACTCAAACACACACACAAATACACTACGGACACACACCCGCACAGAAACGTGTTGTCAGCACTTCTCTGACGAATTTATCAGTAAAGTAGTTTAGCAACTTAAAAGCTACATGACATTTCTCACTAGTAGCGAGGTAATAAAGCAGCTGTTCTTACAGTTCCGTATTAGTAGACGCTGCTGTCGTACACTGTTGAAAGAGACGCACAGACTGAGCTCTCTCTCTCTCTCTCCAATAACTCATTAATTATAACTGCATTAATAACTGCATTAGTCTGCTATCAGTGGCTCAAGCCTCTGTTAATAGCTCTAAAATGACGTTTTGGAATTAGCAACAGAGGCTTGGTTTAGATGCGTAAGAAATTAGTCCTGCACACAAGAGCGTTTTAAAGACAAAACCTGACTAATGTCTTGACATAAATCTTCTGAACAATGTTTTGAGGTGTGGTAACTAGTATAAGCGGAATAATTGACTCATTGAGCCATTGATTTATTCTAAAAATAATGTACACCGAGGTGTAATGGTCACGTATGACTGCATTACCACCTCACGTCGTGACCACATTACCACCTCGGGTGTGCATTATTTTTAGAATAATTCAACGGCCTGTCGTCAATTATTCCTTACTTATTTCACTACCTTTATAATTTACTCCTCAGAAAAATACAGAGTTCCAGACCTCTGGGACCTTAATGGTGGGTATGGCCCTGATTGGAAATGATATACAATAAATATATTTTGTTCACAAGTAAAATTTTTCTTCATGGCATGTCTCATATTTCATCTTAAGTTTGCACAGCTTATTTTAGTAGAGATACACCGATGTATCGGCCGCCGATATTTATCGGCCGATTTTTTATCAATTTACAACCATCTGCATATCGGCTATAGCATGAAAAAGGCCGATATAACAAATCGATGGTTTATTAATTAACGAAATTTACTGCATAGTGGAATGTCACGGAATTTGTCAAAGTTTTGTCACTTAAATCAAAACGCGATATATACTAGTGTCTGTGAATATTAAGCCGCAAAAAGACTGTTTAAATATGAATCCTGCTTGTTTCTGTGTGTCTCTGTGTGAATGAATGGCGCAGTCACGCGGTTTCATTTACCTCACACACACTGAAACTCGCCGTGTCCCCCTTCAGTCGGTCATGAATTGGGTCACCGACGAATTGGGATCACTTCGAGATATGGAGAACTGGCCAATGACTATTGGCGTGCGAGATTTGCATCTTGCGCTCCGCCCCGCAGCGCGGGTATAAAGCAGAAGCGAATGCAGCGCACTGTTGTCATTCACTTCGGAGCCGAATGCCGTTGATGAAGCATCAGACTGCTTACACTCAGCATAGAGAGAGAGAGATAGAGAGCTCATCGAGAAGAGGATCGTTCTTGTGCTGGTCAGATGGCACAAAACAGCGCGACCGCGTGCTCACCGCTGCACAGAAGAAACCAACTGCTGTTCTCACAGCAAAACAGTTGCGTTTCCTTGTGAGTGCAGATACAGGCTGCACATCTCCCTGTATTCTGCCGCAGTTTTCCCTGGGTGCTTCAGCACTAAAAGAGCGTTTCCTCACAAAAAGAGCAACACATTTCTGGATGCGGTCGTTCCCTGTCACCAGCTGACGGTCACAATCGCTGTATCACGTGCCTGGGCATTCAGCACGCTGAGGCGGCTTTTGTGGATAGTTCATGTTCCCACTGCGGGAAAATGACTAATCGCAGCGCTTGACTATCGCGAGATTCACCTACCTTCGGGAAGGAGGAGTCCCCCTACCCATACCTCGATCTAGTGCTATTCCTGCCCAGCAGAATAGACCTATTTCGACGGATGGCCGGGGTGACCTGGGGCCTCATTTATAAAACTGTGCGTAGGATCCCTACTAAAAGTTTACGTGCGCCCAAAAGCCAAAAATGGCGTACGCCAAAAAAAATTTTCCCTTTATAAATCACAGATCACCCACAGATGTGCGTACGTGAACCAGCCTCATATCCCGCCCTGTACATGCCCATTTTTAAGCATTACATACCCGGGTCACCGGAGGATTTATATGTTTCTGGCAAATAGACTGATCGTTAACACCTTGACAAAATCACATAATTAATTTGTGGGCGAAAATTTAAGACAAAAAATTTTTATAGTGAACGCATGCTTCTTGACGGTTTTGTAATGAACACCGTAATAGTTAGGACCGATGATGAGTAGCGATTGTGCTTCATGACTGTATTTGCAGACTTTGACATTTTATGATATATGTACATTATGGAAAATATTACCTTTTTACACTGTGTTCTGCAGTTCTCTAATAAAAGGGTATTTAATGTTATTCTGTATCACATGTAGTCGCGCCATCTCCTCCTGCACTCCCGTTGTGGACAATGTGACTAAGGCAGCGCTGATTATTATTATTATTATTTTTTAAAATACATTTTGAATTACGTTTGGATTTTACTAGATGTATATAGCCTAAAACAATCGGCACAAATAACACTGTTGGATTTAATCTTCATGATAATGTGGATATAACGTATGAAATGGAGTGAAAATTAAATGTCATTAATTCTTATAATCGTTCTTCTCACATTTATTTTCTACAATCTAACTTCAGTTCACGACCTCACCATCTGTGTCACTTCCCTTTGTCTCCAGAATGTGCGTACGCACAGCTCAAAGTTTGCTTAAAGGTGCGCACATTCTCCCGTCAAGTTTGTTTTTTATAGATCACAACCTTTGCGTGGGAACTGGCGTACGTACGTTTCCAGCCCCGTTTTGTGCGTACGCACGCTTTATAAATGAGACCCCTGAGGATTACGTTTAGGGCAAACCCGCCAAGCCAGCCCCCGCAGGCCCCTAATCCCTCACAAGCGCTGCTACCAGTAGAGCTTCCGGAGGAAACCGCTGACCCTGCCCACGGGCGGCCAGTGGTGACCTTCGGGGCTCCGGCGGACGAACAGATGTCGATCGCTGCATCGGACGGGGAGTTCCAGTCATCAGGGGATGAAGATTCGGCTGCACTGCCTCCCTCTGGGAGAGTGGCAGTGGGCGAGTCGGACCCTAAATTGATGGCTATGCTTTCCCGTGCCGCCGAAAAGGTCGGGCTTGAGTGGAACCCTCCACCACGTCCCGAACCTTCTAGGTTGGACGATTGGTTTCTCGGGGCAGGTTGTGCTGGTCCCGGTGCCTTTCTTCACGGAGGTGCATGAGGAGCTCACCAGGTCGTGGACGACACCTTTTAGTGCCAGAAACAGACCTTGTGGCTCCTCCCTCCTCACTACCCTTGACGGCGGGCAAGCCAAGGAGTACGTGGGAATCCTGCCAACTGGCGCGGTGACCCGCGACTCCCGTCCAAGGCCTGTAAGTTCTCTTCCAGTCTAACTGCGAAGGCTTACAGGTCTTGTGGCCAGGCTGCATCCGCCTTGCATGCCATGGCGTTGCTCCAGGTGCACCAGGCCCAGGCACTCATGGACATGTACGAGGGTAGGCCTGACCCAGAGCTCCTCCGGGAGCTCCGGACGGCAACGGACCTCGCCCTCAGGGCGACGAAAGTCACCGCCCGTTCTCTTGGCCAGGCGATGTCCACCTTAGTGGTCCAGGAACGACATCTCTGGCGCAACCTGGCCTACATGAGGGAGACCGATAAATATTGGTTCCTGAACTCCCCCATCTCCTCGGCCGGGTTGTTCGGCGACGTGGTCGAGAGCTTTGCCCAGCAGTTCTCGGCCACCCAAAAGCAGACGGAGGCTATTAAGCACATCCTGCCCTGGCGGCCAGCTGCTGCCTTCACCCTGCCGCCGGTCGCAGCGCCTCCGCCTGCCCGTCGTCGAGAACTTCCGCCCGCCACCGCCCCCGCCCCAGCCCAGCAGCAGCCTCCACCCGGGCGTCGGCGTGGAGCCGGTCGTAGGAAGGACGTCCAGCCCGCTCAGGCCGCTGCCAAGCCAGGTGGCAAGCGCCATCGCAAGAGACCCTGAGACGGGCCACCCAGAGATGGAGGACACTGCTCTTCAGGAGATGGCTGCAGCACCACTCCTTCCCCTGGAGGAGGGCCGGGGGAGAATCTTTTGTTCCCAATTGGAGTTTCCAAAATCTCTGGGTGCCAAGAGAGCGCGCTTGGCGGTGTTCGACGCTCCCATGCCTTGTCACCCTCAGGCGCCTCTCCAATCACCAGCAGGGGGTGCCGGCTGTGGGGACGCACACAAGCGGCCTTCTCACACTTGCACACCCCCTCAGCGGAAGCAGGTAAGTGTTGCACAGCTCACTCAGACCCCACTTCGGGCCGCTACCATGCCGTCCGAGTCGGGTCCCTGCATGCCGCCTCACTGCCCCGCTGCGGGTACATCTGTGGTGCCAATGGTCCCGCTTGTACGGTCGCTGGGAGTCTGGCTAGTGCTCCCCAGCCTGTCTCGCTGGCTCATCCGTACCATCAGACTCCGCTATGCGATTCAGTTCGCCCAGCGTCCCCCCAAGTTCAGAGGCGTTCACTTCACCTCTGTGTCGAAGGAAAATGCCCCTGTGCTTCAGGTGGAGATCGCAGTCCTACTGGCGAAGGATGCGATAGAGCCGGTCCCTCCAGCCGATATGAAGACCGGCTTCTACAGCCCGTACTTCATTGTACCCAAGAAAGGCGTCGGGTTACGGCCAATCTTGGACCTGCGATTCTTGAACCGGTCCCTTCACAGGCTACCGTTCAGAATGCTAACGCATCTTCAGGTGTATCCGTCCCCAAGATTGGTTTGCAGCGATCGACCTAAAGGACGCATACTTTCACGTCTCAATTCTCCCTCGACACAGACCGTTTCTACGCATTGCGTTCGACGGACGAGCATATCAGTACAAAGTCCTACCCTTTGGGCTGGCCCTGTCGCCCCGTGTCTTCACGAAAGTTGCGGAGGCGGCCATTGCTCCCATGAGAGAGCGTGGAGTTCGCATCCTCAACTATCTCGACGACTGGCTGATCCTTGCCCAGTCGCGAGAGCAGTTGTGCGAACACAGGGACATGGTGCTCAGTCACCTCAGCCGGTTGGGGCTTCGGGTCAACTGGGAAAAGAGCAAACTCTGCCCCATGCAGAGGATCTCTTTTCTCTGTATGGAGCTGAAGTCGGTCGGCCTGACAGCGCGCCTCACAGAGGAGCTCGTCCAGTCGGTGGACAGCAGGACAGCGGTACCACGGAAACATTTTCAGAAGCTCCTGGGGCATATGGCATCCGCAGCCGCAGTATTGCCGCTCGCAAGTGTATAACAAGTGTCCAGGCATGCTGTTGTCTCTACGGATGCCTCATCCACCGGCTGGGGTGCCACGTACAACGGGCTTGCAGTTTCGGGTCTGTGGAGGGGGCCTCAACTGCAATGGCATATCAATTGCCTCGAGTTGTTAGCAGTTCGTCTTGCACTGGGCCGCTTCAAAACGCAGCTACTAGGCAAGCAAGTTCTGGTCCGTATGGACAACACTGCGGCCGTTGCGTACATCAACAAACAGGGTGGTCTACGCTCCCGGTCGCATGTCACAACTAACCCACCATCTCCTCCTATGGAGTCAGAAGCATCTGAGGTCGCTTCGTGCCATTCACATTCCAGGTCCCGTCCGCGCTTTGCAGACTTACGTGGACAGAACGCAAAGCTTCAGGACCTCAGAGCAGCTCTTCGTCTGTTATGGAGGCCAGCAGATGGGAAAGGCTGTCTCCAAGTAGAGGATGGCCCACTGGATAGTGGATGCCATTGTCTAGGCGTATGAAACCCAAGACGTGCCCTGCCCGCTCGGGTTAAGAGCCCACTCCACTAGGGGTGTAGCTTCTTCCTGGGTGTTGGCTTGTGGCGCCTCGCTGACAGATATTTGTAGAGCTGCGGGCTCTGTGACACCTAACGCGTTCGCTAGATTTTATAGCCTCCGTGTAGAGCCGGTATCTTTCTGTGTGCTCACTTCCCATAGTCAGTAACACCTAAGTGCCCGTTCTAAGTGTTGGCTTGCTGCGCCATTCCCTTCCCCATGGAACGGATACGTGCGCTTATATGCTCCAGTCGAGTTCCCCAGAAACGGCGAACCCCGTTGAGTCCTCCGAAACCGCGGCAGTCGGATGTGGTGGAGCGTCCGACGCCAGGTTTACCAAAGGGATCCCAATACGTAAGGGTTATCATACGTAACTGAGACGTTTTTCAGCCTCTGCAGCCTCAATATATGAGGACATGAATGCATCTCCAGTCACTTCATGAGCATTTTACCGTTTCATTCAACAAAATCTATCATCATATCATAAAACACACACAGGAACTCGAAGGTCTTCACGGCAACCCGTCAAAATAAAAGTCATTGTGACAAATATATTAATGTTGTACAGTAGAATTTAGCTAAGTCTCAATGTAATAATATATTTATTTAATTTATACAGTGAAGAATATGCAGTGTTATTTAACATTAAACCTACTTAAAAAGCATATTTATTTAATATGTATCTTGTTCTGTTGTATTTATATATTTATATTGGCCTGCTGAATGTTAAATGGATCCAGTCTATGTTCATTAGAAATTATTTGATAATAAAGCGATAAACTAGCTAGTAGGCTATAAGTTAATGTATGTTTCTTTCTTTTTTTTACTTTGCTGATTTAAAACATGATCAAAGCACTCTATTTTAATGATAAAATTTCAAAGAGGGCAAGTGAAAACATATTTTATATATTTTAGTACCTTAAATTTCAGATATTTTACCATAAAGTTCATATATTTAAATATTTTTAACTTAAAAGCTTGAAAAAAGAACATTCTTCACACTTTTATTTAAAAATAGTCAGAAATTTTAATTACTAGCTTAAAAGACAAGCAATATAATTTTTTTAAAAGCCACACAAAATAGCTTTATAATCATGATACCTTTAGCTTAATGTTTTATGCATTATGTTTTGACACTTTAATTCTCATCTTGCTTACTATTTAGTATATAGTATGCAAATTGAAACAGTATACAGTGTCTTGCACTGTAAAGCAATGTTGGAGTACTGCTTTAAAGAACCTGCAAGTTTATTATTAAAGCAAAATTATGGCATTTCAACTGCATGATTGATGAAGCTCTAAAACTCATCATCAATCATCAATATCCACAGTTTGATACATGATTCTCTTTGAGAGGAAAGGCGAGACTCATTAAGTAGTCTTACTGTGGCAATAAGTGGTTTAAATGGCACACAGGTGAATATACAACTAGCTCAACCAATCATCAACTGCTGATCCACCATTTCTCAGGTCACTGAGCAAGACTAAAATGAACAAACAGGACAGAAGAGGCACAGACTATACTGCCTGACCTCTGACCTCATTATGGGCGTTCGGACATTTAGATTTCTATTCCAAGATCACTATTCCCTCAGGAGTCATTCAATAAAACATTAAAGCCACAACCACCCATGTTTTTCTGTGCTAGGCCAATCAAAATGGGCCGTTGACCCAGTTTTGAAAACACTACAACTGCAAGTCATGTAACATCCATGACTGACAAGCAAAGCAGAGGACCCTGATCCTTAGCACAAGTCTTTATTTTCAACAAGAAAATGACTCCAGTTAAGTCAATCAAAACCTGCAGAAAGCAGAACAGTCCAATCTGAACCCTACAATTATTTCTGTCATAACAACCAAGTGTTTGGCATTGTAATGAATACGATAATGTTGGTATGTTTTTTCTTGGTGGAAAAGTTTTGCTAAGCTGCTGCTGTTATTGCTGTTGGTTACTGCTTCTGCTGCAGAGGAAGTACGGGACTTGCTACTACCAATACATACAGAACACATTGGTGTGAGCAAGTAAGACATGCTGCTGCTGTACAATATAGCGTACATGAATTACCCATAACAGATTTATACAGGTGGAGCTGGGGAAGGTGAAGGGATTCTGAAATGTAAAAGTCAGTAGATATAATAGGTAGGCTAAACATTTTTTTAAATTTTGATTATTTTCTTGAATAATAATAATAATAATAATAATGTGTTACATTTATATAGCGCTTTTCTGGGTACTCAAAGCGCTTTACATATAGAAGGTGTGAATCTCATCCACCACCAATGTGCAGCATCCACCTTCAAATAATCAATTTCAATGAATTAAATACCAAACAACTGATCAAGAAATTATCATCACTCAAAAATCTTTTAGGGTGCCATTTTTCATAAATTAAGATGTTCTAGTAAGAAATATATGCAGGTAAATATTGCGGTTTAGTATTAAGTATGGTTACATATAAATAAAAACAATTTAATATACACTCACCTAAACGATTATTAGGAACACCTGTTCAATTTCTCATTAATGCAATTATCTAATCAACCAATCACATGGCAGTTGCTTCAATGCATTTAGGGGTGTGGTCCTGGTCAAGACAATCTCCTGAACTCCAAACTGAATGTCAGAATGGGAAAGAAAGGTGATTTAAGCAATTTTGAGCGTGGCATGGTTGTTGGTGCCAGACGGGCCGGTCTGAGTATTTCACAATCTGCTCAGTTACTGGGATTTTCACGCACAACCATTTCTAGAGTTTACAAAGAATGGTGTGAAAAGGGAAAAACATCCAGTATGCGGCAGTCCTGTGGGCGAAAATGCCTTGTTGATGCTAGAGGTCAGAGGAGAATGGGCCGACTGATTCAAGCTGATAGAACAGCAACTTTGACTGAAATAACCACTCGTTACAACCGAGGTATGCAGCAAAGCATTCGTGAAGCCACAACACGCACAACCTTGAGGCGGATGGGCTACAACAGCAGAAGACCCCACCGGGTACCACTCATCTCCACTACAAATAGGAAAAAGAGGCTACAATTTGCACGAGCTCACCAAAATTGGACAGTTGAAGACTGGAAAAATGTTGCCTGGTCTGATGAGTCTCGATTTCTGTTGAGACATTCAGATGGTAGAGTCAGAATTTGACGTAAACAGAATGAGAACATGGATCCATCATGCCTTGTAACCACTGTGCAGGCTGGTGGTGGTGGTGTAATGGTGTGGGGGATGTTTTCTTGGCACACTTTAGGCCCCTTAGTGCCAATTGGGCATCGTTTAAATGCCACGGCCTACCTGAGCATTGTTTCTGACCATGTCCATCCCTTTATGACCACCATGTACCCATCCTCTGATGGCTACTTCCAGCAGGATAATGCACCATGTCACAAAGCTCGAATCATTTCAAATAGGTTTCTTGAACATGACAATGAGTTCACTGTACTAAAATGGCCCCCACAGTCACCAGATCTCAACCCAATAGAGCATCTTTGGGATGTGGTGGAACGGGAGCTTCGTGCCCTGGATGTGCATCCCACAAATCTCCATCAACTGCAAGATGCTATCCTATCAATATGGGCCAACATTTCTAAAGAATGCTTTCAGCACCTTGTTGAATCAATGCCACGTAGAATTAAGGCAGTTCTGAAGGCGAAAGGGGGTCAAACACAGTATTAGTATGGTGTTCCTAATAATCCTTTAGGTGAGTGTATAATGCCTTGGGTGTGGAAAACATGCTTGGATTAATATAAACTATATTTTATACTGTAAATACTGTATTTTACTTGTATTAAATATTTTCATGAATCTACTTGACAAACAATAGCTGTTCTACTTGACCAATAGCTGCATTTATTTGACAGACAATAGCTGTTTGGTTTAAAATAACAATTCGATATAGAGATATACTGAATATATAAATCAAACAAGTATTTTAAAACTATTAAAACTATTTTAGCTATCTTGCCTATCCCTAACTCTACCTTTCTTCTCTTTAATATGCAGTCTGATAAAGTCCACAAATATTTCGGTAACACTTTACAATAAGGTTTCATTAGTTAACATTAGTTAATGTATTAACTAACATGAACTAACCATGAGCAATACATTTGTTACTGTATTTGTTAATCTTTGTTAACATTAATTAATAAAAATACAGCCGTTCATGTTAGTTCACAGCGCATTAACTAATGTTGACAATATTTTAATAAAGTATTAGCATTACAACATAACATTAACAAAGATTAATAAACGCTTTATAAGTGCAGTTCATTATTAGTTCATGTTGACTAATGTAGTTAACTAATGAACCTTATTGTAAAGTGTTACCAATATTTCTTTCAACGTTTAGGCTAATCTTTGAAACCAGTATTTTAACAATATGTTCTTGTGGCATTGTTGGTAAGCCAGACCAAGCGAAATGATGTAAAATGGCACCAAAAGAAACTCTGATAACATTCAAGACAATTAAGTAATTAATGATGGAGTGACTTAATAATCCTGATCGACGGACAAGTTTAATAATTAATTGTAAGAGAGTCACCTTCAGCCTAAATGAGCAGTGTTTATCATGAGTAATGGCAGGAAGCCTCTCGCCCGACAGACGGGCAGCAGGGGAAATACCGTGACTCCACACAACAGGGCGGCAATGACTCCCTCTGCCACCTGGTACAGAAATGCAACTGTGTATGCATGAACAGTCTGGCAATTGTTAGAGCTATCGCTTTCACAGACAGCGAGATCTACCCAAGCGATACGTGTAAAAAGCAAATGTAAATGTCATTGGGACGATGCAGATATGAGACAAATGTGCAGTTTTTTTAAAGAGTTAGCTACATCAAATATTTGCTACCAGTTTAATATACTTAGCTTGTCCGTCTCAGAGCCACTTGAGGAACAGTATCTCTTTTGTTAGAAATGTATTGTTCTTTTCAGACACCTGGTAGAATTGCCAGACTGGTGAATGTGGTGAAGCAATTTTAGCTGCACATAGAAAAATTGTCAGTTTAAAAATTATAGTGACCACAGATCAAACTAACTAATAAAACGATTATTGGCTGATATTGATCAGATCATCCTTGATGTGCATCACAAAAACATGGACTTTCTATATGCAAAAAACTCCAACGCTCTACAATGCAAGTAAATCACTCGCATATGCAACTACATTTTTATGCTAGGCGACTAAAATGTCTATCATTAGCCATTGGCTAATAAATGGTTAGATTTCACTTGCCATTGATGTAGAGGCTAAGTATAAGTTAAACAGATATTTTTTCACTCGCTTTTTAATTGTATTGAACACGCTGACTAAGCACTTCTGACTAAGCACTTCGGACTTTCGCTCTCCGTCTACTGCAAATCATCTCAATGAATGCACGGCGTATTTGTCACACCATAAACTGCAGTGCGAAGGCACCCGACTCGCCATCACTTAGCTGAGAGCACTCCGTGTACTCTCACACATGCAAAGAGAGCGTGAGAGAGAAGCACTTTGACGTGCTACATGAAAATTATATTCTTTGAGTGTGTAAATGAGTTCATTTGGAATTATGCAGCCTTTAAAAGGAACACTCCACTTTTTTTGAAAATAGGCTCATTTTCCAACTCCCCTAGAGTTAAACAGTTGAGTTTTACCGTTTTCGAATCCATTCAGCCGATCTCTGGGTCTGGCGGTAGAACTTTTAGCATAGCTTAGCATAGACCATTGAATCTGACTAGACCCTTTGCATCTCTCTCAAAAATTACCAAAGACTTTCAACATTTCCTATTTAAAACTTGACTCTTCTTTAGTTACATCATGTATTAAGACAGACGGAAAATGAAAAGTTGCGATTTTCTAGACCGATATGGCTAGGAACTATACTCTCATTCCTGCGTAATAATCAAGGAACTTTGCTGCAGTACCATGGGTGCAGCAGGCGCAATGATGGTACGCAGCGCCTGAAAATAGTCCCCAGCACGCACCCTGTGCAAGCAGGTTGTCATGTTGGTTATGTTGACAGAAGCGAGTCGCTTGCGCTAAAAGAGTAACCCTAGAACCCTTGTCGCATGCGTATTGACGAATGCAGAAGCGCAAAGGATAGAGCAAAACAAAATGTAGCATCGGGGGTTACTCTTTTAGCGTAAGTCGACTCGCATACCGCTGACCACCGGACGCTAGTTACTTTAGTCTATAAAGTTTTAAATATGGATATTTTTCTTACACAAACGCATATTTACGAATATAAACTGATTTGGTGGAGGTGTACACATATATATTGTGGCGGGAAGAGCAATGACAGACACAGTGGGTGTGGCAACAGGCCTTAGAGAGGCTTTTATTTAAAGCCTTTTTTTAGGAAATAGTTCTAAATTTACTGTTGGCATAACACTTGATGGTAAAACACGGACAAAAACAGCCTGCTTTTAAACTCCTTTTCAAAGACAAAAGGACAGCAGGACGAAAGAACTACAGAGACAGTGAGGTAATTATCATCACAAAAGGAAACAGTGAGCTACTCTATTTCAAGCTCTTCATGGCCACACCTATAATAAAATAACGGATATGACCTATTGACGACAATAAATGAAGTGTGTTGCATGATGCCTTCAAAATAAAACACAAAAGGATCTAAAATTAAATGAAACTGCAGCAGAAACAGGATTACTGTATGGGCAATGTCAGTATGTCTATCCGTCTCTCTCTCTTTGTCTTTGTGAATAGGATGACATCTTAGGCTGAAACCACAAGGAGGCTGTAAATGAGATCAAACCCATATAAATGATTCAGTTTAGCACACCCAAATGCAATTTGCTCCTCCCTAAACTCCTGTCCAGTGGTAAGTGGGAGAAATAACCCAAACAAAACAATCTGATCATCTGCCGAACAATCATTGACTCAGAGAATGATTTTTCACCAACAAAGTACATTAAACAGTGAGCCAGACAGTATGATGTACTTTGACATATGATCATCTCTTATTGTCAAATACTCACTGCTAATATGATTCGTTTGACAGAGTTCATTAGTGAGGCTTACAAATAACAGACTGAGTTTAGGCATGCAGCGATTAACCGATTTCTCGATTAACCACGCTTAAAAACGCCACGGTTAATTAACCATAAAGGCTCTGCTACACAGAGTGTTTCTTTTGCATGGAACAGATCTGTTGCAACTTGCACAAAACGAAAACAAAGTTACACCAGCGGAGCACCAGCTTAAAGTGCCGTGCTTAGAGACACAGAGGCTACTACTGTACACACTGGATTAACTATGGCAGAGGGACCAAACAGCGGCGCTTTATTTCCACCAAAGAAACGCCTGAAGTCAGCAGTCTATAGCTGAGCCCCCAGCGTGGGTTTTTGTTTTAAAGCGACCGTTATTTTAGAACGTATTATTTCCATGCCGACACGTCATGCAATCACAATACAGATAAGTATCGCGTTTATTTCGTTTTTCCTTTTTTATTCAAAATATTTACAAAATTGTTAACTATATCATGAATTGTGATATATTCCGATTGTCAAATATGTGGAAGTGAATGTGTTTTGTCATTTAAACAACTTTAGAATGATCATGTTAGTTGATATATAACGTGCAATGAGTTTGCAATAGCTACAGAGGATCTGTTTGCATCATGTAAATTCATCAATTTTCCCCGAAATACATACAAGTGGCCAGTGAACAATAGAGAAGAACAAACTTTGTTTCATGCACAATGTGTATCTGATATGAATAAAACATTTATTTAAATTATAATTTGTATTATTATTATTGCAGCTTCCATAGATATCAGTGTATGGAATTTAAATGTAACTATACATGTCTTTTTTATATAGGCTAGTAATTTATTTAAATGTCTAATTAAATCTCTAAAACCTCAAATAATCATTATGTGGTTGAATAGTGATATATGAATAGTGATATATGAAAAGCACGGAGCGTGTCGTCTCTGGTTCAGCGCCAGCCAAAGCGCGGAAGCATGTTTGAATTTATCAGTGACGCATTTATCAGACACACAAAACAAACAAACCAAAATAATAGACATGACTTTCTCAGGCCACATGTAAAATTAGATTATTATTAAAAAGTTTATTAAAATGAATACGTATGGAGGACAGTTGGTGACAGTAACAGTTCAGTTTATTCCCCTCACACTGACATGGATGTTTACTGAGCACAGGTCACCTTTCTTTAATTCCAAAGGGAGAGATGGACTTTTGTCTTTATTATTATTATTTTGTGCTGTATTATTTGGTTACCGTGTTATTTCTGGTTCAAAAAGGTAGCAGAAAAAACACTTTAAGATCTAAAGAGTGTTCATGTGATTTTATACATTGTTGTGAAATTAATGAATGCATAATAATCGTGAAACCGTAATTATTTCTCAGACTATAATCGTACATATAAGGCC
Organism: Rhinogobio ventralis; assembly: GCA_039654625.1. Lineage (NCBI taxonomy): Eukaryota > Metazoa > Chordata > Actinopteri > Cypriniformes > Gobionidae > Rhinogobio > Rhinogobio ventralis. The sequence goes on along the minus strand of CM077206.1, from coordinate 14,778,752 downwards.
TATATACACTACTGTTCAAACGTTTGTGTAAACCAGTAGATGACTCAGACTTAGTTTAATTTGTTAAATGTAGTTAACTGCTTAGTGCTTACCACAAAATCACTGAGCAATTTACGAGATGTCCTACCTGCAACTTTCAGGGTTAGACTACGCAATCTAATTTGAAGGGAGCAGCTGTGAAACACAACAAGTCAGACTATAGCCAAGATCTACTGCTGAAAACACTGAGCCACCAATTACAACCCCCCCTAATGATGTCATTTCCTCCCATTTGCCAGGCTCATTCTAGGGAAAGTCTCATTTGATGGTTGTTGCTATTCCAGAAAAAAAGAGAAAGAAAAAGCAAAGGAAAAGTCTTTGGTATTAATTCAAACCCCTTTGCCCACACATGTTTCTGTTTTAAGCTGATCCCATTGCGTGACTGCCTCTGCCTAACGCTGGCACAGCCTCCCGTGCGCAGCCTAATCGAACAATCAAGGCAGAGTCTGTCTGTGCTGATATTCATTTTTATCTCAGAATGCTTTTATGGGAGGAAGACTGTTGTTTTAGGTGGTTTCTCTTATATTACATTTACAACATGCAGTACTGTGTACTACATCTTTCTTGTTTGTAGTCTATACTTTTTCATATATTTGTAAATGAGCTGAATTTAAGCAGAAAATAACGCTGATTTAAAATGGAAATCAATTTTTAAAGAAATATTACACCTAAAAAAATCATTATTTACTCATGTTATGTTGCAAACCTGTATGATTTTCTTTCTTCTATGGAACACAAAAGATGATGTTTCACAGAGTGTTCACTGTTTTTGACTGAATAACTTAGTACTTTAATAAGGATTAATCTATATTTAATTTATACCATGAAGACTTACATCTGATTATTTTATTCAATTTCTGAACATGAAAACTACTGTTAGACCTGCCTGAAAAACCATAAAAGCACTGTTTATTTTTACATTTCTTCAATTGTATTTATTTGTGCTTGTAATGGTTTTAAATGTATATTTATAAATTTATATTTATAACATTTTAATAAAGAATTGTGAATTTCATTGGTATCTAAACTTTTGGTGTCATAATAAAACCTATTTATTATAATACATTTATTATTATTTTGTGTGTGTGTGTGTGTGTGTTTGGGGGGGGCAGTGTTTAGGGCTCAGTGAAAATTTTAGCAGGACAATTAACATTTTGAACCACTTGAACAGCATTTATTTGAAACCGAAATCTTTTGTAGAAATGTAAACATCCTTACTGTCACTTTTGATCAATTTAATGCATCCTTGCTGGATAAAAGAAACCATTTATTTACAAAAAAATCATTTAAAAATGAAAAAAAGCTGAAATCGGCCCCTATGACACTAAACAGAGCTCTGTTGTTTGTCTTAGCAGCTAAGTGCTCTGGACGACTAAAATTTCCCATGTATAGCCACAGATTGATCTACTACAGTACAGACAGAAAGACAGCATAAACACAGCACACCAGTGGCTTTCTTCAGGTCACGAAAAGTCTTGTTATTGCAAACATAAGCCTGAGAAAATTTTCCAAAGTGAAAAAGTACTAATAGTCAAATTCACCTGAATTTTGCAGCCTAACATCTGGTTGAGAGGCAGAGTAAAATCAGGCTGAAACGTGTTACCTAACATGGCACACAGGCAGAGTAGAGTCATGTCAGGTGAAACCGTTTCTTTCCATTGATCTGACTGAGGTTATGTCTGCTGCTGGGCCATCTCTCCTGTACAGCATGAATTGGTTCCCTTTCAATTCATGATTAAATTCAAATCAAATTGACTAATATTGTGCATCCATAGTTTGTGATGACTAGTTAAGGATTTTTCTAAAAAAAAAACACTTAATAGAGATTGCACTCACAAGAGTACTTTTAGCTAAAGTAGGAATTTAGAATAGCATAAGTACATAAATTCATACTGGCTAAATAGATTTCCACTGTGGGAACCCTGTTCAATTCAAATTCAAATTCTCAAGTCATTCTCAAATCAATTCGAAATGGTGCATAACCTTGTTCCTGTGTGCTAACACGCTCGAGACAAAGACCAAATTGAATACAAACGGGTGCAGAAAGACTCAGACTGTGAGGGAGATGAGAATGACACACATACATACACACACAAAAAATGCGAATGAGACAGAGGGAATGTAATGAGGAAGGTGGGGACACACTTTGACTCCTAACATTGGGATGGTCTCCAGAGAAGCAGACTTTTCCATAGTTGGCTTATTGTGTAATTCACTGGAGGACGCTCAAGTTCCCTACACGTTCCCCCCCTACTCCCTCAGCCGCCTTCGAAAGACAGGAAGGCCAGGCCTGTAACCAGAGAGGCCCTGAAGACCATGTCACTGTGAGGGCTTCGTTTTTAGGGGTTGGACTGAACTCACTGCATAAACTTGTGGACCCTTCGACTACAAAGCAGCCAGACTCCTGTAGAGGGGAGAGAAAGACACACATCTCACACTGAAACTCCATCAGTGACAGTTTGACAACCTCTGTAAAACATGGTGCAAATTATGATTATTATGAAAGGTTGAGGACAATGCAATATGGTATTATTGTTACTAAACTGTCAGTATTGCATTTTCTTCAAAAGCAAAGTTCGCTTTTAATACTCCAATGCCCATGATTTTTTAAAATGTATGATTTAATCTATTTTATTACATTTCAGATTGAACAAATAATTCCCCATAAACCCGGTTGCGCTCAGATGTAACCATCTGTTCAGAGTGAGATGATCCAGACATGTGTTGAACCGTACAGATATGTGAACCCAATGCAATATGGACATCCATGTCAGCCTTCTGTCAGGCTGTCGCAGTTACCTCAACTAAAATTCACAACAGAATCAAAATGCTGGGATGTATTAGGTAGACCACATAAGTGAACTTTAATCAATCGCCATGTGGGTCAATTTGGCACATAGTTCTTTTTTTATGGACTGCATTTAATGTTTATGGAGTAATAAAAAACAGAAATTATACTAATCAAACGACAGTAAATCATAGAGAACAAAAGGATACATTCAAAACAAAAACACTGAAATGGGATGAATGAAATATCAGTATATAGATCTGTAGTAGAGGTCACTATTGAATAGATGGTCTAAAATAGCCCGACTGATATTGTGACGTCACTGACACGAGCCCAGTGTTATCTCAGCCTCACAGGCCTCCATTCACTCAGTTCCTTTGACTAACAACTAAAATAGAGCCCTCTTATCTTTGAGTGTCACTTCAAATGAGTGCTCTACAGAACAAATGTTGGGAAATGTTGGGACTGAAAGTCCAGATTTTTACCAAAAGAAAAATGTACCATGTCTAGTTATAGGAAATAGTAGTTTAATACAGTGCTTAGTGCAAACAGTAGTAGAATAGTGTAATATATAAATGTTGGGACTGAAAGTCCAGATTTTTACCAAAAGAAAAATGTACCATGTCTAGTTATAGGAAATAGTAGTTTAATACAGTGCTTAGTGCAAACAGTAGTAGAATAGTGTAATATATATATATATATATATATAAAAAGAAGACTCCAAATACACACGAGGAATGCAGTTGCATTTTGAATTATAAACTAGGCACATGGACTAAAATTAAAGGCACAATATGTACGATTTTTGGATTAAAATATCCAAAAACCACTACAACAATGTTATAAATTTTGTTGACTTGTGTACTTCCATTATCCCAAATGTTTCCAAGAATGTTTAAATCCAGAGAAATAAGCAATTTTAATTGTGCGTCGGCTATAGGGTTGGGTACCGGACTCGTACTTTTAAGGGCACCGACCGAATTACGTCGGTACTACCGAGTACCAATTCACAATAAAATCAATCGGTTCCAAATTTCGGTACCTGAGAACGCATCTGGTGATATAGACTAGTGTCTGTGAATATTAAACAATCAAAAAGACATGTCTCTGTGTGAATGAATTTACCTCACACATACACAGAATCGCGCGTGACGGTCGCGTGTTTCCATCTCATACGAGGACATGAATGCATTACGGTCATCTCAAGAGCCGCTCTGAGAGTCACTTCATGAGCATTTTACCGTTTAATTTGAGAAAACTACCGTCATGTCATAAACACACAGAAACTCAAAGGTCTTCACGGCAACCCGTCAAATAAAACTTCGGTTTAACTTGACAAATACTGTTGTACAGTACTGTTTAATTAATAAATCAGTTTTTCTTCAATGTTTTAATTTTAACAGTATAAAGCTCAATTGTGCAGCATTTTGTTTGAGAAAAAAGTTTGTTTAAGTTAAAAGATAAATGAATGTTTTATGGCTTCATTTGATTACCAGAAAATACACAACACAGAATTTGTGGGAAATCTTTTAATAGAAATTGAATTAAAAAGAAAAAAAATAATATGGTTGTTTTTATGAATTCAAATTAAGTAGCTAGTAGCTTACAATTTACTGGTAAATATTACAGTAAACAAACACAGACAATGGCAGACAGAGACCAAGGCAGCTCTGGCATAATGTCAATAACACTTCTATAAATGATTTACAGTTTCTTTGCGGTTATTGATGTATCTCTAAAGTACTGAAAAAAGGTACAGTTGGGTCCCGGTACCGAATTTCAGGTACCGGTATCGATTAAAATGTGAACGGTACCCAACCCTAATCGCCTATCAATGACATCATACCTACGTTACCCTCGATTTACGGTTTTATTTTGTAGAAACCATGGAAACACCAAAAATGCTTTAATATATTATGTGTTTTATGACAGGTAAGCAACTGTTTGGATACATTCAGAAAACGAATCATTGTTCTATAGCTCAACACAGTTAGTCTTATTGTTTAAATCTCGTTTTCTTGATTTACCGCAAGTACAATGTTTTACCATGCCTAATATCGATCTAGCTTACTGCAGTGTGCAACAAGCGTCTCATAGTAGCCGTCGAGCGAACGCACAGAGTAGCATTATAACACAACTTTCAACACACTCAAATAATGTTTCTAATATGATAAAACAGCACTGCGTACGCATGAGTGGAAAAAAACGGAAGCGCTCGTCTGCGGCATAATAAAAGCTCTGTGAAATCCAGCCGTCATCGATCGCCTTTGTTTTGAATAAGCGACCTCTAGCCTCTAAAAAATTACATTTTGTGGCTTTAAGATTTATTTTCATTCCCAGCCATAAAACTGGAACGTTTCTTATAATCAGACCTAATGTCTTGTTCTGATGCTGATGAAACTCACAAAAAAGCCCAGAGGTGCTCAGTGGTAAATCATGATCTGTGCTGTTTTGTTGAAATTCATAATGAAGAAAAGCGGTTCACATAAAATGAAACAGAACAAGACAACTGCATCTCTTCATGAAAGACAAATGCATATAATCTTTACTTTGACATTTTGCTGGCCAAAGCCAGGCAGTCTATCAAAATTGTGTGCTAAAAACAAACATTTAAAAATTTGCTAGGCAAGCTTTCAGATTTGTTACGTCAATAAAGGCCATAAAATGAGAAGAACTGGTCTATGAATGTAAAAATATAGGACTGTGGAAAACTACCTTGTTAAAGGGGTTTTACCCCTAAAAAGGCCAAATTACTTGCAGATGTCTTAGAACAATGGTGCAGAAACAGCTTTGTACTGCACACTTTCTCTATGATGAGGACAAATTGTTTTCATTACAACTAATTAACATGAAAGTAGGCAAACAAATAGTAAAAGTCACAAAAATCTGATCTACAGGGGCAAAGCACGAAACCATAAAGTGAAGGGAAAAAAAATCTAGATAACTAGTGTTGAACATGACCCTTCTGAATTGAATATGACAAATAGGACACCCTACTTAAACACATGGAAGTGAAAGCTATGAGACTACAAGTGTGCTTCGAGATTCGAGATGTTTTGTTATGTTATGTTAAACTGGGTAGCTCTGCCCACTATTAAATCTCATTCACAAAATCTTGATTTTGGCACTGTTTAGGTTTACTTTGTATGCAAGTTAACTTTCAATTGACCTGACCCCGACCATAAGTTGATGCATCCCTATGGTGAAAGCCAAACCATTAGCCTTCAAAATACACACACAAAGTCCTCCTCTGCAATGCAAGGGTTTGCCATCAAAGAAGCTGGTATCCAACCGTCCCAGTTTCTCAATGGGAATTTGTTTGCTTGTCCAGAAGCCAGTGGCTCTAGCATCCAGCTCATGTGGTTTTTGATGGACCCGGCGTATTGATCTGTTCCCAGTCCCAGAGGCGATGAATAATGAATGCACTCATTGTCATCCCTCACAGATCAGGTTTCATTTGTAAAAGGAGGAACACTTGTAATTAGCCAGGAGTTTTGCAACGAGCTTCTCGCAATCACCAAAACTCAACAATGCTCTTCAGGGGGCTCTGATACCCTGTGTGAATTCTGTGAGAGAGCTTTTCGATTACAATAATAATAAGTAGGGCTACAACTGGGTGATCGTGAGTCCACTGAGTGCTCTCATCTCTGACTAAAGAACATCTTTAGATGCACCGGTTTACATGCACAGGTTGCCATTGGTAATAAGACATTTAAGACAAGGATTTTTACCCTATAGAGTTGAATTAGAATTCTGTAAATAAAATCTCATTCAACTTCATAGAGAAATGTATTTTTATCAATGTATTTTTATCCATGAGCTCTGAAAATGTTATGGGATTATATTCGCTAGTTGTTTTCAACATTGGTAATAATTGAGCACCAAATCAGCATATTAGAATGTTTAAAATGCAGTTTTGCCATCACAGAAATAAACTACATTTTAAAATAAATTAAAATAGAAAACAGTTATTTTAAAGTGCCCCTATTATGCTATTTTAAAGTTTCCTAATTTAGTTTTGGAGGTCTTCAACAACAGGTTTACATGCATTAAAGGTCAAAAAACAGTTTCATTTTCTCATAATATACATAGCACATCACCACAGTGTTCAATGATTCTCAAACGACTCGATGGAGGAATCAGTCTCCCCTCCTTTCCACAAGCCTACTCTGCTCTGATTGGTCAGATGGCCCAGTCTGTTGAGATTAGTCTACCACGTACACGTGCGTTTAATTTATTGTGGTGCACATGCGGGAACTATATCAATAACAGCACATACGTTAGCCTAGCACTAACGTGAATGACTGATATAACATTAAAGTGTGCAAAACAAATCTTGCTCCATCCTTTATATTTATTCAAAAGTAGTAAGAATGCTAGTAAGACAATCTGCATTAATAGACACAGTTTTAGGTAATAGTGCAGCCCACAGATGATTTACAGTAGTATTTCAGTAAGACAGTAATAACGTGAGTTAGCCGGTTAGCCAGATACTTACACAATATGAAACACAATGTGTGCAATAAGTGGATGGGCAATATGCTAATGTTTAGTTTTGACGTCACAACGAAACGGCTTGCAATTTGTTTGAAAAACGACTTGTTTAATTGACTCAGAGTTCACTTACTTTTGAGAGACAATAACTTTATATACTGTGCACTTTCAGATTTAAAACTGCAGGATGTTTTCATTCACTTAGAACTATGTTACACACTACATGAAAGGTAATTTTCAAAAATCCATAATAGGGGCACTTTAAATTGTATTAATATTTCACAATATTACTGTTTTTATTTGTGATTAAATAAATGCTGCCTTGGCGAGCATAAGAGACTTCTTTCTAAAACATCAACCATAGGGCCCTAAGAATAAGAAGGGGAAAATGCTACTGGAACCAAGATGGCTGAAAAAGTGGGCACTGTTTCATTCTATTGGAAACCATCGATTTGGACCATTTGAGCTATTTATTACACAACTAAATAATTAATGTTTGTTTCACAGTGAATATTCTGCTTATTTTAATGGGCAAACATCTGCCATCTCGATTTGCCATGAGGAAAGCAAGGCCACATGGATCCGTGCGGCCCAGTGAAACGTTAAGAAACATTATTGGCGCATGCTAAGGCCAACATCACTAGTGCTACTGGCAACCATTCAAAACACACATATATTTTAAACGCACATTAGCAGAGAGTTTTGTACAAACTGACTCTATTCACAGACTGTGATGACGCATTTCCACAGTTATTAACATCTAGCGTTTTGCAAAAAACTTTTTTTTTTTAATTAAAAGTACATTTATTGTGTTATATTACCTTGGCATTAAATGAAAGAAAACTAGTTAATGCTGTTGTGTGATTGTTTCTAATTTGACATCTTTCTCTCTGGCCAATGTAATCAATCTCTTGATATTTTTTTCCTCTTTTGGAAAGACATAGAAATGCTATTGTGGTTTTTTTTCTTTTGCCCTCTAAGCAAATGGGAATGCAAAATTATTTTCCGGTCACTATAGAAGTTTACTAAACTATGACAACTTTCCCTTCAGAAAACCCCGGATATGTGAAAAGAGTCCATTGTTTTTTCATTTTAATTTATAATCAAAAAGCACATCTTTTCTTTTCTTTTTTTATCATCTGTTATCCCATCTTCATTTTCTGCATTGTGGAAATCAGAGGGGCTTAAGAATAAAGAAGGGCAAAAATCTTGGCACATTCATTTACGCAGTTCTGTTACTCTGAGTCTACTCATTCAGTACTACAACACTCAGCTTTCAAGGTTAAATTCTGCATATGCACATCATTAAGATGCCAGGGAAGCAGTCTCTATATTGTCCTGGTGAGAAGGCTGGGACTTAGGCTACAATTAAAATAAATAGGAGCATGTATACACACAAATCACACACAAAAGTAAAAGTAGCACACATTATTACTGAGCTACCCCCTGAAAAAGTTTGATGGCTCCACCCACCACCCCTTTCTGCTCTACACTAGCAACATGTGCTCAGAATATGATATGGTCAGTCAGCTCTTCTTCATATATCTGTTTAATGCCTTTGATGTTAATTACAACTAGCCTTTCCAATAATTTTTTGTGGAAAAAAAATTGTCTGACCTAAATCTCAACGACAAGATCAAAATGTATGGAGTCAGACTAAAACAGCTGAGTTATCAGATGATGGCAGCATTTGAGCTGCTAAGCATTAGTAATTATACTGCATCATATAAATGTGCCTGATAATGACACCATCACTAAAACTGCCAAATATAACTGACTATAGGGCTGCAAGATGTATCATTTTAGCATTGACATTGTGATGTGTGCATCCGCGATAGTCACACCGCAGGATGTGGGAAGACAGGTAAATAGGGATCGTAGTTGATCCGTGATCCATATGGACCAGGCCCTACGGTTTGAAACGCATGTGATACGTGGATTAATTGCAAAGTTTAACCATCATTAAAACGTTCAAATTATAATCTTTCACTCTAAGTCCTGTCAGTTTAAACATTCAAGCGCATTCAAGCACAAGAAGACCTTTGTCTTCATCATCTTTTTGTGCTTGAACAAATACATACACGCAAAATTATGTCAAAATGCCCATCTCGGCAAGTATCCTCAAACACAGTTTGTTATGTAAGTGAACGTAAACAATTAAGAAAGAAAATGGATATTATTATATTGGATCCGTGCATTAAAGTCTTAAAGTGACAGCAGCCTAATAAACCTGCTGCCGTCTGTGTCAATTACATTAATCAAACAACAAAAGACATGAAAATCACTGTAGTAGCTTTAACAAACATTAATTATACCTAAACTATACAGTGATGACTATGCAGTGTTATTTTACATTTGATTATTCTGTTTCATCCACAGGTTAATTTAAGGTGCTGGCCAAACCTAACTACGTTCTCATGCTCTCTGTCATTCTCCAACATTTTTTACGTCAAGATTTCTCAGGTAACAAAAAGGAGAATTCATTTTTAATTTCAGAGAAGCCACATAATTCATGTTCTGAATTTGACAGATTGGGATTGAATAAATTGCCACAACAGAATTACCTAGTTGGTTTTCATAACACATTTTGATGGATTTAGTATGAGTCTTGATGACATGGCCCTGTCTTAAAAGGGATAGTTCATTCAAAAACTTCAAAAACACTTTCTTCTGTGGAACAGATATTTTGAGAAATGTCTGTTTTTTGTCCATACAATGGAAGTTGTTCCAATTGGCTCAAATGTTGATTTGTTCCCAAAGTTCTTCAAAATGTCTTCTTTTGTGCTTCGCAAAAGAAAGTCATACAGGTTTGGACTGACATGTCAGTGAATAAACTATGACAGAACTTTCATTTTAGGGTGAACTATTCCTTTAAGAATTAGTGAAGTGTACAACTGAAAATAAACACTATTCCATATAATTTCTTTTACACAGCTTGTGACATGCTGTAATGGATATAAATGGATCGCCAATACGGCACACTTCACTCAATGATAAGCTCCTAATATCTTGATTTTCAGCATGAACAGATGGGTAATTGGATGAAACGCATAGCAGTCCAGTTTACTCTGACAGCTGATCTACGGGAATCTTTTTGAATGAATGATAGACACGATTTATTTAAAAATGAATGCGAAACTTCACCACAAGTCTTGAGTTTGAACTTGAGACACCACTGCAATGTGCAAATAAATCCAATTGCATATAAAGATTTTTCTACCAACAAAAAGCATCTAGCAGCATGATTTTTTTTTCTTCTGTAGCCTAGTTTTTTGTTCTTATTCTGTCTTCATACTGCTCTTTGATCCTTAAGACTGAAAAGAAATATGAAAGAATATATAGTACTCGACATACAGGCAAGACAAGTCCGCCTGCTTAAAGGGATAGTTCACCCAAAAATGAAAATTTGATGTTTATCTGCTTACACCCAGGGCATCCAAGATATAGTTGACTTTGTTTCTTCAGTAGAACACAAATGAAGATTGCAGTCTGTCGTATAATGCATGTGAATGGTAACAAAATCTATTAGAGTAAAAAAAACATGCACAGACAAATCCATATTAAACACTGCGGCTCGTGACGACACACTGATGTCTTAAGACACGAAACGATCAGTTTGTGTGAGAAACCAAACAGCATTTATATAATTTTTTTACCTCTAATACGCCACTATGTCCAACAGCCTTCAGCGTGCGATCACTTCCGGTGAGTGAGGTCAATGTACAATGCAGATGATCTGGCGCAAGCGGCGGAAGTGATCTCTCACGCGCATCTCTACGCCAGATCGTGTACATTGACCTCACTCACTGGAAGTGATCGCACGCTGAAGGCGGTTGGACATAACCGATCATTTTGTGTCTTAAGACATCAATGTGTCGTCCACGTTAATATGGATTTGTCTGTGCATGTTTTTGTGCATAGATTTTGTTACCATTCAAATGCATTATACGACTGACAGACTGCAACGGTTGGAGTTAAAAATCTTAATTTGTGTTTTACTGAAGAAACAAAGTCACCTATATCTTGGATGCCCTAGGGGTAAGCAGATAAACATCAAATTTTCATTTTTGGGTGAACTAGCCCTTTAATTTGTGATCTACTTAAATTGTTACTGTTATTAAAAATGCTGAAGTGATACGTCAGCTGTGGTTGTTGCTCTCGGTAATCTTGTGTTGGAGAGCACAAAAAAAAATGTTGATGACAAAAACAAAATAAAATCCCAGGAAAATGGATCAAAACAGGGCAAATACATTAAAGAGAATTAGCAAATATGACTAAAATGCCCAGGTGGAAACTGTCAAAATGGCAATCAAGAAATTAATTGACTTAACCCTCAGAAAAACATTATTTTCAATGTCAACAGTAAGAATAAGCCAATTTAAGTGCAAAAAGTACCAATATAAGAGATCGGAAAAAAACAACGTAATTAGCAGGCATTTCACACGTTAATGCACATACCACTGCCAAAATGTGTCATTCATTGATACTGTATGATAATCCGGCAACAAAAAAATAACACCAATGTGCTTACCTTTGTGTTGCACTTTGACATAATTATAGTACATAGAACATAACGCACTTAGCACAGTCAAAACTGATTAACCGTTGATTTAAACCTCTTTCAGCAGCTGTCGGGGACGAGTAGAGCGCAGTCTAGATGGTTTAAAACGTGCAGATGTCCTGATCAGTGTTCACATGACGATGGACAGGAGTCATAGTCCCATATTCGATTTCAATTCAAGCCATTCAACTGTGCTCTCAGAGTTGGTTATATTTATAAAGAGTCTTCGAGTCATCTTCCACCACAGGTGAAATCCATGTTGGATCACTCTCCCACTCTTTACTGTAGACACAACTTACTCTATATGTATTCCACTTTAGCATAGTGATCCCTTGAATATACAGCTACAAGTTATCGCGGTAAAAACCCGTCAGTAATGTAATGAGCGCATCTGCCTGCTGATCGCTGATTGGCTGGAAGTGTGTGCTCGTCACAGACGTCAACACCAATGCCAGTTGACTACGTGTTCCTCTCAAACCATTGGTAGGCGAACTCATGAACTCGAACGTAATATCAACACATTTTTTGTTTGTTTTTTTCGCAGCCAAACGCTGCACGCTGGAGATCTGGCACGGTGCCGGAAAACTTTAAACCCTGAGGTACTCAAGATTAACATTAGACTGGCAGAAACTGTGTGTGTTATGTAGCCTTTAAGATTGAACCATGGACATGGACTATTTTAACAATGTCTTTACTACCTTTCTGGGCTGCCAAGAGCATGAAACCATCAAAATTTAGGAGAGAGAGAAAAAAAAACAATCACTCAAACTAGACAACACACTTGTTAAGATTTTAAATAAAGGGACATTAGGAAATCTTAATCAATTTCTTTTATATCCACTTTTCTAAAGTATTTGCTGCCATATTATATACGAAAATGGTTTAAAGTTAAAGTTTTGTGTGATAATGCACCGTCAACATAAGTAAATCTACAGCTATTGCAGAGTAGGTTCCAGACAAGCAAAAAAAGTGGTCTCAATGTTAACATGAATTTTGAACAAAACATTTATCAACATGTTGACAAACAGATCTGACTCTGAATCTGGCCTGCTTTTACATTTAACCAAAATGTGAAGATGAATTGCTAATGAGAAAAACATTGTCCTCAAAACTTCGCGTTGCATTACAGCAGTTTTAAAGGTCTCCCACAAAAGGCTAAATTCCAATCATCTTGCCAACAAACTCATCCAGTTACCGCTTGCAAACTGATCACCCATCCCAAATGAAGCAGACCATGACATCACTTACCTGCAGCAGGCGAATCAGCGATCACCATGGAGACGAACATCAGCAGCACGCACGCGGTGACCGGACTACGTTCCTTCATCATTAGACCCTCCGTTTAGTGAAACTCATGTTTGGTCCAAGGTGATCCGAGGAGACGCAATCCACGCGTTTAACTAGTCACCGTGAACTGCAGCAAATGAAAACAATACCACTGTTATATAGGTCATATTTTCAGTCCTCTTTTTGAGCATGACTTTATGAATACTCCCGTAAACAAATCTAACGATTTAATCTTAACCCCAACAAATGACATCTTGCATACCAATAAAAACCTCAATTTTAATTCATAGCTGCCAATATTAACCACTAAAATGCATTGCCATGCTGCCTCGCGATGACTGAGTTACACTACAAATGCTCGTGCAGAGCGCAGACCGTACGGTTCCTTTGTTCCTTAACTTGTCCGACTCATTTTCACGAATCGGTTCTTTCGAACAATTCATTTCAAAGAACCAGCTCAAAGAATGATAGTGTTACGTCATGGCGCAATTACGTCATTCTGTCATCCCGGCGTGAGATATTACATGCTCTAAACGTTCCAGTAAAGTAATTTACTGCTGTTCATTACACTTTTGCGGACAAGTTTTAACATAAGTGTTTATTATAAATTCCCAGCTGTTTCGTATGCGTCTCCGCCATACAATCGTAAGTCACATATTTCCAGTACGTTTACTAATATCATTTCTGTTATTGGACTATTAAATTAACTTTTCCATATTTATCAAATCATGGATTCACTCCAAATCGTACCATCACTTCACTCATCTGTTCTCAGCTCATTACCAATCAGCCATGAATTAGAATATGGCAAGCCGGGTTAACATTTAAAGGGATAGTTCACCCTTAAATGAAAATAAATCCATCTTTTACTCACCCTGCTGTTGTTCCAATGCTCTATGTCCTTCTATCTTTTTCGGACCTCAAAAGCAGAAATACACGTTTTAAACAGCAGGGACGCTGAAACCATATACTGTCACCTCGCTTTATAGGCACGATAGCAAAAAACAAGTTGTAGCTAGCGTTATGGACTGTGCGTGCACACTGGCGCGAAGAAGAGTGAAATCAGTGAGTTGTTTTCAGTTCATTCATATGGAAGTTGGGCGCAAGCGCATCCATGTGTACGCGCCGTCAAACAGAAGCATGGCGATGGCAAGCGCATAGTTTACGTTGACTCATTCAAACGATTGCCATGGAGATCACAAGGTGCATCAGTGTTCTCACAGCGAAGTAAATGAATTCCAGGCTCTTCATCATCAAGAAAAAGACCAGCGCGAGGATGTATTCCACAGACTGAAGGAGAAATATGTGCTGCAGAACCAGGTGTTGTATTTATTTTACTATCTCTTTCTCTAAATGTGTACATGGATTTTTTTCAATAATTTGTTGGTTATTATGGCATATTTATCTAAATGTGTTCTGTTTTTCTATCTCTTGCAAGTGTGATGATACAAATTATAATTAAAATCTTGCCTTTATAACAATGTGGAACCCCTGTCACTGTTGTACTTAAATTTGATCTAGTCTTTTTATTTCTGCTATTCCTCAGTGCAGGATGAGGGTGAAGAAGCTGAAACAACCTCCTCCCAAGAAAACACCATTGGAAGATCTCCTTGAAGGGACTTTGAGGATTTGTTTTAAAATTTCAATTCAGTTATTATTTGACATAAAATATATATTTAAATTTTACAAAGATATATGCAGAATTTTGTCTGAGAAATAAAGACACTTTCATTTTATAATTTCTTGAATCTGATTTTGTTAAAAAAATCGCGAGAAAATCGTATCGTGAAATTAGTATCGTGAATCGTATCGCATCGTGAGTTGAGTGAATCGTTACATCCCTATTAGATACTAGTACCTATTCAATAGATACTAAGATACTAGTATTTATTCCAAATGTTACTAGTAAGATTTTTTATTTTAATAGTAAGATTATTAATTGAACTATACAGTGGCCATTCTGACTAGTCATAACATAAGACGAGTAAAAAAGCAGTTGTGACTAGTAAGATAAGAAATGTTCCTAGTTACAATTAAAAAAGATACTGGTCTAATAAATAAGTACTAGTACCTAACAAATAAATACTAGTATCTATTAAATAGGTACGAGTATCTAATGAATGAGTACCAGTATAAAATAAGAACTAGTATCTAATGATAAACTACTAGTATTTTTTAAAAAGGTACTATAAAGAATAGGCACTAGTACCTAAAGAATAAGCACTAGTAGCTAACAAATAAGTACTAATACTTCATGGAGTAGATAAGTACTAGTAGCATGGAAATATACTAGTTCGTTTTAAGGATTAAAATATTAAAACGGCTTGCCATAACTGGAATCCCCACTCGAGAACCGCCAGGACCGATTCCTTCAGATTCGTGAACGAATCGTTTAGATCGGTTCAAGAGATTTACCAAAAAGATCCATTTCAAAAGATTCGTTCATGAATCGGACATCTTTATCGTGTAATATCACACGAAACGAGTCTCGCAGAGATCCAAACACCGTTGTATAGTGCTCCTTTCAAATAACAAAACTTACACATTGACATAAAGGCTTCAGAATCACCGTAAAGCCAAGGGCTTGTGAACTCACTCATGTGAGTTAAAAGCGCGTGTTGCACGCGGATTAGGTTTCTAGATTCTAGTCGGGATTTACAGTAACTGTTCTGTAATGGTTATGAGAGAAATAATTTGTAATTTTAGGATTTCGCGGTGTTATCAGAACTAGTTTAATTGGCTATTGGAACTAATAGGACATGATATTTCAGATGTGTTGCTGTATGGTACATAACGGAGTCTTTTTGAAAGAAATGATTGAAATCATCGTCTATATACATGTTTGACTGATGATGCATTTAACTCGAGCTAACTTGTAGTTGCAAAATATACGTCTAGTAACTTTATCTTGCGGCTGAATCGGATTTATATCAGTTTATTTTAAAGCAAAGAAAGACTTTTAGCACATGCACAGCCTCGAAAAGCAACTCCTTACCTTCAAAACCGAGTTACAGCAGTCTGATAGCGTCCATATCCAGTTTCAGATCAGCATTAAAGCTTCTTTTTTCCATGATTGCATGACACAACGGGTGGTTTTCTTTTCATAAGTGTCTGGACCCTGTTTGAGCATCACTCTTTCTCAGATGCAACCGCTCTGCGAGTCGGGATTGCACTAAATCCTCCCCTGACAGCAGGATTTGGAGTCTCTTTAATGGGCTGTACGGTCATTGGCTCCCCGCGCCGTCCTTCAGTAATCCGGGTTAGATTGACACCTCCGCCGGCGTCTGCTGTTTATCGGCAAGGCGCTTTTTGTTGCTGGATTTTGTGTGGCTGCATATTCTGCACCTAGATTATTTTTTAGGAAGTTTTTACAAAACCGAGGACATTCTGATCACGGTTAAACGATTCGCTACAAGAATCTATACGAGTTTGGTAATGTGACAGCACACTCTAGTGGCCACTGAGGGCAACGGCGTTTTTTTATTGTCATGAAAAAAACTAAACAATTGTAACACTAATGCATCTGAATGGGAATACTGAATCCTTTTTGTTGCCAGCGTCGTTTATTTGTTTATTTTGTTTAAAGAAAGTGGTAGTTTGTTATAATATGGGTGATTCTATAATTGCAGGTACTTTGGTGCCCAAAGTCATAATTTTTTTCAGCTTTTTTCAAATGCTTATATATTTTAATAATTTTAATAATTTGTTACTCATTGTCATAGATCACAAGATATTACAGGCCATAACAATATAATATTTTCTGTAAAAAGTGCCTTATATAGCTGAAAATCATGATTTCTTTTGGTCCGATATAGTCAGTGTATATATAAAAGCCCTAAATAATAGTCATTTTCCTAATTCTACAACATTAAATTGTTTAAAAATAACTTTCATCTTAAAAATGTCCGTAAATCTTGCGTCAATTCTGTTACCGTTCCATACTTTGCCTTTAAATTGGTGGAATTATCTCCCACAACTATGTAAGATACAGGAAATTATATCACTTTCCCTCACTGATAATATCTGAATTACTGAAAGGTATGTGTGCTCTCTCTGATAAAATATTTGAATCTAGAAAGTTCTTACACCAATAGTTATTTTGTAAAACCTTAAATTTGTTACCACCATATCAAAAGGAAAACAGAATGTATCACTGATCACACAAAGTATTTTAATCATGATTTCATTAGTGCCATGTGCTCTTAACGTTTGTGCTAGCAAGTGGAGTTTTTGGCTAAAAAGTTTAAAACTGTCAATTCTGTTACTGTCAAACTCTGTTACCAAGGTAGAGTAACAATGTTGACAGTATGTAACAGAATTGACAGTAACAGAGTTGACAAATATTACTATAAAGAAATCTGTTTTTCCCCCCCATAAAAGTAACTTGTGTTTGGCAAGCACTGAATTATTAAAATTGAATATTTTTCAATTTTGTCTTTAACTTTTTGAAATGCAAAATGTATCTCCAATTATAGAATCACTCACATATACACTCACCTAAAGGATTATTAGGAACACCATACTAATACTGTGTTTGACCCCCTTTCGCCTTCAGAACTGCCTTAATTCTACGTGGCATTGATTCAACAAGGTGCTGAAAGCATTCTTTAGAAATGTTGGCCCATATTGATAGGATAGCATCTTGCAGTTGGTGAAGATTTGTGGGATGCACATCCAGGGCACGAAGCTCCCGTTCCACCACATCCCAAAGATGCTCTATTGGGTTGAGATCTGGTGACTGTGGGGGCCATTTTAGTACAGTGAACTCATTGTCATGTTCAAGAAACCAATTTGAAATGATTCGAGCTTTGTGACATGGTGCATTATCCTGCTGGAAGTAGCCATCAGAGGATGGGTACATGGTGGTCATAAAGGGATGGACATGGTCAGAAACAATGCTCAGGTAGGCCGTGGCATTTAAACGATGCCCAATTGGCACTAAGGGGCCTAAAGTGTGCCAAGAAAACATCCCCCACACCATTACACCACCACCACCAGCCTGCACAGTGGTAACAAGGCATGATGGATCCATGTTCTCATTCTGTTTACGCCAAATTCTGACTCTACCATCTGAATGTCTCAACAGAAATCGAGACTCATCAGACCAGGCAACATTTTTCCAGTCTTCAACTGTCCAATTTTGGTGAGCTCGTGCAAATTGTAGCCACTTTTTCCTATTTGTAGTGGAGATGGGTGGTACCCAGTGGGGTCTTCTGCTGTCGTAGCCCATCCGCCTCAAGGTTGTGCGTGTTGTGGCTTCACAAATGCTTTGCTGCATACCTCGGTTGTAACGAGTGGTTATTTCAGTCAAAGTTGCTCTTCTATCAGCTTGAATCAGTCGGCCCATTCTCCTCTGACCTCTAGCATCAACAAGGCATTTTCGCTCACAGGACTGCCGCATACTGGATGTTTTTCCCTTTTCACACCATTCTTTGTAAACTCTAGAAATGGTTGTGCGTGAAAATCCCAGTAACTGAGCAGATTGTGAAATACTCAGACCGGCCCGTCTGGCACCAACAACCATGCCACGCTCAAAATTGCTTAAATCACCTTTCTTTCCCATTCTGACATTCAGTTTGGAGTTCAGGAGATTGTCTTGACCAGGACCACACCCCTAAATGCATTGAAGCAACTGCCATGTGATTGGTTGATTAGATAATTGCATTAATGAGAAATTGAACAGGTGTTCCTAATAATCCTTTAGGTGAGTGTACTTTATATTGCACTTAGCTGTATTTGAAACTTAATTAGTTCTAGCCTTCAAATAATGTAATATGATAAAATCACATATGGCAGATGCTCATACAAAACCAAGATGCACATTTGTGTATTTAAACTTTTCACTCAGAATCTTACTGAAATAGAGTCGCTTGCTGTGAAAGCTCATCTTCACTACTAGACTAAACAACAAAAAAACTCACAATGACAGCATGAAAATACAAGACTGATGCCGTGACTTAACAGTTTAATGTAAATCCAAGACAAAGTGTGATTACATTTCTACACATATACAATATGCATATGTGAGCATACAAATTTCCTTTAATAACTCGATTCACCTTGGAGACCGAAAAATGATCAAAAGTAACAGTGAATAACAAGCTATAACATAGTTCACCACGACGCGAGCCCCTTCACACCCTACAGTTAGTAAATAGAACGATTAAAATAACTATATTCTTCTATAACCCCCAGGTTTGTTAAAAATCCTCCATGAATTTACACTGCTATCATTAGTTGTCGAAGCCTAATAAAATTCACTCAGCTTTTTTTTCTACAACGAAAATTATTAAGAGAAGCACACAACATTTGTAATGGTAACACAAGCGCTTAGTAGCAAGTACTCAATTTTTAGGAGTTAAATCATTCTTATTATTGTCATTATTATATTCATTTTAACATTCTATAAAGCCAGTAAAATATCCATTCTCATAGCATACTTAATAATATTAGCCTAAGGTACAGGGTACATATAATGCTACGTTAACAGATTGAAATAATGAGACATCACACTTCTTCAAATCTCCAATAAACAAAGCAAAATTATAATAATTATAATAAAAAAAGGACAATAAACAAAGAAGTATACCTGGAAATACTGCAGCACACAATAGCTTTGACAACAACTAATGTGATACACACTACTGAGAAAACCATACAGCAGTCGACAAAAATCAGGGGTCGGGGGTCGGATGCTTTCTTAGGTCTTGAAACATTGTAGAAAAATATTTAGTTTTTACATTTGACTGTGAATGTTCGCTGCTGTGCAAGTAGAAAATTGTTCACGTCTCCGATGGCTGCACAAACGGCTACGGTGCATCACAGCTACATAACAGGTTACTGTGGCGACTCGTGTGATGAGTGACGTTTCTGTACAAATAAGTTCACTTGCATTCACTGGTGTTTCTTATCTATTTGTGATATAGGTTACGCTTAACACGCTTGTAGTAATGTCACTCTGTAATACACACTCCTGACAGCAACTATGCAGTAGATTAAACAACAACAAAAAAGTTGACCGATGAGTGTTCTTGGGCATAACGATTATTGTTTCGCTTTTTTTTTGGTTCTAAAACAACATATGGAGATGGCCGTATTGTGATATTTGGCCTCTTAGCACATTCATTCAAGTTCAATGGTGCGTTTAACCCCTAATGCTTCTGTTTCAGCCCATAGATGAAAGACGACAAAAAATCAGATGGAAACAAGCAGAACAAAAGCTTTACAATTCTGGAAGTACTGTGGCCACTTCAGTGTCAGAAAATAAACAAGCTTTGAGTTAATTCATGATCATGTGCTTTAAAAGTGTTGATTTGGGTGCCATCAGAGGATTTGACTGGCATGCGATTTCAGGAATGTATTTCAATCCTTATAATCCATTGCTTTCTGTAACGTCGGAAGTAGGATTTTGATTGTAGGTTGTATATTCGTGAAGCTAAATGTGTAACAATACCCCAGGCTTCACAAAAATCACCAATACAGCACATATTCATGGTTCCTTAAAGCTTCATGCGCAGTTAATAAAGGAGAAGGCAGTATTTTGACATAAGATGGAAAACAAAATCGTAAATTGCATGAATGCTTATTTCTAGCACATTTTGGTTGCATAATCTTCAGTGATGTATACAGTTCAGACTGAATCTCAAAGAAAAAAAACAACACAACATTATGACTTCTTGTTCATAATTCATACATTTACATTTGTATTGAGTCTATAGGGTTTTCTATGATTTAAATTATTATTTGAGTTAAAACATCAAAATGCATGCTAGTTTAAGTCATTCTAGTGAGACTTGCATTTCAGTGATTACTAGCCAGAGAAATCCAACAGTGTCATCATGTGTATCAAATATTTTAGTTTCAAATTTTACATTCATTTTGTACTAGTGACCAGTTTAAAGGTAGCAGTACTGATTCAATTCACTACATGGAACACTAATTTATTAAAACCAAAATAATAAAGCTTACAAAAGCTGAAATTTAAAGCTGCAGTGTGTAATTTCTGTGTCACTAGTAGTGGAACCAAACAAAATTGTATAAAAATGGATCCAAAACACTCCTAACTTTCCATTGGCTGGACTAACAGATAGCCACGTCCCCATCTCACATCATTGGTTGATCCAATGTTGCTATGTCAAAGCGAAGAAATGTTTAAAGCCCCACAGTGTTTATACTCTTCAGGAGTAAATAATTACACACCGCAGCTTTAATAAATGAAATAAAGTGTGCATTGACATTTTCTTTTTTCTAAAAAATGTAAGGGCCTTATTTTTTTACACAGATCCACTAATTAGATCCAAAATGGGGAGTTTTGTCCACACTAACACTGACAAAACGTATGAGAAAGGTACAAAACACTGGATTATACTGTGCTAAAAGCAACTGCACTAAGATCTGAGAGAACATTAGAGTGCATTATTTGTGTCATCTCTATTTTGCGTTTGCCATCTACAGGTTCCTTTCTGACCCCGACCTGATCGAACCTGTTTTTTTTTAATGTTTTTATTTTTCTAAATGTCAGTGAAACTCATTCTGTCTTCTCCATTACAGCAAGAGAGACGGCTGCACATCAATGACATGCTGAATTTCTTTGGTGGGAAGAACCAAAACTCCTTAAATGCCAGCGGAGTCCCAATTTGGTCGTACAGGTCGGTCCCTGTGAGGTGAGACAGACTGGAGACTACAGATCAGTGCAGTCAGAAACGGCTCCTTCCGGAATGGAATGTTTTATGGGAGTATCATCGAAGGAGCCTTTCTTAACTGTGTGCTTGAATGACTGAGCATCAAACTTGAGCTTAAAAAACATACAACAAAAACAACAAAAAATCCTATAGGCATCATAACACACAGCTTAATGAATCAATCTGACAAGCTATCAAACTGAAGGCTCGGGTACAACGTAACTGGTTAGAGATCTTGGCTGAGCACTTGGACAAAGTTTATGCTTCCTACCAGACGAGGGTCCACATATGAATACTAAACATCACAGTTACATATCGACGACCAGAAATCAAACAAATGATGCTTGACATAAAACATGAAAAAATAATAAACATCCACAAACATTATTGCAACACTCTCTATGAGAAAACAATATATCTAGCGAAGTAAAACAATAAAATGGAAACATCTCAAAGTAAAAACTACTTCAAATGCAAGTTTTGAGGCGTGACGTGAGGGCAGAAGGGGATATATTTGATACTCCATCAGCATGTGCCCATCAGAAGATATAAAAACAAAACAAACACTGTGTCCTAACCAGGCGCATAACCGCCACATTATCACAGCCAACCAGAACATGTCTGATGTTTAGCATAAAGCTATGTGGATAATTTTGGACCAATGAGATTTCACTGTGGGCGGGGCTACCCAGCGCATCGTCGCAGAGATAGGCTGCGAAAAAATGTCCTTTTGCGCGAAATACAAAATTTCTTTCCTTTTCATTCATTTTAATTTAATTTGATTTTAAAGCTTATTCTTTTATTTTGTTATTCTTTTATTTTGCAGTCCTTCCTTGCCATACTTAAACGATTATAAAAACAAAGTTAATTTTTAAAACTTTAAAAGAGTCTTTTAGTTTCCTTTTAGTTTGGGGTTGGTAAGATTTTTGTAATGTTTTAATTTTTTTATGCTTACTAAGGCTGCATTTACTTAATTAAAAATAAAGTAAAATATTGTGAAACAATTATTACATTTTTAAAGAACTAATTTCTATTGTAATTTATTCATTACTCCATTACTCCAGTCTTCAGTGTCACATGATCCTTCAGAAATAATTCTAATATGTTTATTTGCTGCTCAATAAACATTTATTCTATTATTACCAATGTTGAAACAGTGTTTCTGATTAATATATTTGTGGAATTTTTTTATTTTTATTTATTTTTTTAAATATAAAGTTCAAAAGAACTGCATTTATTTGAAATTGTATTATTTTGTTATATTATTATAATATATTTTTACTGTTACTTCCGGTCAATGTAATACATCTTTGCTAAATAAAAATATTAATTTCTTAGCAAAATCTTACTGACCCCAAACATTTCAATGGTAGGGTATATAAAAGTCTATATAAACTTTCCTTGTCTTTTTAATTGGTTTATTACAGAGCACATGGTTAGGACACAATGTGAATGATTGGCTAGCATATTAACGTTAAATTAAGCAGCAAAAAGACAAGCATTGGCCCACAGTTTTCTACACTTTCATTATCTCTTTACTGACAGGATGCCTGTAGCATAAGTGATTCCTATGGTAAGACAAACAGTGAAAAAGAAAGACAAAGCCAATTTTGATTTCCGGTGCATGTTGTTGCAGATATCCTCATGCAACTTGGGGCTGTTTCGAAACCCCAGAGTGTACGTGAGAATAAAAACCCCACAGATCTTCGTAGAACCTTGAACGAACGCTTAAATCAGAGTGTGGTGTGCAGTCGTGCTGCACGGCTTCCTTCGGTATCTACCAACGTGCTCAAAGCCAACATGCTATTCTCATTAAAAATGTGGAATTTACCCTCTCCCTCTCGCTTTCCCAACTCCCATCAAAATCCACAAGCACCTCAGTCTCTCCTACGCCTAACAAGACTCTCCTTCTCGAACCCTCCCAGGTTTCTGAACCAAGTCCAGCCTTCCATAAACAGACAACCTCTTCAGACCTGGTGTTTTATTTAATTTTAAACAAACTGTGCAGCCCAGTCTCCAACTGATTGAACGATACTTGGCTTTCCCCATAAAATATTCATTTAGTCTCCCTTTTATGACATATACAGCCTAAAATCAGTGACATCGCATTGATTGCAAGGTGACTAAAACGCATAGCTACGGTATGTACAGTAAATACGCTATATATAATTATATCCACTATCCAGAACAAAAGTTACTTATCTTTAAATGAAAACTTTGGTTCATTACCCCAGGCAAGTATCTTTAAATGTAAAAGATCTCATGCACGCTAAACGAGAAGCGTTTAAATAACGTTTAGGGCTAATGCTTAAACCTGGAACTTAAAAATAAAACCACACGAAACAACTCGGATGAAGATGTTCAACCTAGGAGCCAACTCTCTGACTAGCATCTGGTTCTAGAGGGTTTCCAGCCAAGTAAACTGTCGTAATATATGTAAGGCACTACGAGGTAACAATGATAAACCTAAGACTGTGGAGGAATACGTCGTACAGATGTGCTGAGCGCACACATGCACGCAAACGCACGACCGACTACCATGTTGAACATGCCTATGTTATTGTAACCACTTTGTGCAATCACATTGAAGGAGGAAAAACAAGAATCTATTGGTATAAGAAAGGTTCTTCATTGAATCAATGGGTGCAGACTGCTACATTCTACAAAGAGGGGCCCAGCTAATGTTCTACGGTATGACAAACATTTTTTTTTTCTAAATGTGAACACAAACAAAGAAAAGTCTATAAATACACTAGAAAGTTTTGTTGTCCTATTTCCAGAAGATTCCTCCAGGTGTTTTTGTCGGAGAGCGCGGCGGAGTATGCACAATACCGTTCGCCGCAAGTAATTTGGAAACGTTTAAGACAGTTCAAGGCCATCGTTATGTTTTTTTTTTTTTTCTTTGAAGAGCAGCAGATATCCGTATTTCACCTTATCCAAAAAAAATTCTCATAGGAATTCAAAACATCCACATCGTGACCTCGACTCAACAGTCGGTGAATGGTTTATAAAAAAAAAGGGGAAAGCAAACAAAATCTCCGCCGAACGAAACTGTCTCTCCCAAACGGCCTGTTGATGAGACCTTGTTGTAAAAGAAACTAACAAAAGCAAGAACTCCTTCTTCGACTTCTGTTTTAAAAGAAACAAAACCTCCAGATCTCAAAAGAAATTGTTAACTGGCCCTTTTGAGAGGGCAAAATAAAACTCATCTAAAAAGAAAGCGCTTCAGTACCCTTCCGTTCCCTCTGAGAGTACACTTCCTCTATCCATCAGCATCTTCATTGTCTTCAAGTTTAAGCATGAAAGGAACAAGGGGATGGGGTTAAGGGTTGATAGGCTTCAGCATGTCTCTCTGTCTCTAGGTGGGATGAGGGTAGAAATGGTAAGCAGCGATTGGCTGGGCTCCAGTGTTTCAGCTTTAGAGGTAAGGGTACTGGTTCATCTTGGTGGGGCTCAGCGGGTATCCAGTGTAGACAGTGGAGGCAGGAGAAGCACTGATGTAGGTCTGGTGCGCAAATTGGGCCTGGTACTGGCCGTGGTGCAGGGTGGGCGAGGGCAGCACGCGGTGGCCCATGCTGACAGGCACCTGGTGGACGATGCCCGGCGGGTAGCTGGCGTGCTGGACTGCGTGACGGGCCGAACCCTGCGAAGCGACCAGGTGGGCCACCGTGCCGGTGGAGCCCAGGGCTGTGGGGGCAGTGTAGGTGTAGAGGTGTGGTTGCCCGGGCAGATGAGGAGCGGCCAAGTGGGGATGAACGTTAGCTGTGTGAGTGGGGCTGTTGTGGAAGGAATACTGAGCCTGGGTGGCCATTGTGGGAGTGATGTAGGCCTGCTGACGCCGGTGACCTCCATTGCGCTCAACTGTCATGTGCTGCTGAGCCTACACAAGGTAATGTCATCATATTACTTTTGTGGATAAATATATGAACTATGAAACCAGATATGAAATGCTTGACTGAAATACCTGGCTGAGATTTAGAGGCTGCTGCTGAAAGGGGTGTGGCCCCGTGCGCTGCTGCCGGTATGATCCGCCTCCAGCCACGCCTCCCGACAAGTGGTTGTTGCCAGACAAGCCCCCATTGGAGATTTTGAACTTGTAGGTAGAGTTCTGGTGGTTCACCATGTCTGTTGGAATTAATATTTTTTTTTATAATTAACAACAATACAGCTGGCTGTATCCCAATTATTACAAGGCTACTTACTGAATGAAATAAATACATCTAAAAATTAATACATTTGTGTTGGACATATTGATTATTGTACTAAATAAATAAATTAGGAAATATTAGTGACATGTTAAAATGTTAAATAAATAAATACATTTGGAAAATTGTTGGAAATATGTATTATATTATGCAAAATAAATACATCAAATAAAAATAATAATAATAATAAAAATATATATATATATATATTTTTTTTGAAAATAAATAAATAAATAAATACATTTACATTTCTTTGGAAATAACATTGGAAATATTGACTGACTTATTGCAGAAAATAATAAGATTTAGATTTTTTTCTAAAATATTGGTTATATTGTGTTAAATAAAGGAATAAATTAAAATTATTTAGGATTTTTAAAAAAAAATTATATTGTGTTAAATAAATAAATAAATTCCTATGTAGGAATTATTTTGCCTGGAGCAATTTTTAGTTTAGCGGTCCCAAATGTATTTGACTGCAGAATGCTGTGGTTGACCAATTAGAATAAAGTATTTCTGCACGCTGCATAATAATGTTTTTAAAACAATAGTGCTCATTACACTTGAGCTTTCATTGTACTAAAATATTCTTCTGACAAATGTTAACAGATCGGAGTTGTTTGAATTACCTCTATAAATTGTTTTACTATCTATAGCTTTTGAAATGGCACATAAATCTGCTAAATAAATCAACACCGCATATCAGAGGCTGTCAGTGAATTGTCACTTTAAATTGATGCTTGATTCAGGCCCTGCCAGATGCCCCTTTTTCTCTGTCATCTTATCAGCCCTTCCCCTGTCTCACCAGGCAAGAGTCTATCACACTCTCCCAGATTCTCGCTGGTCTGGCTCTTCAGTGGGGGGATGATGATGGTGCGGGGGTTCCCGTTGCTGTAGTTGTCCAGGACAGCCCCTTTGGAATCGTAGCTGTTGGCGTTGGGGCCATTAGGCCGGGACTCCACAGCGTAAGGACTGGTATTGCTGGAGTCAGAGTCAGGGGAATCATGGACCGTCACGCAGCTGATGACATTCTTCCTCTGTTTAGATGACGTGCTGTGAGAAGGCAAAACAGGCTCATTGCAAATAAAAACTATATAAAATGCAAGTGAAGTTATTCAAGCATTGTTTTGTGTAATGATGCTTCACAATGTAATATTTATCCAACTCCCAAGACCATCAAATTCATTTCCAAAGCATTATCTGGCATTTTCCCTGAGCTGAATAGACATATTAATGTTTTTTTTTTTTTTTAAAGATCAACAAATGTCGCTGGTCTTATTGTGCACGATTTGTCAGTTATTCCACAGATTTTTTTCATCAAAATTTAATAACTTTCTTCACCTCTGAAATGATTTTGACAACCAAGCCCGCATAGGGAGAGAAAAATGTTAACCAATATTATTCCCCTAACAAAAAAACAATCAAATCCTGAAGGATATAATAAAGTCCTGTTCTAAATCATTTCCCACGTTCGCTCAAAAATACGTCATATTACAGAACTAACGTGTATCGCTCGTCCCATTTTTCTGACCTGGTGTTAGTGGGCTGTTTGAGGTCGTCCTCCTCATCTGTGTCACTGCTGATGGTGATGATGCTGACAGCGGGGCTGGGAGTGTCGGGGATGACGATGGTTTGACGCGGCGGGTTGTGTTGACCGTGGTGGTCTCGAGTGGTGCTACATGCCTGCTCGCCTCCCCATCCCCCTCCTCCACCACCTCCGCAGGTCTGAGATGGGGCACAGGTTGAAGACGGGCCGTTCTGAACCACAGCACACCGAGGAGGGGTGTTCTCCTTCACTCGTTTGGAGCGCTGTGGTGACGTCACCGGCTGGGTGGAGGGCACGTCGTATGCTGACATGTTCCTAAGAAAGAATGAAATTCATTTCAGACATAAAAATAATGTTTTTTAACATTATACCATGGCCTTCATTGAGGAACCATTTAAATACCAACATTTATGAATATTGTGGTTTCTGACCTGTTGTTCATCTGGTGCTGCTTATTCTTTTTGGAGGAGGAGCTGTTGTTTGATGGTTGTCTCATGACATGAGCCACACCCACATTGAGAGGTTGCTGAGAGGGCAGGGTGACGTGACCTGCCAGTAAGGCTGGCTGTTGCATAATGGGATTGTAATGGCTGCCATGGGGATGTGAATTCCTGAAACAAAACCAGCATAATTGAAGCATGCCCTATAAAGAGTACACATGTTTTTGAAAGAAGTCTCTTAAGCTCACCAAGGCTGCATTTATAAGATCACAAATACAGTAAAACAGAGTATTATTATGAAATATTATTGCAAATTTAAAAATGTCTGTTTCTATTATAAAATATTTTAAAGTGCAATTTATTCCTGTGATGTTAAAGCTGAATTTTCAGCATCATTACTCCAGTCTTCAGTGTCACATGATCCTTTAGATAGATAGATTCTAATATGCTGATTTGCTGCTCAAGAAACATATTTACTATCACTTTAATGCGTCCTTTCTGAATAAGTATTAATTTCTTTAAAAAAAGATTCCTGACAACAAACTTTTGAACAGTAGTGTATATTAATCTATATTAATATTAATCTAAAATAATCTGTTTAATCAGTAACTTTGTCTTGTTTTCCAAATAAAAACTTCTAAACATTCTTTCAGCAAGACAAATTTACTTGCTTTTAAAATTAAATTTTTTTACTAAATACAAAATATTGCTTGGTATTTAGTACATCCCATTTTTGCTTTTGCTTTAGATACCTAAAAATAGTAAAGCATTTTAATATATTAATCATTTATTCAAGATACATTCTCAAATATTTTTTTTTTTTTTAGCATTTTATGATATTTTGCTTTTTATATGAATTTACTGTAGGCCTACCTTGTTTTAAGAAAATGTTGAAATATTTTAATGTCACATCAAACAAACATAATGATTAAAAATAGGATTTTTGTAGTGTACAAAGCTCTGCTGGAGAACAAAAATCATTCTACAGATAAAACAGATTTCAGAGGCAATGGTCACCAACAATTTTTTTCAAAATAATTTGATACTATAGCACTACTCAGAATTAAATTATACTTTTAGTTACTTTTTTAGTAACTAGAATTTAGATATCTGTACCATCTTCCTCAATCCTAAAACTACACCTGTATATAACTGAAGAATAAATGCAATGCAACATTTGGCCAGAGGGGGCAGCAGTGACTGCAGCAAATAGCAGAAGAGCAGAGAACAGCAATAGATCTCAGAGGAGGATCTCTGCAGTAAAAGTGCGACACTTTTCCAACCGGACTGGGACTAACGACCCCTCCGGGCTGAGCTTAAGGCGCTGATGTGATGATCTGCAGATATCAGCACACATTCATCTGTAATACATTCACATCCTGCAGGTCAGCACGACCTGACTCCATTACCCTGACCTAGCCATAGACACGCTCCTGCACTCACTGTTCTAATACAAGAAACCAACATGAATTCTAAACGAATCCAGAATATAATGAGACTCAGTTTTAAAATATTCTCTTCCTTCATTCCAAATGAATTATTCAAAGGCATGTTGGCTTTGTAGGTGCATTTGCAGACTAAGCAACCTAGATAATTCAATCTGCTTAGTTAATAATCTAGGAGATTATTAAAACCCAGTGTTGCGGTACTGAACTACCGTGAAATATATGGATCACCAGTCATGATATCGTAAAACAGATGGGTTGAGTTCCACATGACCTGTTTATAATCAGCACAGTATAAGTTGTGTTTTCGTGAGGATATAATTGGTTTTGAAATACTAATGGAATCCCTATTAAACATGATGAAATTTGACCAGATCTGCTCAGCTAAATAAAAGAAATGAAAAATAAAAGCTTCTGTGGCACCAACATCTCAACGAAACAGAGTGAAACAGTTGGGTTCCAGAAGTAAAAATCACATTTTCTCCACAGGGAATTGATTTTGAACGGTAACTTATAAACCTTAAAAGACAGGCCAACTCTGAGCTACAAGGTTGTTAATCAATGGTAAATGCTTTTGTTGAAGTATTCAGCCTGCATTATTTAGAATGATTTTTTAAAATAACAATGTTCAACACTGGAATTCTTGGTGAAAAACAACATTACCTATTATTTTGCAGAGAAATCTCCACCAATCAGATAATTGGGACAATCACATTTTTAACACTTTAGCACCCACCCACTCCAATGAAATATTGTGAATTACATGATAGTCTCCCTACTAAAATATTTACTTGTTTAAAATATTTCCATATTTTGAAAAAAACATGAAAATATGCATATGTATATTTTGTAATAAACAAATCTCTTTCTCCCTCTCTCTCTCTATATATATATGTATATATAAATAAATATAAATCAACATCAAAGTTTTATATTTCTCCATAATTTTTAATAAATGTGCAGTGCATCATGGGATTGTAGTTCTTTCCCTCATTAAAGCCATTAAGTACACAGTGTTGTACCTTTGTCTTTTTGTCTAATCTTGAAACTTTGTTGTAATGTTGTAATTCACCTCGTAGCTGGTTGGTTTGGTTCATGTCTTAAAACTCTTTACGAATATATACGGAGATTTTTTTTTTAATCCCTATGTAAAAAATGAATGTGGAAAATACTTAAAGGTTTTCTACCAAAGGAAGATATTTGGAAGAATGTTTGTAACTAAGCAGATCACGGCAGCCATTGACTACCATAGTGGGAAAAAAATACTATGGTAATCAATGGCTGCCGAGATCTGCTTAGTTACAAACATCCTTTCAAATATCTTCCTTTGTGTTCAGCGGAAGAAAGAAATTCATACAGGTTTGAAACAACTTGAGGGTGACTAAATGATGACAGAATTTTCCTTTTTGGGTGAACTATCCCTTTAAAGAATCAAGGCAGCTGAAAAAGTGGGCGGGCACTGTTGCAATCTATTGAAAAAATGGTGGTTTCTTGAACACCCCATTTGCTAATGGTCAGGCAAAAGGGCAGTCAAAATGATATAGTGGCAACTCACCTCCAGTTGGCCAGAGGCTGCGAGCTGGTCATGGAGTCGGGGATGACGGTGGCGTGTTGCACTGAAGTGTGTGTGAGCTGCTGCCACGCTGGTGGAAGGAGAATCTGTTGAGTACCAGACGGCCAGGCCTGCTGCAAGGTCAGGATGGAAGGAAAACAGAGGGTTAGCACCAAGGAAGTGAGGTACATCTCCAGCAGAAGGTCAAAAACCTACAGATAGTAGAGCTTGTGTGATCCAATATAGTTGGACACTGCAGTCGGGTAGGATATGACGGCAACTAGCAACCAACAGCACACGGACTCAGTGACCTCGTGCTATTTAATTGCTGTCAGTGTAAAGACCCCGTAACCCGGCACATCAAATCGCAGGGTTGCGGTGCAGCTAAACAGGCCAGGGTACTGCACCCACATATTTAGAGAGAGGAGAAAAAGGATATTGCTATTTAGAGAAATGACCGCTAGTAAGAGATAAACTGTGCCAAACAACCACCAAAGGAAAGGGGTCATTTAAGACACAGAAGCGTCAGCGTTTGGGCCTAGAGACATCACACACTGCAAAAAATGATTTCCTTACTTTGTATTTTTGTCATGTTTTCCAGTACAGATATTTAGATATATCAAGATACATTTACTGGAGATGCACAATGATTTAATATATTCAATTTAGTTTTCTAAAAAAACATTTTTTATCAAATTGAGTTTGTGCTTAAAACAAGAAAAATATGGGGTCAGAAAAATAAACTTAAATAGAGGAAAGAAAATACTTTTTTGACCCCATATATTTCTTGTTTTAAGCATAAACTCACTTAATTTTGATTTATTTTTCATAAAGTAATTTTGCTTCTCATGTAAATGTATGGTGATTTAAATTGTTTAGATATTTGTACTGGAAAACACAAAAATACTAAGTAAGAAAATATTTTTTTGCAGTGTAAAATTGTTTTAACAAAATATATACAGAAGAGATACATTATAACCAATTTTATAACGCATCCATCTTTTATACTAATTATTCTCTTGGTCTGAAAATGAAGATGTGAGCAGGATGGCTTTGAAGAAGCAAATTATGGACAACATAAAAGAGCTCCCTGTGGAATATCAAAAAGATTGTGCCACTTTCATTGGAACTTCATTCATTTCTCTCCCTCGATTCCTTGGCACCAGTATCTAGATGAGGGCCTGAGATCGGGCCCTGCATACTGCGTACGGCCTTGGCTCCTGCCTATAAAAAAGATAAGACCCTGCCTTAATAAAGAGATGTGGCATCTCCCAGGCAGTGTGCTGATGTGCTAGACATTTTCCAAATCAGCTCTGACTTTAATTAAATTCAGAGGCCCCATTCAGAGGCTTTGTAAGGAGCTGTTTTGTATGGCGGGTGAGGAGAGCGAGGAGTGCCAGGCATAATTTGCCCAGAGACGTGAGCTTGAAGAAGAGTGCCTGCAGCTCTAATAGTTTAATGCAGCTTTATTGATTAGCAGTTTAATGTACAACTAATGAATTGTTTCTTTAATACCCTTTGCACATCTATTTACCGGCCCATCTATATGGGCCACAGCACTTGCACAAAAGGAGGAGTGATAGGGAAAAAAGTGGAAAAAAAATGCTTTTACGATGTTTGAAAGGCTGTGATAGCACATTTAGCATTGTGAGAGGTGTGAATCTGGGCATTTTTCAGGAATTCTGGCAATTTAAGGTCAACTTTATCACAAGAGTGCATGGGATTGGTATTATTTGAGCGTTAACAAAGTGTCACTGTCATTTGTTTTATTTTTGAAGTGCTTTAATAATAATATATATAAATATACAGCTTACAGTGTATATAAATTACAGCTAAACTGAGAGAAACTGGAAAGTTTTTTATTTGACACTTACTTTGCCTAAAAGTGTATACTTTGAGTATGTGTCAACACCTCTACATTCTTCCACCCATGACACAAATAATTTCATCAGAACCATGTCCCCAAAGCCCTTTGCCTACATTCCTGACACTTTGCATCCTAATTTCTCACTTTGGGTTGGGTTGTGTAATTGTGCCGTCTGGCCTGGAACGCTAACCCAGATAAGAGTAGAGTTTTCCATGCAAGGCCATCTCTGCGACTACCCCCCATAACAGCTTTTCTGCCCTTGCGGGGTGAAAGCCTTTTGTCACCCCCAGGGCTCAGAAAGCACCGCCGCTCTCTCGCCAATTGTTTTCGCATTTTCTGCATTCCTGTTCCAGATAAAAGCTGAGGCCTTCTAGAATCCCGCTCCACTGGCACCAGGAGCGATGTGGTCTAGCTGATTGGGTTGAAGGGGGGAGAATGGGTGGTTGAGGCCCTGGAGAAATGATGAACAAGTATCCCCAATCTCTCTGGAGAAACTGCCTTTCCCAATGCAGTGCTCCGATTATCACCCGTGGACTTTATGCACAGGCTTTCCTAAACGTGAGGAGCAATAAAGACGCAGTAAAGCACTTAAGCAATAGAGCACCGCCATGAAACAGCGACACAAGCAAAGCTCAGCAATACTGAAAAATTTAAAAACTGTAGACGAATTACAATTAGCTCAACAGTTGTGAACCTCGACACCCTGCCTCACAGCTTTCCCAGCATCCGTAGACGTCATTTAAAGGAATAGTTCACCTAAAACAAAATACAAAATCTGCATCATTTAGTCACTGCCATGTTGTTTGAAACTTTATTTTATTTTTTTCTGTGGAATAAAGCTGAATGGAGAGTCATATCATAAGAGTGGTACATATGACGTGTGTGCCATATTTCAAGTTTTCTAAAGTCATATTATAGCTTTGTGTGATAGACAGATCAAAATTTAGATCTGATTCAAAACAATAATTCATTCACAAATTGGGTATTGCTACTTCTTTCATGAACTCTCATGAACATTCCAGGGACACCTAGAATGGATATCAAGAGCTTCAGTAAATATCATCTTAAATTTCATTCTATTCCTCACACAACGCTTCAGAATATTGTAAAATAGCACATAGCACAAACACTTTTCTTTATTCTTTATTTTGTCATTTTGGAGCTTCACAGCCCCTGTCTTCATTCACTTTCATTAAAGGTGCAGTGTGTAGTATTTATGAGGATCTACTGACAGAAATGCAATATACATAACCATGTTTTCAGTGGAGTATAAAGACCTTAAATAATGTACCGTTATGTTTTTATTACCTTAGAATGAGCCATTTCTATCTGCATACACCGCGGATCCCCTTACAGTGAAATCGCCATTTTGCGGCACCATGTTTCTACAGTAGCCCTAAACGGACAAACTGCTGTACAGAGCACTAGCTATTCTCTGCTCTCTCCGACGACATAATTTTTTGTCCTGTGTCTGCCTCTGTAGCTTCTCTATGTGCTCAGAAAGGGAGGGGTGAACGTTGGGGGGTGCAATTCACAACCTCGCCGTTAGATGCCACTAAAATTCACACACTGCACCTTTAAATTTAAAATTGTGGCCAGAATATTACTCAAAATTTCATGTTTTCACGTTTCAAATTTTATGTTTTACAGAAGAAAGAAAGTCACACAGGTTTAAAACGACATGAGTGTGAGTAAATTATTTTCATTTTTGGCTGAACTATTCCTTTAAGCAGAAGAGTATAGTCTTCAAACAGCAGCAAGAGCTCAGCTCAGCAATACTGAAAAATGTTGAGGATAAATTACAAATTAGCTAAACGTCTCTGAACCTCGCCACCCTGTCTCAAATTTAAAAGCCGTCTGGGCCCTTCCTTGCGGCTCCAGAGGGTAGACAAATCCCTCAGCATTCACAGACCTCATTTAAAGCCAACCTCACGCTTGCTCATCAAAGCGTGACTTCCTCTAACTCCAGGAAAGGAGCAGAGTTCCCTGGATCTTAGTGGGAGCAGGAAAGCAAACCATCATTGGGGTAAAATCTCTGGCAGGGGAAAGGCAGGTCACTCCAGTTGATACAGCAGAGCATACTCAGATAAATCCACCCCGGCTTCAATTAATCTATTTGCCATGACATGAGAGTGTCTTCTTGATTTTGTTAAAGGGAAAGTGAATTATACTTTTATCATTAAAACAAAGTAGGTCATGCTAATTGCTCTTCGTTGGAGCCAAACTTGGATGTAATTGAGAATTTGGGAAAGGCTGAGGGGTGTAATTAGTTTAGAAAATGTGGCATTGTATTGCTATGGCAATGGGGGCAATTTCTGGCTATACCTGTGTCAGAAGGCCTGGCTGGATCTGTAGAGGCTGGGCACCAGGGGCCTGTGTTACTATGGGAACTGCATTCTCCATCCGCACAGAGTAACCAGTGTGTTTAGAGGGTGAGGCTTGCAAACCTGGGAAGAAATAACAAGGTAAACATAATTTAATCAAAAATTAAACTTCTGTCATTATTTACTCATTTTGAAACTTTACTGTATGATCTTCCAAAACAACGACCACATAAAACACCACATCATAAAAGTAGCCCATTCAACTACACTACCGTTTAAAAGTTTTTAAAATAACTCCCTTAAATTGTGCAGTGTATTTTCTAGCCGTATGATAACTTTGTGTGAGAAACTGACTGAAATTTCCATTTTTCATCCTTGAATCTGGAAGGGTCAGTGGAATATCATCAGTGTATAACAACTTAAATATTAGTCTGTTCATCACATAAATCTATTGTATAGCTTAAGAGGCCTTGGAATGTAGTGCACCAGTTGTGTGGACCACTTTTTTGATACTTTAATGTTGTTTTTTGTCCTATTTGTCTAATGTACAGTTACTATAAACTGCCGTTATTTGGAAAAAAACAGAAAAAGATAACAGCAAACAAGTTCAGAAAGTTATTAGGGTAAGTAAATAATGCAGAATTGTATTTTTTGTGGGAATTAGTACTTTAACATAATATACGGTAACACTTTATTTTGATGGTCCCTTTTGAACATTCTTCTGACTATAAGTCATTTTTGCAACTACATGTCAACTCTCATTAGAGTATTAGTGAACTTTCTGCTTAAGATCTACTAGCTCTTTATTGTTATTATCCTCCAACAGACATTCTACTGACTATAAGTAAGTTTGCAACTACAAGTCAACTTATTCTAACCCTAACCCTACCAGTCTACTAATATTCGACTAACACTCCATTGAGAGTTAGAAGACATGTAGGTGCAATGTTACATATAGTCAACAGAATATGTTATGGGACCATCAAAATAATGTGAAACCTAATATACTGTATGTAACTTAGCCAAAGATATATCAGGAACATTCAGGGTTTTATATAAACTAAAACAGTTCTTACCTTGGAAGCCAGGTGGGCAGACGATGAGGGCCTGCTGGAAGGGATCTGGTCGGGCGGCGCAGAGTTGTGGCGCACCGGGCTGGAGGGGCATGGTCCTGGGGGCCACGGCAGCCATGGGGGCAGCAGAAGGCTGGTAGAGTGCAGATTGGTAATTTAGTATGGAGACATCAGGATTGGTAAGGGAAAGGGTGGCACTGGTGGAAGAGGGAGCCAGGTTGGTGGCCTAAAGGAACCGATGGGATCAAACAAACAAACAAACAAACAAAGACAAACAAACAAAAGCATGAGGAAGTGGGTGTGGGGATTGGGTGGAACAACGATGAGAGGGAAAATTTCAAAGAATAGCAAATGATGAACATAAACTCCTTAAAATATTTCTCAATATGCAGGATGGATGTACAAAAAAAAAATGCTGATGAAAACTGCAGGCACAGGAAGCATGCTTGATGTCAAGTAATTTCTTAGAGCGAATACCACAACCCTATTCTACAATATTAACAAAATCTCTCTATTAGATGTGCAGACAGCGTTAGGGTTCAGGCATGTTCTATAAATTGACTTATTGAGCGTGAGGGAAGAGGAAAGAGGAGGTGAGAGAGCTTCAATCAATGCTCTTGTGTTACTGTCTCCATCAATGCTAGGACCCTCCAACTCATTGAATTTGCTCAGTCTCATTAGCAGCAGATAATGATCCCTCTTCTCGCTAAAGCTATGATTAAATATACACACAGATCTAACTGGTGAGGGGAGAGAAAATCTGTTCTTCAAAGCCTCTGCTCTAGATTTCCCCTCCAGTGCTTTTTAATCCGGCCTGACTGCAGCACATTCATCTGTTTATTCATCTATCAATGTGGAATTTGCGCCGTCTAGGAGGTTTGATGAACGAGGGAACTCCCACTCCTCCATCTAGAATGGTGAACTGAATGTGCTTCTCAAAAGAATTGTATGGGTCCTTCCATCATAGTCACTCTCTCTCTATAATGAAAACACAAGCCAAAAATATAGCCAGAAGTAAAAATATGAGTGCGGTAACATCACCAGAGAGAGTAAATGGCTGCTCAATACAAAAAAGAGGGTCCGAGCCTTGGCTTAGCAGTAAGTGCACATTCCCCAGCATCAATATTTCGAGCTTTGGAGCTCATTTGGAAAATTAGTTGGCCAGGCTTAAACCCACAAGATTCCATGTGCCTGTTCTGAACTTCCAAAACCCCCAAAAATTATCTGAGATATGGCGTAGCGGTCGGCACACATGCTCAGCCAATATGTTGAGCCATGGTGCTAATATGAGAAATGTGGGTTTGAGTCTGGCCTGTTCAGAACTTCCAAAATGAAAAATCATGGTCCGAACTGTGGCTTAGTGGTCTGCATACATGCTTCAGCATAAATATTTTAAGCCTTGTAGCTAATGTGGGAAATTGGGTTTGAGTCTGTCCTACTCAGGATCTCATATGCTTGTTTAACATAAAACATAAAAAATATGGTCCAAGCTATGGCTTAGTGGTATGCAGGTATGCTCAGACATCAAAATGTTGTTTTCACATGTCTTCCTGTACTATCTCAGTAAATAAAAAGTCACAAAAATTCCCCAAAAAAAGCATGAGGTCAAGGGTCAAGTCTGAATAGATCATGTTTAGATGGTAACCCTCTTCACATGCCGCATTTGTAAACTATTTCTCGTCAACCAACCCTATCTGTAAGGAGGTAGAAGATAGGTTTATCATTAGACATGACCATCCAAGTACATTTCCATGTAAAATGCCTGTCATTTCTTCCAAGATAGGGGCGAAAACAAAATATTAGACAAAAAAGATGTACTTAAACTCTGGTGCAACATCAAAACCTGTTCATTTCCTGGAGGCTAGCGTTATTTACTTTCAACTGTTACTAAAGCAATACCGTTTCATCTCATATCACTGCTAGTAATTATAGACTATTCATTAAGGTTTGTATGGGGAGAATTTAGTACAGAGCTTTTCATTTTTCATTTTCCCTGTTTAGCAAGGCCGACGAGCACCAAGGGAGAGAGTTAATCAATACGCCGCCATGGCATTCATCACACAAAATAAACACTTCACCCTCACAGCTGGCTAATGCTACACAAGCTTTCCCTTCGAACACACTGAATGCCCTACACAATGTTTTTCTCATGACGTTACAGAGAGGCCGGAATGCTATAACATTACAGCTGTATGACTTTTTGACTTCAGACATGTTTATACGAAGGGGAAAGTCGCATTTTGAGCCGATCAAAGAACTCAAAATGAAGGCATTATGGGATTCGTGCCTGGCCCACTGTCAGCAGTTTAGACAAACGCTCCCTGGTGAAGCTAAACTGCACTGAGGCAAAACAGGAGGAAACAAAAGAAGAGAAGGAAACAAAGTGGTGCAATCTTTAAGGCTGCAAAGTATTAAAATGCAAGCAAAGCAGGAAGTAGAGGCTGTCATGTTGTTAATCAGCACATTGTGACAGAGGGCTGCAAGGCTGGAAACACACACACATACAGACAGCCTAAATGGCCCATGATATGACTGGTGTTCTGTCCACTGAAGGAAGTCATCCGATACTGTTAGTGGTCAATGGGCCAATGCTACACTAATTTCTTTGGATTGTCCCACTGCAAATGAGTCTGTGCATGTAATGCAATTAATTATCTGCAGCTTTAAGGGAATCGAAACTGAACTAGGGATCGGCAAGGGTTTAGGTAGCAACTGAATTCAAATAAAGTTTTTTGTCACATATAGCTTGTTGTTGTGTTTGTTCTGACGTGGCTGTAGTTGTGAGGTTGAAATATAAGTTAGCAATTTTTTATGATGTGCTCAAAAAAGAAACAAAAAAATCTTGTCTCTATTTCAATTAAAAAAATCGAATTACATAATTTAGCTTGTTTGAAGCACAAAATAAAATTTTATTTTATAATTTTACTAGTTATTAATTATAATGAATAATTATTTACAACATATAAAGATTTAATAATTTAAATATTTATGAACGTATAATGTATTATATTATCTGGCTTCTCAAATGCATTTATCTTGTTTAAATATGTTTTTAAAGATTTTTTTTTACTGGAGATTAATATTTTTTCAAATGTTTGTTTTTATTTACTTATATAAATATTTAAATAATTTTTCAATATTTATGATCTTATCATTTATTTAATTATATTTATTACAGTCTAGTTTAAGGATGTTTTAAGGATATAAATGCTGGAAATCAAGACAAAAATACAAATGTATAAAAATGTATTATTTACAAATTACAAATAATTTAATAATTTAAGTATTTATGATATCATAATTTATTCAATTATTTATTATCTTCATTCTTGAGTACAT
The DNA here is from genome assembly GCA_039654625.1 of Rhinogobio ventralis. NCBI lineage: Eukaryota > Metazoa > Chordata > Actinopteri > Cypriniformes > Gobionidae > Rhinogobio > Rhinogobio ventralis. The sequence goes on along the minus strand of CM077206.1, from coordinate 14,739,111 downwards.
TTATTTTGAATATTTATTGCGGTGTATTAACTTATTTTCATCTGAATTTTTCAGCTCATAGGGTCATTTTTAGTCATTTTGACCCAGCTAGCTCATAAACTTATACCACCAACAACAACAAACTTGATTTTTGGTTTACATATCATAATTTTGTTTAAGAACAATAAAAGGTAATGGGAAGTCACTAGTTAGATGTAAATGTGTGTGTGTGTGGATACTGACCTGGCTATGCACAGTGTTAAGCTGGTTGTTGAAGGTCATGGTGAGATTGGTGGAGGTGCTGGGGGCTACATGTGTTATAAAGGGCGTCTTGCTCTGATTGACTGTGTCGTACATGTTCACCCGACGCTTGCAAATCTCCATGTTCTGGAAGCAGGATTTGACGCTGCAGAAACAAAAATGGCATAATCAGCGATCTAAACACAATGACATATTTGATAAAACTACATAACCTTTACAACTCATAACCCAACTCAAAAAGTTTTCTGTCGGTGTAGTTGAACTTACTGTGTGCTGTGTGGGAAGTCCAGCAAGTGTGTCATTGTGACAAAAGGGTGGTTGAGTGTCTCTATGGGCGTTATTCTCTTGTCTGCGTCGATGGTCAGCATCTTGGTCAGCAGGTCAATAAACTCCCTCCTGTCTGCCTTCTCTGCCAGCATGTCGCTGCCCTCCAAGTCTGTGGTCATATTCACCTGCACACAACAAAAGAGAAAAAAAATTTTAGAAATGAGAGAGAAAGAGAGAAACACATTGACTGACATACAGAGACCTACAAGTACTTTAGGGATCCTCAAACATGGTTAACAAGCTCTTGCATTCTTTTTATGATGTAACACATCACCATGCCCACATGGAATCTGTGCCCACTGAATTCCTCAAAAAAAGAAATTCCCAAAAAAATTACATTGAATTTCACATTGTAGAATAACAACCACCATGTTCAGCCTCTTGCTTGTTCATTTAAGAAATATTTTGGCTAATTTAATCATGCTTTTAGTTAGCAATAAAAGTGTAGTGCACTCAGCTTCATTTAATGCATTTTATAATTTCCCCCAAAAAAATCTACACAGAAATTGCAGGAAAAAATGTTTAACACTGTAATGCTTTAATGCAAAATTACAAAAGTTGCTTATTTCGGTAATACTTGTAAATGCACTGGACAGTGCAAATCCATGAATTAAGGAAGTCGAGAAAATTAGCAACCATAATTGCAGAATAAATCATCTCAAGTTCAATGCAAGCCTGGGTGTTCTCAAATGTTGGAATCTTTCAGCTGTATCTTCTGATCCAGCTTACATCTTACAGCTTTTGTAAATAATGCATGTGAGTATTTGTGTGTAAATAACTCTCATGTTCCACAGTGCTTGACGTGTACGGCTCTATTTATATACACAGGTCTGTCAGTCAAAAAGTGTGAGGGTTTCTCAGAGGGCAGCAATAACCTTTCTGATATTCCCCAATATTTGCCCTCAAATTTACAGCTATTTACAGACCGTCTTAGAAATGCTTCAGATGCCTGATATTCCCGTCTGTCTGAGGAAATAAATTCTGATATACATATACATAAACACACTATATTGCCAAAAGTTTTGGGATTCCTGCCTTTACATGCACATGAACTTTAAATGACATCCCATTCTTAATCGGTAGGGTTTAATATGGAGTTGGCCCACCCTTTGCAGATATAACAGCTTCAACTCTTCTGGGAAGGCTTTTCACAAGGTTTAGGAGTGTGTTTATGGGAATTTTTGTAAATTTTTCTAGAAGCGCATTTGTGAGGTCAGGCACTGATGTTGGACGTGAAGGCCTGGCTCGCAGTCTCCACTCTAATTCATCCCAAAGGTGTTCTATCCACAAAGTTGGGAGCATGAAATTGTCCAAAATGTCATGGTATGCTGAAGCATTAAGAGTTCCTTTCACTGGAACTAAGGGGCTAAGCCCAACCCCTGAAAAACAACCCCACACCATAATCCCCCCTCCACCAAACTTTACACTTGGCACAATGCAGTCAGGCAAGTACCGTTCTCCTGGCAACCACCAAACCCAGACTCGTCCACCAGATTGCCAGACAGAGAAGTGCGATTTGTCACTACAGCGAACACGTCTCCACTGCTCTAGAGTCCAGTGGCGGTGTGCTTTACACCACTGCATCCGACGCTTTGCATTGCACTTGGTAAGGCTTGGATGCAGCTGCTCGGCCATGGAAACCCATTCCATGAAGCTCTCCACACACTGTTCTTGAGCTAATCTGAAGGCCACACGAAGTTTGGAGGTCTGTAGCTGTTGACTCTGCAGAAAGTTGGCGACTTCTGTGCACTGTGCACCTCAGCATGCGCTGACCCCGCTCTGTGATTTTACGTGGCCTGCCACTTCGTGGCTGAGTTGCTGTTGTTCCCAATTGCTTTCACTTTGTTATAATACCACTAACAGTTGACTGTGGAATATTTAGTAGTGAGGAAATTTCACGAATGGATTACTGCACAGGTGGCAACCTATCACGGTACCACACTTGAATTCACTGAGATCCTCAGAGCGACCCATTCTTTCACAAATGTTTGTAGAAGCAGTCTGCATGCCTAGGTGCTTGATTTTATACACCTGTGGCCATGGAAGTGATGGAACACCTGAATTCAATGATTTGGAGGTGTGTCCCAATACTTTTGGCAATATACACTCACCTAAAGGATTATTAGGAACACCATACTAATACTGTGTTTGACCCCCTTTCGCCTTCAGAACTGCCTTAATTCTACGTGGCATTGATTCAACAAGGTGCTGAAAGCATTCTTTAGAAATGTTGGCCCATATTGATAGGATAGCATCTTGCAGTTGATGGAGATTTGTGGGATGCACATCCAGGGCACGAAGCTCCCGTTCCACCACATCCCAAAGATGCTCTATTGGGTTGAGATCTGGTGACTGTGGGGGCCATTTTAGTACAGTGAACTCATTGTCATGTTCAAGAAACCAATTTGAAATAATTCGAGCTTTGTGACATGGTGCATTATCCTGCTGGAAGTAGCCATCAGAGGATGCTCAGAAACAATGCTCAGGTAGGCCGTGGCATTTAAACGATGCCCAATTGGCACTAAGGGGCCTAAAGTGTGCCAAGAAAACATCCCCCACACCATTACACCACCACCACCAGCCTGCACAGTGGTAACAAGGCATGATGGATCCATGTTCTTATTCTGTTTACGCCAAATTCTGACTCTACCATCTGAATGTCTCAACAGAAATCGAGACTCATCAGACCAGGCAACATTTTTCCAGTCTTCAACTGTCCAATTTTGGTGAGCTCGTGCAAACTGTAGCCTCTTTTTCCTATTTGTAGTGGAGATGAGTGGTACCCGGTGGGGTCTTCTGCTGTTGTAGCCCATCCGCCTCAAGGTTGTGCGTGTTGTGGCTTTACAAATGCTTTGCTGCATACCTCGGTTGTAACGAGTGGTTATTTCAGTCAAAGTTGCTCTTCTATCAGCTTGAATCAGTCGGCCCATTCTCCTCTGACCTCTAGCATCAACAAGGCATTTTCGCCCACAGGACTGCCGCATACTGGATGTTTTTCCCTTTTCACACCATTCTTTGTAAACTCTAGAAATGGTTGTGCGTGAAAATCCCAGTAACTGAGCAGATTGTGAAATACTCAGACCGGCCCGTCTGGCACCAACAACCATGCCACACTCAAAATTGCTTAAATCACCTTTCTTTCCCATTCTGACATTCAGTTTGGAGTTCAGGAGATTGTCTTGACCAGGACCACACCCCTAAATGCATTGAAGCAACTGCCATGTGATTGGTTGATTAGATAATTGCATTAATGAGAAATTGAACAGGTGTTCCTAATAATCCTTTAGGTGAGTGTAGTATATAGTGTATATACACACACCAAATATATGAATAAAATTATATGATGTTATATATACTGTATGTAATTAAATATGATATTATTAAAAGATAATATAACTATAATATAATATAATATAGTATAAGTATATATATTATAAGTTATATTATAAATAAACAAAATTTTAATCTATACATACAAAGCATATAAAAAGAAGCAAATATAAATGAAGAAGATTTATAGAGATTTATTATATTTTAATATGACCTCCATACAGTACAACAAATAAAAGTTGAAATCTGTAAATCAACCCCTGGGACATAAAAGTGCCTGTATTTGAAGAAACACGCTTTTATTGTCTGATAGGGCTGTTTTGCCAGAGGTGAAAAGCAGTGCAGCAGAGCTTTTTTTATTGGGAATCCCTGACAGAGATGGCTAACGGATTTTTCATACCGCCATGCTGTTTATCCGTGGCCTAACCACCCCGAGCTATCAGATAAACCGCCAGTCACCAGCACAAATCAGAGTCCTCTTTTATGCATGCTATTTTAGTCCTGCTTTGTCTCTCTCTCTCTCTGTTTCCATCACCCTGCTGCATGATAAAGAAATAATCTTTGACACGAGAGGAAAAATAATAGAATATGAATATGAACCACAAGCGAGGGTAGTGCCTGCATAGCTGCCGTACACAAATCCTGCAAAAACAGTTATGCACGCACATTTAGTGAACTGCCTCTTGAAGATGATGAAACCGAGAACAATCATTCTTCTTGCTCTCCATTTCACATCTGACTGTCATATTTAAATCGGTTGAAATCACAAGCGCCTTATTCTCTGAGTACAACAATTTAAAGACAGGTGCACATCATGGAGACAGCAGTGCAGATGTTCCTCATACAAACTGGCAGTGCTGCAACAGCGGAAACTGAACAAACACACACAGACACACACACTGTTTGGATGTTCTAAAGTCATATTCTAGGTTATAAAAATGTCTTTAGCCTCTAAACTGTTGCGTTAAGGTGGCTTATTAAATAAATAAATTAATTAATTAAATTTTTATTTTTCATTTTGTATCATATTTTGTATAATTATTATTATATAATATATTATATAGTATAATAATTATTATTCATAAATAATATAATATAATATATAATTATAATTATTATTTTGTTAATTTGATTTCAAATTGTTTTATTTTATTATTATTTACTACTACTACTACTACTAATAATAATAATAATAATGAATATTAATTTGTTTATTTGATTTCATGTTTGTTTTGTTTTATTTTGATTGATTATTAAATCAATATATAGATAAATTAATTATTAATAAATATAATTTAATAATTATTTTCTTAATTGTATGATTATAATCTGCATTATTATTATTTTGTTTGTTTTTTATCATACAGTGTTCAAATTTTTTTATCATCGTTATTAGTTTGTGTGTGAATGTCTAATAACTTTCAGCTTTTCAAAGATATTCCCTATCTTATTAAAAATATACGTTTTCCATCCTTTTATGTTGATGAGGATTGAAACAACATTTCTTCACATTTTGTTGACTGTACGGTAGTGTACTAGCCTACTGCAGAATACTGGACTACAGAGCAAGTCAGTACTTAGATCATAACACCAGAGGACCTGACCTGAAAATGAGGCTCTGATGTAATTCTTGTAAAACAAGGTTGTTGTACAGGACATGCGTATGGATAAATTACAGATTAAGTGTATCCCATAAGCATATTTCCATGAATTCATCTGACTTTGCTGTAAATTAGATCAGCCATTTTTATCTGATGAGGCGGGATGGAGTCGGTTCTTATGGGAAAATCCAAATTGAGGTTTGCGTCATTGTTGGCCTGGACCGTTCAGACATCTGACGACCGGCCGGTGATGAGGCGTGCTGATTTCAATAACTTACCAAAAGCAAAAGGTCATAATTTATGTGTCTTATCATTAAATAGCTCCCAGGGGAATAAGGTTCCCATGCACCATTGTGCTTTTGAGTCATGTCCTCTGTTACATAATATCAAAGTTTTCTGTGTGGTGTGAGTATTACTGGAAACTCTCCACACAGAGTCGGAGACAAAACATTTTTGAAGGTGAGGGAGGTTATTATTAGCCATGAGCCAGATTTCTGCTTCTGTTGAAGCTGAAGGCAGGTTTTGTGGTATGAACAAAGGTACAAAACTCCTACCTGTGCCATATCATCCAGGCAGTTGAAGATGTACTTGCGAGCCTCTTTAGATTTGATCCCTGTCTCTGCCTCATGGTCCTCAGGTGTCTGCAAGTACAAACAGAAATAGCTTCCACTTAAAAAAAAATCGTCAAACACTGAAGCACTTTCAACATCAGGAATAACCCTATTACTCTACCCAAAATTAAAATTCTGTCATCATTTACTCACTCTCTTGTTATTCCAAACCTTTTATGACTTTCTTTCTACTGTGGAACACAAAAGAAGATAATTGAATAATGCTGGTAAATTTCAGTTCCCATTGACTTCCATTGTATTTTTTTGTCCATACAATGAAAGTCAATCGGAACCAAAACTGTTTGGTTACCAACATTCTTCAAAATATCTTCTTTTATGTTCTGCATAACACACAAAGTCATACAGGTTTGGAACAACATGAGGGTAAGTAAATTATGACAGAATTTAAATTTTTGGGTGGACTGTCCCTTATGGAGGAACATCATGAAACACTCAAAATCAAAGAAGTAAAGGAAACGTGACTTACAACACGGAACGGGTTTTTGGGACTGGAAACATTTTTGGAAAATCCAAAATCCAATACTAAATCTCTTTCATATCTCAATTGTTTCACCTAGACAGCAATGGAGAGCTAAAGTGAAAATACTCTCATATTTGTCTCATATAGAAGACAACGTCTTAAATTTGCTCAGATTTTGACTTTTTTTTTTTTTCAATAATCGCTTTCAAGAGCAAATTATCTTGGATGTGCTATTCACTTTAACTGTATGTCAACTGAATGTGTCTTGTTTTTATTATTTTAGGAGAAATATCTGAGGCAAAGTTGATACTTAAGCGAAACATAACTAAGAACTCCATTAAGATTCCTGAACTATGAAAGATAAAACCTTATCTCTGGGAAGTACTTGACACGGAGTTAAGTATTTCTACAGTCCAAGACACAAGCATTGAGGGCCAAAAAGTTTAAAGAGGTATTGACTACGCAGGAGGACAAGTCTTTTTAGTTTTATTGGATCCATATCATATATATATATGAAGGGTTAGGAATGCAGCTTGCAGTTTCATGGGGGTTCAATATCATCAAAGTTTTCCCATGTGAAGCTTTGCAAAGTTCAACAAAAGTTAATCTAAAGAGAAAACTATCGACTATGGGCAACCAGACACCGGCCGGTAAGGATGGGGGAATGTGGAGAGAAACAGAGCAACGGAGGAATGAAAGAGGGAACGTTGCTCTGGTTGCCAAGTCCTCACACACAAAACTCATTTAGCTTACGTTCGACCCTTGGTCGGTTAACAGGATGTGTAGTGGATGTGTCAGTTTAGAAAGTGAGGGAATGAAAGAAAAAAATATTGTAGCTGTATATTATATGCAAACCAAGCGAGACAGATTAAGGAAGTGTGAAAGCGAAACAAGGTGAGGGGAGTTTACCTTAAGTCTCCATAGAGGATAGGTGGAGTCGGGGTCTCTGTTGAAAAACCTGGTTGTTTTCGTCCCTGCACTTAACAGATACTCTGCTGGCAAGCCCTGCGTTTGAGAGATGTACCGGATCTGGTGGAAGACAAACACAGGCAATATGAGATTTACAGTTTATGTTACACATCTGGTGCTGGATATTCACTGCTTTGATGCAGTTAAAGGGCATGAAAAAGGGGATTTTCTTGCTCATTTCATATATGTAGACATACGATCATAACACAAAGTTTTTAGCCTCTAAACTGTCAACTGTTGCATTAAGGTGGCTTATTTAAATAAATAAATAAAGACCATATTTTATTTTTTCCTTGCTTGTTTGTTTGCATTTTGTATCATACTTTTGTATAATAATTATTATATAATATATCATTTTTAATTTGTTAATTTGATTTAAATTAGTTATATTTTATTATGATTTACTATGAAATAATAATAATAATAATAATGTTTATTTTAATTGTTTTATTTTATTATGATTTACTATGAAATAATAATAATAATAATAATAATAATACATGTTATGTTGTTTATTTGATTTCATTTGTATTATGATTTATTATTAAATAAATAAATAAATACAATTTAATAAACAAATAAATTATTTTATTCACTGCTTTGATACAGTTAAAGGGCAAAGGGGGATTTTCTTGCTCATTTTATATATGTAGACATACGATCATAACACAAAGTTTCTCCAGTTTAATGAAACCAAGCTGCAAAAACAGGTTATATAGAAATGGTCATAGTCAACGAAGTCGAAATTGACATTGTTACAAAACATTTATTTCTTGTCCAATATAATCACTTTAGATTGCTGAAGTAAAATGGGTTGCAAACTATGTATCATGTCAACTTTTAAAGAAAATGGCTAATAATAATAATAATAATACATAATAAAATGTAGAATTCATAAAAAGTATAGTAATTCTAATAAAAGTAATGATAAATTAAATAATTTGATCAAAGTCTTTAAAACTTTAGTGCATACAGTACATATAGATGGAACTCAAAGTCTATCGAACACGTCTACATAAAATTCCATTTTACTTTGTAAATGTATATTTATACTGTATTATATATTTTTTAGTAATTGGTTGTATTAATTATATTTCATCATCATCAGACCCTTTCTTTGAAAGATTTTTTTATCTCGTTAATTTGTATTTTATTATTAATTATATTAAGTATTTGTAATAATAATAATGATAATAATAATAATAATATCAGGCCTTTTCTAAGACCGTACAGTAGCAAAAGCAGCCTGTTTAATTCTAATCATTTATGATCTAATTCAGATTTTGGTGCAAGAAACCTTGACTAACGTTGTAAGCGGACTTCTGGGAAATGCCACAGTGAGCTGCTTTAAAACAGACTTATGACATTTTGTCTGCTCGAAAACATATCAGTCACTTGATGACAAAACTTCCACATTCCAGCATTAGAAGCCGAGTAAACAGCATCTGTGATGAATGCTGTCACCATGAAACTGACTTGCCCTGCCAAAACCTCTTTTTACAGGTCTGCCCGGCTGCTGCAATTACACAGAATGCCATTTCACACACCTAAAAAAAGTAAATACAAGCCTGGCAACCAAAGAAATCCAAAATAATAATAATAATCTCTTCCATGGCCCCTGAAATAGGCCAATCTCAAACCCTGAGAACGAGCTCATATATGCTCAAGAGACCTTGTTTGGCTCATTTACCGTCTTATTTGTTTCCATTCACGTTTTGAGGATTCCTGTGTCGATTGTGATTTCAAAGTGTCGTTATTAGAAATGAGTCAAAGGTGACGCAAAGGCTGGAAATAACTCCTCAAGCTTTGTTTTTAGATGAAAATCAAAAGTAAACTAGGCAGCCAAGTTGTCCTTAACATGAGACCTTAGAAATGCTTCCCAAACACAAGAACTCGTAAATGCACCAAATGAGGGCCGAAATAAAAAAAATATTACTCCGTAGTACACAGAAATGGTGGGAGACAAATCTGCAAAGTCCTTTGCTGTGTTTAAGAGCTTGTTAAAGACGGTTTTGGTTTGCTTAGAGCTAGAACATTGGCCCTGGGCTGTTCCATGAAGCCAGAATAATTTTTTTAAGAGAAAGCCTCACTGTAGAGCTCAGGATCTGGGCTAATTGGGCAGTTTGTGGCATCTGTCCAGAACTATGGAGGGGCCAGAGAGAGATGAAAGTCAGTGAGACGACACACACACACTTCCACACAAACACACGGCACTTTAGGAGAGCTGAGAGAGCAGGGGCCCAGCCAACAGTCAGATTTGTTTTCTCTCTCTTAAGCACAAACAGTAATTGAGGGATGTTTTCACAGCCATTTTCTGAGAAAGGAGATGGCTCTCTCGCCAGGGTCACACATACACACAATCTCACACGCACAAAGCAAGACCCCTCTGCTCCATCTCTCTAAATGAGTATCATACAGGGAATGTCATTTCATAACTTTCATAAGTCCTTTTTCCAATTGGAACACATTATTTCTTTATAGTGTATCTACTTATATCATTACTGAACACTGAATTTTAAAAACAGAAATTGCCAAGGATGGATTATAGGAACTGACCTGGGACATTGGGAACTGACACCTGAAAGTAAGGCATTGCAAACATACATTTACATCAAACAGTTTTGAATGAACTTTTACATACGACATTGCTGTCACTGTTGAAATAGATTTCATATAAAAGTGTTTACAGTAATTGTGAATGTCTATTATTTATTTCTTATATTTGCAATATCATTTCTCATAACTGTTTATTTTAATTATGAATCTTTTGTAACATGATCAGTTTCTTTTCTGTCACTTTTGATAGTAGATGGCAGGGGTATTCAATTAAAGTTCCAAGAGGTCCGGTCTCTATATTTCCTTCCCACCGGAGGTCTGGACAATACTTTTTTGGAACAGTTATACATTTCCATCGGGGCAGCTGTAGTACTTTGTAAAAGAAAATTCCTAAACACTTGGGCCCTGTGAGCTGAAGCAGTGACATCTAAGAATTTTTTACCAGTATTTACCAAAAAAAGTAAATATTTCTCCCAACTGGATATAAATATAAAAAGGTTAGATTTTTTTTTTTTTGACACTTACGTGTATGGCACATAGAAGGCCTTGGGACTGAGAAAACATACTAGAAGTGCAGGGTTTGCCTCTTAAGAAAAGTATGGACCATTTTAAAACAAACAACATACCTAATCTAATAATCAAAACTCTTATCAGCAAAAAACAAAGATAATTTTCCAGAATCCAAATTATATGCTGATTAATAATGCTAAATGTAGCATATGAAAAAAAAAAAAAAAAGGTTTAAAGGTGCCACGCGTTAACTTGTCACAAACCTGGTTTAGTTAAATGGTCGGATTCATCTGTATGACAGATAAAAATAATTGTATTTACTGCATTTTCTGCAGTGTTTTAGAAAAAGTATCTATTTTTCTGCTCACCATGTTTCTGCTACTGCTGTTAACATAACCACGTCATCTGCAGCTCTTAATGTGCCGATTTACATCTTTAGCTGGAGAGAAAAGCAACGCGTGCGGCGCGGAAAGGGCTTGAATGAAGCTTGTTTGGTTCTAGATAAAAATATTAGAGGGTGTAGCACCGAAAGATAATTACCATAAACGACCCTGAGCGTTTTTGTGTACCGGTCTGTTGTTTTGATGCACTGCTCACTTTGAACCGTAGAAACTGTAAAATGACGCAATTATGGTGGTCCGCCATTTGCGTACCACTGGTATAAGGCATACATTTTGTTTTCTGCCATTTTTATTGCGCGCAGGGCATCAAGAGAGGGTCTCCACAGAGGCTTGTGCCTCAGGGGTCCCAAACCAGCCTTGGTAACAGCCAGGGTAGAGTACAACAAATACCCTAACACGTACTAATGGTGGAAGCATCTGACTAGCTGAATGCCAGTGCATATCCGAAACCTCATCTCATGGCTCTATTCTGTTTCAATTATGATGCATTAAAGAATTAGTAAAACAATGTCTTACCTGGTCATACTCAGATGCTCCAGGGTACAGCGGCCAGCCTAGAAACAGCTCAGCGATGACACAACCCAGGGACCACATGTCAATGGCCTCACAAAAGGGCAGACCCAGGATGATCTCTGGAGCTCTGCAGACACAAAGAAGTGGAGGATGAACTTCAAGAACAGTCACAGCAAAATAATTATAATTTTAATTTATGACCATGGTTATTATAGTTAACTGAAAACCATTGCTTTAAATAAAATGAACGTAACTGAAATAAAATAAAAGATAAAAAAAAAGTAACTTTTATTTCAACTAGTTGCCAAGGCACAAATGTCAATTATTGTCTTCCACCACAGAGAGAGGGCCAGAGGGAAACATAGATGTTTTGGCCCAAAACCAGTTAATGTGCAACCTGTTCCATTCAGCCCAAAGTTGGCATTTGTTACGTCGCAGCCGTAAGACCTCATTGTACCCATTTAAGTTGACTGAGCTGAGCAATAAAGACAAACACAGAACGCATTTTGTTGCCACGGACACAGCGGGTGGGGGCAGGAGGAGAGAGACGGCATGTGATACGGCATTATGCGTGTTGCTTGTGAATCATGAGGTCTACTCTTTTGGATAGAGGGACTCAAGATAAATAAATGCCATATGGAGGGAAAAAAAGGGGAAAAAGTGTGGAAAGACAAATAGACTGATGTTGGGAAAAGAGAGAGATGGACTCACATTTCAGCAAGTCTTGAAGATGGCAGAAATGCAGCACACACACACACACAAATGGGCTGACGCCTCAGTTTAGAGCCTTTTATTTTTTTTATATTACTAATAAAAATATTAAATTGATTCACAGTAGATGCCAGCAAAGTTAATATAATGAATAGAGGAAATGAGCATGAATAGTTAATCAAATATTGACATTAATATTATTCAGTATAAATTAAAAAAAAGATCCATCCCTATCCTATTTACCAAATTCTTTAATCAAAAGTCAATTATTTCAATATGAACTCAAATTTTTCTAATCAAACTATGAATTCCACTTTCATTTTAGTCCTTTACTTTTATATTTGGCCAACAATTTATCATCCCATTTGTTTCTATTTCTATTTTTCCTAAGGAAGTGCAAGAGGAGCACCTGGGACAACAGAAACGAAATACTACTCATGGGTGCCACAAGGGCAGGAAAATACTCATTTTGGGGGTTTAATTCTCCTATTGGCTCTCACACAAGATGTGTGGTGCATGACATCACCCTTCTGGAGTGATATCATGCCACCCAGCCTTGTGCATGCTGGTCTGCTCGATGTCATTCAAATAAGCCACAGCGCTACCAGCTGAAAGTATCTCTGTGACACTGAGGACGCATTACGGCCGCCACGTATGCAAATGCATATCCCACTTCAATCTTTTCTCCCTTCTTCCAATGCCATATGCAAAACAGACCAGCAGCTGCTGATGCAGGAGTTTCAGCGGGTGTGATAAACACAAACACGCGCAGTACTAAATATCGTCCTCATTCTCTTGCATATAAAAGGTCTGCTTGTAATGCAAAAATCTGTGGTGAGAAATTCACAACCCTGTTCTAGATCTGCACACATGGAAATATGGAGATCCTATACAGGCAGATGTTATGCGGTGAGAGTGTTTGAGTTCATTTGTGGTACATTTTGCATACCTTAAAACCTGTCAGGTTGTGACCCAACAGGTGTGCGTTTGTTTGCATGCGTATCATTGTGCAGATTACATGAATGCATAGGTGACATTATGCACACAAGTACAAACATCCGATCCCGGTGTTGATATTTGCATGGCAAGCCCGATGAAACCATGCTGTGGAAGTCATTTCTTGTACACAATGCCACTAAGGATAGTGCAAACAAGCACAGGAGCAACATCTTTGCACCCATCAGAACCACTGCAGTTTGCAAATAATCCCCGGGTCTCTTGCATTGGGGTAAAAATTGTGTTATATGGGGTCAGGCAAAGGTTATCACACAAAGTGAAAGAGTGCTTCTTCAGTTCCTAAATAAAGCATAACTCTTCTGAAGTCCTAAACCACTCATACCCGCATTCACATGTTTACTCAGTTGCTATTTGAGGCTCTGACATCATTCTGCATGGGCATGTCAAAAAGCATCGATCACAGCTGACCTTCAATATGGACCACCACTCATAACCACAGACACAGACGATGCCCTGCATTTTTTCCAAGTCACTCTCCTTCTCCCAGTGCTATTACGCTTTGTATTACTGTCACTGTTTAGGAAATTATTATAATTAATTATTGTATTGTATTATAGTGTATTACTATTTATAAAACTGTTATAATAACAACGCCCTTCAGCCGTGACTTATTCACCATAAAGCACAGCCTTGAGTCTCACACCTTATTGGTTACATATTGCATAAAATGCAATACAATATTCAATACATATAATATACATTCACCAGCCACTTTATTAGGTACCCGTTCAACTGCTTGTTAATGCAAATATCTAATCAGCCAATCACATGGCAACAACTCAATGCATTTAGGCATGTAGACATGGTCAAGACGATCTAAAGTTCAAACTGAACATCAAAATGAGGAAGAAATGTGATTTAACCCTTAAATACATGAATGTTTCGCCAATCATTATTACATATTCAAGTCTTTACCGACCCGCACCGATGGATCGCTACCTGACGTGATAATATAAAACTCTCCTGGTATTAGTGTAGCAATTACAGAAGAATAACATAAAGCATATTCTGTTACCTTTTGGAGCTTGGAAGGGTTCAGTTTGAGCAGATGTTTTAATACCATCATCACTGTCCTCGTCAGAGCTCATTTCCCAGTACATTCAGCATCTCAAATTTAGGATCTCAAACATATTCTCAAAACTATCATTTTCAACATCTTCAGAATCAATATTTTGATCGCTGACAGCTTCTTCACCAGATCCACCATCAAGTGACAGTGACGGTAATATTTGATTGCGTTCAGTACTTGCTCTGCAGTGAATCACTGAGACATTTCAAGTTTTGCTGATGATACTTCCTATTCTTTTGTTTTCTGCCTGCGGTGACTATGAGTGAAATCTCACTTCATCAATTGCACTTATTCAGTCATCAAAGATTCAATTATTGTTGTGCAGAAAAAATTTACTTACACTGTTACACACCTCTGGTCGTTAGCGACCCTATACAATTTTTTTTTAAATGAATGGGAAAACAGGCATTCTTTTAGCTTTTTTTAATGTTAAATTGTTTATAATGAATTGATTGAGGAATACTAAGAAGGCTGATGTCTAACTTTAAAAAATGAATGAGGAGGAGGGTAGTGAATGACGTCCCGGGTCACTAAAGACCCAAGGTATGCGTTTAAGGGTTAAGCGACTTTGAATGTGGCATGGTTGTTGGTGCCAGAAGGGCTGGTCTGAGTATTTCAGAAATGAATGATCTATTGAGATTTTCACGCATAACCATTTGTTAACAGAGAACTGTCTGAAAAAGAGAAAATATCCAGTGAGTGGCAGTTCTTTGGGCAAAAATGCCTTGTTGGTGCCAGAGGTCAGAGGAAATGGCCAGACTAGTTTGAGCTGATAGAAATGCAACAATAACTAAAATAATCGCTCGTTACAAGCGAGTTCTGCAGAAGAGCATCTCTGAACGCACAACACCTCGAACCTTGAAGCAGTTGGGCTACAGCAGCAGAAGGCCACACTGGGTGCCAGTCCTGTCAGGAAACTGAGGCTACAATTTGCACGGGCTTGCCAAAATTGGACAATAGATGATTGGAAAAATGTTGCCTGTTCTGATGAGTCTCAATTTCTGCTGCAACATTCAGAGGGTCAGAATTTGGGGCAAACAACTTGAAAAATTGAATCCATCCTGCCTTGCATCCTGATCCTCTGAGATCCGCTCTCCCTCGGGATCAATTTTAATATTCATGTCCTCGCAGCGCACTAAAGCAGCAGAGGCTGGAAGTTCCCGGCGTGCCTTTTTAATAAACATTGTGTGAGGTGGGCTCATCGAGGGAAACATATAGACGTCTATCGCGCACCTGAGACTGGAGGCGAGGGAAAGAGTGATGAAACAAGAAGGCGAAAAGGAAAATAAGAGTCGGTGTGACAGAAAGAGAGGAATAGACAAAGAGCGAGAGAGAGCGAAGGGAGGTAAACGATGGAGACAAAACAAACAGTCCAGGCATGTAAGAACAAGAGAATGAGGGAGGCAGGGGGAGCTGTTTAGATTTCCATCTCCACAGAGTCAGACCGCGGGGTCATCTCTCCACAGTGCTTTGACAACTCACTAAAACAACCTTGGAAATAGTCCTCCCTTTTATTGTGCTCATATTGTGGGAGCGCTCTTTCATTTCAAGGCCCTTCAGAATGCAGAGGAAATCGCTGACGACGCTGTCACTCTCTTTACTCCCTTTTTGTCGTCATTAGCATTCCCAAGACAGAAAGTGGAGAATGAGGGAGAGCGAGAGGAAAAAAGCGAATTGATGACCTCTTCTCTTTAATTTCACTGTCATAGACACATTTGTGAGAACTCACGATCATCTCATGTGACACTGCAAAATAAGGACTTAAATAAGGACAAAATAATTTAATAATAAATAAATTTAGATTTATTCTTTGAACTATGTTGTGAATGTGAGTTTGCAATCCAAATTGTATTGCAAAAATAATGGCAAAACATCTTTCTTTGACCTAGTCTAGCTCCAACTCTGTGGATCTAATGGGTGGAGCTTAACTTAATTAAGTTTAGGGATAGGGAAGGTTAGGATAGGATTAGGGTGTGGCTAGACTTTCAAGCTCCACCCATCTGAGTAGTGCAGTCTGGTCCACGAACAAATGACTCGTATGTCTCGGTTAGTGTGAATTGACTGACAAATGCTTTAGTAAACAAACTCAGCGTATCAGTTAAAGCGGTTACTGAATCAACATTTGACACGCTGAGCAGTGTTGTCCGATTCATGAACAAATAGATGTGTTCGACTTGCGCTGCACACCGGTGTATGACATCAAAGTTCTGCAAGATCAATTCTAAAGTATAAGGAGCCGTCTGCGCTCTAACCGCTCTTGCGGTACTTTGATGTCATACACCGATCGGTCTGCGCAGCGCTGCTTTAAGTCAAACACACCTAATGACTCTTCTTTTTGTGAATCAACTCATGAACTCACTGCAAGTTATACAAAAAGTGGTTATTGAATCAACATCTGACTCAACATCTTAAAGGGACAGTTCACCCAAAAATGATTTACTCCCCATCAAGTTGTTTTAAACCTTTATAAGTTTCTTTCTTCTGTTCGGTTTCTTTTTCCCATACTATGGAAGTCAATGGTGCTTCACAACTGTTTGGTTACAAACATTCTTCAAAATATCTTCCACTGTGTTCAGCAGAAGAAAGAAATTCATACAGGTTTGGAACAACTTGAGGGTGAGTAAATGATGACAGAATTTAAATTTTTGGGTGAACTATCCCTTTAAGATATCTGACTTGAAATGAAGCAAGTTTTGTTTATAATAGGTTCTTAAATGTTCTATAAGTGAAGTGTATCAGTAAATGATCGAGTAGTATCTGGATCGACCACACTGTTATAACAACTAAATATATATAGTTGACAAAATGTTTTCAGTCAAATAAATAAATAATAATGCTGAGCACAATACAATGTTTAATAAACATTAGCTTATTTGTAAGGTTGTTGAGTCAAAAGTTTATTATTGCATGAAATTCTTCCTTGAATGCTTATCCACAGACTAGAGACAAAACAATTTACAATACAATTAAATGCAAACTATCCAAACTAACAAAAAAATAAATAATAATGTCTAAAATAATATATACATTGTTATAGAACAAGATTTAGAAGAATACCCACCCCTCCCAAACTGAATTAAAATACAACACATTCATACATGCCACTTAACCACAATCTATTAGTACATATTTGTATAATCGTCAACTTCCTTTGCGTGCCAGTCAGGTACAGGAAAAGACATCGTGTTGCAGAGAGCCGTATTGTGGCCCATAGATCACCCAGGCGTCCGAGAGTCCCACTGAACAAACAAAGGGAGGGTGGGAGGCTGTGCAGTGTGGCATCACTGGTTTGTAATTCTCACCCTCCCTCACATCTTAGGCTCCTACAGCATTTCCACCTTAGATTTTTAATTACATACATACCACCACCCCAGACAGAGAGAGAGAGATAGCGAGAGTGATGACACTCTTACACAACTGACCTTCTGACAACAACACCAGCATAAAGT
Organism: Rhinogobio ventralis; assembly: GCA_039654625.1. Taxonomy (NCBI): domain Eukaryota; kingdom Metazoa; phylum Chordata; class Actinopteri; order Cypriniformes; family Gobionidae; genus Rhinogobio; species Rhinogobio ventralis. Next base: position 14,721,326 of record CM077206.1, on the reverse strand, counting down.
GGCCAAAATGCAGTCCAAAAATGTGGTGCTCAGGTGGCCCATGTAAGTTTGTGGATTATGAGTGATAATGTGGACATATGAGTGGGTGCATGGGTACTGTAACATCCAAATGACATGAGATACTAAACGGTTTTTCTACATTTTATTTTAAATTAAATTTAGTAATAAATGTTTATTATATTAAGTTTTAACTGTCACAGTTCTTGCTTCTTTTATTGATTCTTAAACACATACCTCGGGTCTTTAGTGACCCGGGACGTCATTCATACCCTCCTCCTCATTGATTCTTTAAAGTTAGACATCCACCTTCTTAATAGTCCTCAATAAAATCATTAAAAACAATATAACAAGAAAAGAAAAAAATATATATGAGAAGGCCTGTTTTCATATAAATTTTTTGTAAAAAAAATTGTATAGGGTCGCTAATGACCCGAGGTGTGTAACAGTGTTAGTATATTTTTTTCTGCATAACAATAATTGATGACTGAATAAGTGCAATTGATGAAGTGACATTTCACTCATAGTCACCGCAGGCAGAAAACAAAAGAATAGGAAGTATCATCAGCAAAAGTTGAAATGTCTCAGCGATTTACTGCAGAGCAAGTACTGAACGCAATCAAATATTACTGTCACTGTCACTTGATCTGGAGAAGAAGCTGTCAGCGATCAAAATATTGATTTTGAAGATGATAGATTTAAGAATATGTTTGAGATGGCGAATATGAGCCAGATGCTGAATGTACTGGGAAACGAGCTCTGACGAGGACAGTGATGATGGTATAAAACATCTGCTCAAACTGAACCCTTCCATGCTCCAAAAGGTAACAAAATTTGCTTTATTTTATTCTTCTGTAGTTGTTACTCTAATATCAGGAGATTTTTATATTATCGCGACAGGTAGGGATCCATCTGTGTTAGATATAGATACGGGTCGCTAAAGACCCAAATATGTAATAATGATTGGCAAAACATTCATGCATTTAACAAACTGTGTGCAAAACAATCATGCCAATAACATATTTTGAATCTGAATGTTTGAATGAGAGTTGCATCCCACCTGAGTGACCCCAGCCCCTCTCTCCCATCCGTCTGTAAGAGCCCGCAGGGTGCTGCATCAGTCATGAGCCCTCAACTCTAACTCCCTCTCCTCCTTTTCTTCTCTCTTCCGCCCACTGTCTCATTCTTTCTCTCTCTTTCGCCTCAGCAATCTCTTAAGCAGTCTGTGTAAGTATGTGGGTCACGTCAAGAGCTTTCTGCTCGAGGAAAAGGTCCACAGAATGAGTGTCCTAACGGACACTCTCGCATTTGCAGTCGGGCCCCAAGTGAAATACGCTACAAGTGGAACTCTCTTCCCACAACTTTCTCAGACACACACACCCAAGATTAAAACATTTGATCAGAGGAATAAATGATTCTGTCTTCTCGTCTCTGTGTGTGTGTAGTCTGGAACAATTTAAATCATACAATAGATAAACAATAACAGTGTTGTACTGTTCTATAGCTCAAACTAATGGTCAACCAATGTATGGGCTTTTCAATGATAAAATGCTTTATTTTAGACAGCAGAGTGGCCAATATTATATGGATATAAGAGCAAAATTGGTAAAATTAATATATTCACTAAATATACTTAAATATCAGCTTATCTTTGGCCATTTACATGCCTGATTGGCTTATTAAATAAAAAAAGGGTTGAACCAGGTGTCTATTTATGTATAAATAAGCAATACATATTCATTTGGATGGCTTAAATAAATAAATAAAACTGTTGAAAAGTTTGTCAGTATGATTTTTGAAAAAAATAATTTTATTTAGCAGCACATATTAAAAGTGACAGTAAAGACATTTATATTTGTATATTTTATTTATTTATGTTATTTATTATATATACACATTTATTTATGTTACTGTTCTTTTGAAATTTATACTCAAAAAATCCTGAAAAATATTTTAAGGTTTGAAATTTAATCAACACAATAAGAATTTAATAAGAAATGTTTCTTGAGCAGCAAATCAGCATATAAGAATGATTTCTGAAGAATCATGTGACACTGAAGACTGGAGTAATGATGCTGAAAATTCAGCTTTAACATCAAAGGAATAGCTTATATTTTAAACATTAAAATAGAAAACAGTTATTTTAAATGTTAATAATATTTCACAATATAACTATTTTTGATCGAACAAATGCAGCCTTGGTGAACACAAGAAACATTAATAAAATCTTACCAACCCAAAACTTAATAATGATTAGCTATGTATAATCCATATTAAAGGGGTGATGAACTGAGAAATCAACTTTCCCTTGAGCCTTTGATATATAAAAGTTAATCATGATATAAGAATATCCTGTAAGTTTCGGAGCTGAAAACTTCCTTGTTAGTCAAAGAAAAGCTTTTATTGACACCAGGCCCAGCAAACGCTCGATCTCAGAATATGTCGACCTTTGACGTCATCGTATGCTGAACCGCCGCCTCAACAGATAAATATGTACGCCTGCTTCTGTAGCCCCGCCCACCGACTCGTAGAGCTAAACCGATCGCGCTACCGAGCAATAAACATGCCAAAGAGAGTAATATATTGCGCTGTGCCTGTTTGTGGAAGAACACAGTCACTGCATAAGCTTCCTTCGGATTCTAGTATTAGGAATGTGTAGTTGAACTTTATTTTTAATGAAGTTCCAGCTCACGTGCATAAGACATTGCACATTTGTTCGCTTTATTTCACTGCGGAATCGTTTGTAAACAAGATCCACAGAATGAGTGTCCTAACGGACACTCTCGCATTTGCAGTCGGGCCCCAAGTGAAATGCGCTACAAGTGGAACTCTCTTCCCACAACTTTCTCAGACACACACACCCAAGATTAAAACATTTGATCAGAGGAATAAATTATTCTGTCTTCTCGTCTCTGTGTGTGTGTAGTCTGGAACAATTTAAATCATACAATAGATAAACAATAAAAAAAATGACAGTAGTTGATGGGACTAGTATTATAGCAACACAAATATGACGTGCAATTTTTTTGCTGTGTCGTGTTGTACTGTTCTATAGCTCAAACTAATGGTCAACCAATGTATGGGCTTTTCAATGATAAAATGCTTTATTTTAGACAGCAGATTGGCCAATATTATATGGATATAAGAGCAAAATTGGTCAAATTAATATATTCACTAAATATACTTACAGGTCGAGACTGGATTTGCAGACATATTGAGATTAAAACACAATGCTGTGCCTTCTATATTGGATCTGACAGGAATGGTGCAACACACTTATGTGAGTAAAACATGTTTTTTATATGTGATAGTATTGCATTGTTACAGATCGTATTGATTATGTGTACATGTCTAACTGAACATACCTTAGCACGTTGTCAAAGGCTGAAGAATCTTTTATTTGTAATGCTGTTGGTTCATTGCAATTCGGGATCAAAGCCCAACGTCCTGGGTCTATGTGTTTTTCAGACGGGCTACCAAAACGTAAGCCCGGCCTGCTGACGGGCTATCTTAAATAGTGAAACAACATTCATTTCTTGATGTGCGTCGTTCACTCTCTTGACTTGATATTTGAAGGCGCGCGCATGTGTGTGTGTGTGTACGGTTCGCGGTTATATTTATCGATCGGGCGGGCCAAGTAATAAAAAAATAACATTCCAATCAATCGCGGGTGGATGAGAGATAAATCATTGTGTTTGTTTGATAAAGACATTTTGCGAGCCCTGTGAGTGAATCATTCCGGTTGCCGTTTTCCCACACGCTTTCAAAACAATTCCCACATGTACTGACAGGTGAGCAGAAGCTCATTAAATATGCTAATCTTATCCAATCCTAGCCGAGGGCGTTTACTTCCAAGTCTTCAGTGCGGCACGCCCATTAAAACTGAGCGTTTCTTGAGAGAGCCTCAAAACCAGGGCAGAAAATAGCCTATTACTTATATGTTTTTGAATGTAAAAACCACGCAAAGACCTCAGACAACAGTATCAAAAATGTTTAAAAGCCAGTTCATGACCCCTTTAATCACATTATATATTCCAATGTAATTATAGCAAATCAGCCGTTATATTGGCCAATAATGATACTGGTCATTGACCAGCATGCCCTAGATATCTGCATAAGCCATCAAAAAATCCACATTGAACAATTTCTCCTAAAAATGTTGAAAACAGAAAATGTTCATTCACAAGGCTGTTTGTAGATGCTTCTGATTATCCGCAAAAAATTGCCAAATATAGGCCAGTAAATCGGCCTGGCTGATATATATCTTACTATCACTAGCACAAACCCCTTCTGCTCTATGGCTGCAGTTCTGAGCCCGCACGCCACACTCTCCCCCACAGCCTCCATCTCAGCCCACTGCCTCTGGGAAACAAAAGGCTGCTATTCCTCTTTTTTTTCCTGAGACAAAGAGAAGGAGAGACGCTCACCTACACTGACCAGATAAATCAGTAATGTGCCACCCCCTTCCATCACACCTCCATCTGTCTCTTATCTATCTTCCACCTCCTCTACAGTCCAGCAGTCCAACACACCTCCACACGTAATCAGATTTTGCAGGACAGATATTGTGTGTCCAAGTTGTGCTTCTGGAGAACAGGTGGTGGCAGGATGTCCTGTGTCTATGTTGGAATCCAAAATTAACATATTATCCATTCTACAGTATGCTAAATTATGAGTAGTGCATCTCAAATCACAGCTTGTTAAAACTAGTATATTTTTGTACATGTTTTCTGGGCTAACTGTACCCACAATCCCTTGTGCTACAGAAGAGGGTGAGTTTGAGACTGTTTTCTTTAATTTTTTTCTGAAAAAATGCTCGTCTTTAAATTTATGAACCCCCAATACATTTTAAGGTAATGAATTTAGCTATATGCTAAAGATACACTACCCTTCAAAAGTTTAGGGTCATTTTGCAAATAAATTAATACATTTATTCAATGAGAATGCATTAAACTGATCACAAAGTATCAGTAAGGACTTTCACACTGTTACAAAATATTTTAATTTGCAAATAAATGCTGTTCTGTTTCTCTCAATTTTAAAAATGTCACAGTTTCCACAAAAGTTATAAGCAGCACAACTGTTTTTAACATTGGTAATAAGAAAAATCAGCATATTAGAAGGATTTCTGAAGGATCATGTGACTGAAGACTGAAGTAATGATGCTGAAAATTCAGCTTTAACATTATAGGAATATATTACATTTTTAAAAATATTTATAAAACAGTTGTAATATTTCACAATATAACTGTTTTTACTGTATATGCGATCAAATAAACACAGACTTGTTAAGCATATGAGCTTATCCGACCCAAAACTTTTGAACGATAGTGTACATGTGCACTCAATTTTTTAAATAATTATGACATGACTTCAATGAAGCATTAGTCCCAACTATGCACTAACTATGCACTCAAAAGTATGTACTTAACCATCACTAGTGAAGTACATACTTTTAGAGCATTGTACGAGTATGACATTTGGAAATCTAAGCCGTTTGTGTGTTGAGATTGGAGAAAGATGTCAGACTCAGCATACATCAAACACTTGGAAATATGTACACTAAAAGCTCTGGCAAAACCAGGGTCATTTCTCCTTTCTCCTCTGTGTCAGAGAGAAAATACTGCTCTCTCTCCAAAAAGACAGAGACCGGGAGAGACAGACAGGCAGGCAGGCAGTAGCGGGGAATGAAAGAGAGAGAGACAGGTTGTGTGTTTGCGTTTATTGTGCTTCTCAGGACTGAGCACTTAATCTGCCTGCAGATACGTTACACCACAAACGGCCAAACGCAATTAGCCACGCTGCATTCTTCTGCCTTCACACAAACACAATATCTCACGCTATCTCTCTCCCTCACACACACGGGGGTGATAAGAGGCAGTGTAATTAATAATAAAAAATGGAATGGAAGATCTTGCTGTCATGCGCTGGGAAAATGTGCAAAAAAGACCAGAACGCAAGGGTTCTAAGCAAATACGCTACAAACACTAGCATTGGGAAGTCCGATTCATTTTAAAGATTTGAGAGCATTCAATTAGTTTTTGAGTAAAATACATAAATACAAATAAATGCCATTGTTCACTTTCTTCATACACATTCTTATTGTGCATGATTAATCAGTGCATGTTATTCCAAAGTAAAAAAAAACAAAATCTGCTATTATTTTTATATACTTTTTTTATATATTATTTTTACTACTTAGTATAACAACCTGCTAGTATTCTGACAGCCACTTATCACACACATATACATATGTACAGTATGTATACTGTATATACAGTATGTATATACTTATTTCAACTGATTAATTTTTTTAGTGATTTTGGTCTGAAAAAAACTTAAACAGAATATTCAGTATGTTTTATAAAAATGTGAAGCGGCACAACTGTTTTCAACATTGATAATGATAATAATAATAATAATAATAAGAAACATTACCTGATCACCACAGGAATAAATTACATTTGAAAATATATTCAAATAGAAAACAGTTCTTTTAATTTGTAATAATATTTCACAATATTACTGTTTTACTGTATTTTTATTGAAATAAATGGAGCCTTGGTGAGCATAAGAGACTTCTATCAAAAACAAAGTTTTGTTTCCTATATATATATATATATATATATATATATATATATATATATATATATATATATATATATATATATATATATATATATATATATATATATATATATATTCTGCACCAAGGCTGCATTTATTTCAACAAAAATACAGTAAAACAGTAATATTGCGAAATATTATTATAAATTAAAATAACTGTTTTCTATTTGAATATATTTTCAAATGTAATTTATTCCTGTGATGAAAATCTGAATATTCAGCATCATTACTTCAGTCTTCAGTGTCACATGATTCTTCAGAAATCATTCTAACAGGCGGATTTTGTGCACAGATGACTCTTCTTCTTCTTCTTCTTCTTCTTCTTCATGTTATAAACAGTTGTGTTGCTTCACATTTTCATATATTTATAAAACATACTGAATATTCTGTTTCAGTTTTTTTCAGACCAAAATCATTAAAAAGGAACCAGTTGAAATGATTTGTTCATCAATCAAACACGTCACACATTTATACAATACTAATAGTACATCTGACCTTGTGTCTTTCTCACATGCTGAAAAGAACAGAGGGGGATCTCTTCATTAACTCTTGCTCTGACAGGTGATTAACTCCACCCCATACAACCCGCCGTGACCTCTCCATAACAATACCTCATTGTTTCATTCTTCAGTACGAAGAACTAAATTACTCCTTTTCGTTTTCTTTGTCTAACCTCAATTAAAAAAGGAGGTGTAATCTGCCTTTATTCTCTTCTGGCTGGGGTGCAATTGCTCGATGGAAAATGTGATATTAAAATACCTCTGGGCATTGATATGTGGTTAATAAGGTGTTTATAGTGATTTTAAGTGTGTATTTAAAGTTGTGACAGTGTTCTGAGTGGTTGCCAGGGTGTTCTACACAGAAATGTTATGTTTTTGTAACTCCCTATAAATGATTATGAAAAAAAATTGTTATGCTTGCCTTTGCAAACACCACTAATGAAAAAAAACTAACAAATGATGGTGAGATCCTCATTTACTGCTTTGTATTGATGGCAAGATAAAAAGATTTTTTCAAGCTGAATGCAGACATGGAGAGGACTGTTTGGACTGCAAGCACAGTTCCAGGGTCAGATACACTGAGGCTGTAGATGCATTATCCTGATTACGCACAGCTGCCAGAGAGAGGGAGAATTAATGTGTACGCACACAATGCATTTGCACATCTGTCTCTTTGGGGATAAAGCCAAGATGCATCAGGTCACCTCACATGTACGTGCACACACACACTAAACAACCATATACACAAAGTGAAGTGTTTACAGCAGAGAGGATGTCTGGCTAACACATGACCGCTCCGGCTGACACATGATGACACATTTTGGGTTGGGAACAACTGAGATTTTAGGAATTAGCCTTTCTCTAAGCTCCACCCCCTTACCGCTGCTAACTCAAACAAGAAACAAAACATCAATTAGGAATGAACTTCGATTGAACTTTTCTTAGATTTTTAGTCAAATGTGAATGTGTATTGGTATTGTGTATTCATATGTTTGCTGGAATTAATTTTAACATTGCAAAGCTGAATTTTCAGCATCATTACTCCAGTCTTCAGTGACATGATCTTTCAGTTGATTTGGCGCAAATTGATTATAAATGATTATTGGTACTCAATCATTAATAATGGTTCTTATTATTATCAGTGTTGAATATTGCTTAATATTTTTGCTGCTTAAATTTTTTGTGGAAATCATGATACTTTTTTTACAGGATTCTTTGATTCAAAAGAACAGCTTTTTTATTCGATTTTTTTAATGCAGTAATGATGAAAAGCTTGCACTAAGAATCCAGATTAGAACGCTTAATTTGAAAGCCATTACAAGTAATAAAACATGTGGTGTTAACATTTCTAAAACATTTTTATCATGATTTAAACTCTACTATCAACATTACAATGACTTAATTCAATGCATAAACTAATGTTACATTAACACTAAATTACCTTAAATGCAGTTTTTCGTAGATTTGGTATACTTGGGAATGAGGGCTGACACAGTTTAATTCACCAATTTGGAAAAAGGGGAAAAGATTTACAAGCCTACTCTGCTCTGATTGGTCTGATTGCTCAGTCTGTTACAATTGGTGTACTGCTTACAGCACATGTCGGAAGTTAATGTCGCGAGTCCGATGATGAAACATCGAAAGAACTAGTTATTCCACCCGAAGTTTCTCAGTTTGAGGTACATTATGAGATGTTGCAGCTGTAATTCCTCATCATCAGCATTAACAAGTGTATCTCCATCAACAAACCGATGTGAGTATATTTCTAATTTATTGCGGTGCACATGCGGGAACTGTATCAATAACAGTGCATACGTTAGCCCAGCGCTAACGTGAATGACTGATGGAACAAACATTTGTAAAACAAATCTTGCTCCATCCTTTATTTTTACTCAAAGTAGTAAGAACGATGGACCATCTGCATTAATAGACACAGTTTTAGGTAATAGTGGCCCACAGCTGCTTAGCAGAAGTACTTCAGTAAGATGGTAATAACATTAGCCAGAAAACTTGCAATATAAAACACAAAACTACGTATTTTGAACACCTGGTAGAAAATATATACATCAATAGTTATACATACTTACAGGTTGTGATTCTGAGGAGCAAGCAGGTCCAAATAAACTACTGACCCATCTTTAAAGAGCAAGCGTTTTGCGAATCCCGCACTGAAATCCGAGATTTGAGAAGCAGTCGTCAGTAAAATGACGTTTGAGGGCTGGTCAAGTTGTTCGCGGGCGGACAGAATACAACATAGGCGGGCATTATGTGAATGTCTTTTCTAGTGACGTAGAACCGTCACGCAGTGGGATTCGAAATACAAACGACTCATATAGGCGGTTCAGTCGATTCTTTCTTTTGGGAGAAAATAACTTTATTTATTGTGCACTTTCTACTTTGCAAAATGTTTACATTCACAAACAGCTATATTACGCACTGCATGAAAAGGAATATTCTAAAAACCATAATAGGGGGACTTTAAAACCAAAACATGCACATCCTGTTGCTCACTATATGTAAATATAGGTCAGTCACATTTTTAAGGCGGTGCATAGTGAAGGCTCCCTTTCAATTCATTGAGGTGAATTTGCATTATAATTGGCCACGCCTACAGGTAGGAGAACTCCTCTATATACAATTTTCTGAAGAACTGCGATTTGTGATTGGGAAACAGTTTGACACACACAGTTCAGACACACCCTCTCCTGCTGTGTGTGTGTGTGTGTGTGTGTGTGTGTGTGTGTGTGTGGCATTCATGTAACGTGACTGGCTTTTGCTCTCACACTCTAGGGAACTTAACACCTGGACAGATTAGTTTTTCAGGTAAACATTGGTGAAAAATGACAGAATAAAGCATCCAATATCACTCTAATGTCACTGATAACGGTATCAAACTGTCCTTGAGCAAGTAATGACAAACCAGACACGTCGACCCGCTCTTGGAACGCCGACTATAAAGAAAAGGCATTAAAACAGTGACAAATCACCCATCATTCTAAACAAGGGCCCTGTGTAGGCAATCTCATAGCTATGACGTGATACAGGCAGGCATGTGACAGCTCTAATTTAGAGATTTGTGGAGAGAACAAACCAGGTGTCACTTCTGTACGGATACACCTCTACGGCCTAGGGGAACGATCAGTCTCACGGACAAAACTTACAATAGCAAAGGCTCAGGGAGTGCGGCCTCTCCGGGGCGACAGCGCGAAGTAGACGCCTCCATGGAAGTCAGTTGGCGTGTGTTGAAAGCAACTGCTGCTTTCCAGCTGTGTCCACAGCGGAGTGTAACCTCTCGCTTTCAAATACATTGGACAAAGAGGACTCTGTTTACTAGAATAAACTTACAAACACAACAGCGTTGAGTAGTTAATACAATTGGATATACTAAGGTTTGGAAGTGAACACTCTCTAACGGCAGCTTACTACTTCAGTGATCTAGCATATCTTCAAACTGCTACATTGATTTAATTAATCTAATGTATGTATTTAGTCAGGGATTGCAGAAAACGATTGAGCAAATAGGTATCTGAGGGCATTTAAAAAGTATTACATTTCCTGCATTACATTTTTTTTTTTTTTTTTAAGAATTTCCATCTTTAGGTCTATGCACTCTCAGAAAAAAGGTACAGCGCTGTCACTGGGCAGTAAGGTACAAAAGTAAAAAAAGGTACATCTTTGTACCTTAATTATCCCTAAATGGTACATATTAGTACCTTAGTACATTAGTACCTTTTCGCTTTTGTACTGCCCCAGCTGTAGCTTTTTTTCTGACAGTGTGGTGGCACAATTGGAATAATAAAATAAAAAATAAAAAATAAATGACTACTATTGTAATATTACTATTGTCCTGCAAAACAACAAGCAAATAATTAAATAAAAAGCAAAATATTAATTAAAAAAATCATTTAAAATATTATACAAAGATAATACAAAGAAAATAAAAATATTAGATTTTATATTGTCAGTAAAAGTAAATATTACTTTTACTGTAAAACAAAATAAAAATGAATAATATAAAATATGATACAAATATTAAAATATAAATATATTAGATTTTCTATTTTCAGTATTTTTTCTATTTTATGGTAAAACTACATAAAATAAATACAAAATGAAAAATAATGAGATTTTTTTATAAATATAAAAGTGTAAATTTTTACATTAAAATCTATTAAAATCTAAATATTTAAAAAAAGAAATAGATTTTCTCTTTTCAATTAAAAAAAATCATACTGTGCTGCATCAAGCAAATGGAATCATTGTAATTTGATGTATATGCATAAACAATCTATTTTGCAGGCATTGTATCCCTATAGTGATTGTCATAACATGCAGGTCTTAAAAAATGTAAAAGGTCTTGAAAAAGATATCAAAATGATTAAACTGGAAAGGACGATACCTGCAGCTACCCAATTTTTCAGGAGCCATATAGTTAGTATCATTTTTTGTTATGAGATACAACAAAAGGCAGTGTGAGAGTCAAAACAACATCTCAATACAAAGAACCCTACCTTACATTCTCTTAACTCTCATATAAGCATACATACTGATAATAAACAATCAGATGACAGGATGGGGTCGGAGAGGAGAGGTGAATTGTGGTACTTCCAGCTGTTCTAGAAACAAGGCTGTGACGTCTTATCTAAACACACCAAAAGAGTCCAGCCAGGTCAGGACAACACCCCAAACACACACAAATCTTGAGAGCTACGACAAAGCATGACAAACTTAATAACAGTGAGTCATGCTCTAAACTATCCCCAGAAATTCCTGAGAGCTTCGGTGCAACACACGGCGCAACACTGCACATCTGACATGAGATTTGAGGAGAACTGAAGACAGAGGCAGGTGGAGAAGACAGAAAAGTGATCGAGCAGTGAGAGACTGAGATGGTTGGAAAGAATGAGACCGCGATGAAAGCCTTGTAAGGATGAGGAGCCTGCTTAAAAAAAAAGGTAGCTGGAGGGCAACAGTTGCATACACACACGCACAAATACATACATACATATACACATACACACATACACATATATAAACACAATTATACTATATGAAATTATTAAATTATTAAATAATGTTTAATATATTATATTTATTTATTACATAGGAATTCCTGAGTTATAAACACTTGAGATTCTAATATTGTATTACTATTGTAATATAAAATAATCAATTAAAGGAGAATAATATAAATATATATATTCAGTTTTTAGTTAAAAATATATGTTTCAAACTCTATGGAAATCCGCAATTCATCCGTTTGGTCTGTCGTTTTAAAACGGACATTGATCTGCTGTGTGCGAGTCATAAGGTGAGCTATTTTTAACTTGACACAGCATCTTTAAACTGTGCCGCACATGGCACGAGGTGCAGCAAATCCATCTGCCGCATTCATACAATGACCAACAGATTAAAAAAGTGTGTGAACGACCCCTTTAACCGTTACAAAATGACATAAGCCAGCACTTGCGGGAGAACGGGAGAGAGGGGGAGAGAGAGAGAGAGAGAAAGAGAGAAGAGACTAGAGAGAGAGAGAAATTATGAGAATATGGGCAGAGCAGAAAAAAAAGAAGAACAGGGTGGTGGACGAGGGCGCCCTGGTCAAGAGACAGGAAATGAGTTGGTCTGTCTCATAGACCAGGACAAAGCTGGGTGCCAAGAGCACAGCTGCATTTCCTCTTTGCCCTCATCTCTCGCTCTCTCTCTATTTCTCTCTATGATCCTTTCCCAGCTGCCAGCTGTAGTCTAGCTTAGTCATGGACAATATAATAAAAACACTGATGGATCGAGTGAGTTTTCTTTCCCTCTTTATGAAGTTATGATTATCATATTACCCTTATTACTGAAAGTCTCCATCATGATGATAGCTCAAAACATGCACATTAATGTATGAGCTCCAATAGGAGATGGAGGCCACACATGTGGACACCTTGCCTTTGTCTTTCATAAATCATGTCATGCTGTATGTGCTGAGAAAATTATATTGCCCATGAGCTAGTTTTACTGTGGGGCATGATTGTGTTCAAGTCAACGGTTTACATTTTATATGACATTTATGTTCGTGGCAGATGGTTTCCTATCAAAGCAACTGCTATACATGTCCTTGAGGAAGATTGTGCCAATATTGTGTCTGTGACAATGACAATTGCTCAAGCTGCAGTACAGATACTAGTGTTTTACTTAAACTAGCGATTTTATTATTCATTTAGCATGAAAATTAATGCATAACGTAAACTTCAAAGTAAAAAAATGAACTGTCGCTTTTAGCACATATTGCAGAATAACACCAGCAACGCTGATATCAGTCAACGACAACACTCAACATACAACATTCATTCAACGAGAGAGAGAGAGAGAAAGAGAGAGGAAATGATAGAGAGACATCATCTGGGATTATTTCACATCATTAAATAATGCATAAAAGCCAGATTTTTTATAATGGGATTGTGTGATATATGAAATGAGTTTATTCAAGTCCAAATTTAAAATATTGATAATGTTCTGTCATTGTTTTTACATTTAAACAACAAAAAGGAGTCTGACAATTTGCAGTTTAGGCCTATTAAATGTTAAAATATATATATATTTGATACTTTAAAATAAAGACTTTTACTCAGCAAGAATGTATGTATTACATTTTTCTGTAAAGACATTAATATTGTAACAAAAATGTCAAATGAATGTTATTTTTGAACTGTCTATTCAATTAAAAAATCCGGAAAAAAAATTATGACAGATTCCACAAAAATATTAAACAGCACAACTGTTTTCAACACTGTCAATAATAAGAAATGCTAAATGTCACAATATTACTGTTTTTCCTGTATTTTTGACCAAATTAATGCAGCCTTGGAGAGTATAAGTGACTACAAATTTTAAAAACTTACTGAGTGGTAGTGTACACAACAGAACCTAACTTTTTATTGCATCTCTTTGATTTAATGCACTCATATCAGATAAAAAATGCTACAGGGTCAGTATTGTTCTTGCAGTGTGATTTAAAACCATGTACAATGGTGCAATTCATAAAACAGGCAGGTCAATTGGGAGCAACTCCATTTTATTAACTCTCCAAAGCCAATTTGTCGTCACATTTGCTGCTTGGCGATTGTTAATATTGCACCCTGACTGTATCAATTGAGTGCAAAAATAAGATTAAACCAACTATCATAAGAGTATCCTCCAGTAGACGAGCACAGTACAGACACACAGTATCCCCTCCCATCAATGGCTGCTTTTTTTAATTGGACAGCCCAGCCATTCTAATCATAGGTGCTATTATTTACCCAGCTATCAATCTAAGCTCAGACCGGCTCCCTCTGCAGCATATAATGACTCAGATTGATTTCTCGGCGTGACATAAGATGAAATAACATCCACCGAACCAGTCCCCCCATTCCCTACACCTCTGTGACCCTCCTCAAACACATCTACACCTCCTCTCCTTTTCAACATTCCCCTCATACAGCCTTCCATCTCTTACAACTCTTCTTTCTGCAACAGTCATTTTATCTGAAATTGACATTTACACAAAGATGAGAACTGTGTCACAATTCATTCACCATCATGATATTCCAAACCCGTATGGTTTTCTTGCAGGTGGGAATTGATTAGATTGTGGAAAGTGGGAAGAGTTGAATCAAGCACAGTAAGAAGAAAAACGTGCATTAGAGTCCATTATTCCCTTACAATCTGGCTCTAGTCTGTCTAGATCTTGTTTTTTGTTCTGTCATCTTCTTTCTCTCCATTCCTTTTTTGCCTATCTGAATCTTTGACTCCCCTTGAAGGAAAAACACAGGTGGTTAAAGTTTTTCAAGCTCATATTGACTGTAAATTTCCACTGCGACGCCTGTGGTATGTAGAAATACTGTAGCATGCCTGCTAACATTGGTCCATTACACACTGCCTGCATGAATTGAGAGACATAAAACACTCTCAGAATGTATGTTTGTGCATTGGGTGGGAGTTTCAGTCTGCTAGCTTGAACGCACACGTAACTCACGTAGCCAAATGCCTTTGCCTGTTTGCATGGTTATATCACCTATAAGAGAAGTCTGAGAGGGAAAAAACATGTTTACATTTCAGATCTTGTCAGGGCAGGTAAGAAATGGGAAGTTTAAACCGAGGATGTCATAACATAGGAAGCATTCGGAGGGATCAAATGTAATCATCTAAGAACTAACCATTGAAAAATTCACTCGGTTGACCACTAATCTGACTATCAGGAGGCACATGTCATCCTCAATGTCGATGATGGTATTGGTAATTTGATTAAAAATACCACATTTACTCCAAGCACAGTACTCCAATCTAATTGACATAAGTTTCATCCCTGGAAAAGACTGATTTCAGTAAAAGAAATTGTGCTGTAAAAAATTCATGCAACCCCCCCCCCAAACACACAGATGCCAGTTTCAATTAGTTTCACAAAGTGTTTCTTCCACGGCTAGTGGGGGAGATGGGGAACTCATTACAGAATTCCTTTCCTCGCACTTTGAAATATAGATTGGGAGCTTGGTCGCATCATTCCAGCAGGAGAGTGGACGAGAGAGAGAAAAAAAAGAGGAAAGAGGAGAAACACAAGGAAGGGGAGATAACGCTCAAAATGACAGAAAACATAGAAAGTAATTTTTAAAAAAAGTATTTTGCTCTTTGATTGCAGGTTCCACTGTGACAACTTACCCCATGTAGAGAAAACAATGCAGTTTCCAACAGTGGGGCATGTTGTCTCAAAAGGTGAATGTGTATTCAATGAACTCTCTTACCTTTTCTGTGTAATAATGGTGGACTGATTAGGCATAACATTATGACCACTGACAGGTGAAGTGAATAACATTGATTATCTCTTCATCACAGCACCTGTTAGTGGGTGGGATATATTAGGCAGCAAGTGAACATTTTGTCCTCAAAGTTGATGTGTTAGAAGCAGGCAAAATGGGCAAGCGTAAGGATTTGAGCAAGTTTGACAAGGGCCAAATTGTGATGGCTAGACGACTGGGTCAGAGCATCTCCAAAACTGCAGCTCTTGTGGGGTGTTCCCGGTCTGCAGTGGTCAGTATCTATCAAAAGTGGTCCAAGGAAGGAACAATGGTGAACTGGCGACGGGGTCATGGGCGGCCAAGGCTCAATGATGCACGTGGGGAGCGAAGGCTGGCCCGTGTGGTCCGATCAAACAGACGAGCTACTGTAGCTCAAATTGCTCAAGAAGTTAATGCTGGTTCTGATAGGAAGGTGTCAGAATACACAGTGCATCGCAGTTCATAAGACTGTCATGACAATAGCAAAGTGTAGGGCTCAAAAAGAGTAAACAGATTGACTGTATAATCATTAGATTATTTATAATTATTGTTCTACCAAGTATTAAAGCCCATATATAAAAAATAAACACTTTTTTAAATGAAAATTTTTAATTGTTCAGACTGTAAATAAATAATGAATTAAATAGTTTCTTTACATTTCAGCTTGTAAGCATTTTAAATGCATGATTTTTTGGTAATGCAGTTCTGGGACAAATCTTTTGACACCTTCCTAACTGAATTGCAAAGAGAGTCATGTGACTAGTCACACTTTTATAGTTCCTCTCCCTTGGGACCATCCGGTGCAAACACACCTGTTAGACACATACACATACACAGACACACACACAGACACACACACACACACACACACACACACTTACACACAAGCGACACAAAAAAAAACTCCTAAGGCACTACCGGCATGTCTATGGCAAACCGAGGATGTGTCTTGACAATTACTGCTGCATTCCATTACATCTGACCACTAAGCACTCATTGACCATGTGTGCTTATTTTAGTGGACAGTGAGGGTCACTTAGCAACTTGAGAACAGTTAATATCAGACCAGACTCGGTTAGCAGCCCTATCCAAGTGTGACCGTGTGTAGGGGAGGGATACGTGCCTAATTACATGTGCACACATCCGTCTATTTATGCCATTCGTGCCTAATAATCAAGCAGTTCAATTAGCAGCACCAACTATGAAATCCCATCGCCGTGGTAACGTGTGTGTGTGTGTGGAAGGGGGGGTGGCACAGGCACTCATGGGGGCCAGGGCTCCTAAGAGGCTGGCAGTGACACTCTAAATCCTTCCCACAATGCCATTCTAACATGGTTGTGACTGTTGCTAGGCCACTGATGGAGGTGTCATGTAAAAATGCGTGTTTGTGTGCACGTGGGGGTGGTGGGGATTCGATTCTCATTCTGATTTGTTCTATGCAAATTACATCAATCACAGGAAATGCCTAGGCCTCTGCATAAAGTTAATTGCAGTGGCAATAACAAAGGCCTGCCTTTGAGCAGGAGGCAAATTAAACATTAGTTTAGTTTTTTTTCCTCTTCCTTGGAACTGGTGGGATGTTCTAATTACAGAGAATGAACACATCAGCACTTTGCTGCATCGCACATTTTAGTTTAACAGCCAGAGCCTGGAAAACAACAATCTGGACGTTCCCGGGGTGGTGTGGTTTTTGTGTGCGAGTGATTGGGTGTGCATGCAGTGTGTGCAAGTGTGAAAACGCCACAAGAACTGAGCCGCCTTATTAGCATGTCGACCTCTGACCCAAAAGATGACCGTGACACATCCATTAGCATAATGGTCACACCGACAAGGCCCTTTTTTCCATGTTGCAAAAAGTTGGAGATATATTTCCTTCCTACATGGCAGCTTAGAGTACAATTCCACACTACAAAAAAATTATTGTAATTTTAACTGTAAAATACAGAAACAGGTTAACAATATAAGTTTCCCCTACTATATACAGAGAAAAACTGCAATATATCTAACCATACACTGTCAGAAAAAAGGTACAACGCTGTCACTGGGGCAGTACCCTAACGGTACTAATATGTACCATTTAGGGGTAAGTAAGGTACAAAGATGTACCTTTTCACTTTTGTACCTTAGGGTAGAAAAGTGGAAGAATGTGGAAGAATGTCATGTACACCTAGGATGGCTTGAGGGTGAGTAAATTCACTTTTGGGTGAACTATCCATTTAAAACAGGACGCCATGTTGAGATCAGCATGACCAGCCGAAATCTACTAGTTTTATCTTGGTAACACCCCCATTATCGAATTATGAAGCAGAATAAATCATTTCATGACATTCTAATCTACAATGACACTGACAAATGGAAAAAAAATGCCTATGAACAATGCTGCATCCAAATCAATAAGTGTCAGTATAGAGTCCAAGTCAACTGTGGCTTGACCAGCATGACATACACAGAAAATGCATTTAGATGGGCTACATCTCACTGACAATCCACATATTAAATTCTTTCTTCAGGAAGTTGACATGAATGTGATGACGTCATCTCATTGTTCTTCATGGGTAGCGAACAGCTTATAACCATCATCTTAGAGGTGCCGTCTGCCATGCTTGTCAACTTGAATCCCGAAAAACATAAGTTGAGTGACAGTGTGCGACTGTGCGTGTCTACAGTTTAGTGCCCACACCCTTCTAATCTACTCACTCATCAATGTTAGGAGTGTACATGACACACAAATATTCTTGAGGATATAAAGTCTGCTATCATATTAATTTACTTAACTGTTACGGCTTACAAATGTAAACATTGTGTCAAGAATTGAAAACAATACAATGCATCACTAGGAACTTATTCACATGGAGTCTGAAATATTGTTTGTTGCGAATCAAGCTAGTTTGTTAACGAAGGAATCAGATTTATATTTGGAGTGAATGTATATTAAAGAAACACTAAAAGTTATGTTTGAAATAGCATACTACTATTAATATTTCTGCAATATAAAGATAACAGAAATAGTACAATGCAGTACTGTATGCTAGTATACCATTTCACCACATAAGTAGCGTTTTTGTTGTTTCACTAGCAAAACCAACAGTGGTCTTGCACTTTATACTGACACCTATTGACATGAATGTTGAATTACGCAAAATTTTTGATTACTGATGCCATTGATTACTTTTGGCTGGTCATTTTTCTGTGTGTGTACATATTTTTTTTTTTTTTACATTTTGTAAAAGTACAATTCAAGTTTGCACTTGACTTGACTTTTGCACACAGTACCGGTCTTCTCTACCCACTACCCAGCGGACGAACAGTCTTCAAGCACTGATGGTTGATGTATAATTTCTCTAGTCTCCTCGCAGAACTGAGTATTCCCTCAGACACTAGCGCTTCACAGCCTGGATTTCTAAGTAAAAGGTCTTGGGCAGTAATGCATAAAAACACATCAACTTGAATAAAGTAATTATTGTCCACTGATTAATTATTCTGTGATCATGTATGACAGTCTATTAAGAAATCGAACCATATACACTATCTTCAAAGGTTTGGGGTTGATAAAGTTTTTTATTGTTTTTGAAAGAACCCTCTTATGCTCATCAAGGCTACATTTAATTGATCAAAAATACAGTAAAAACGTTAATATTATGAAATATAAGTACAAATTTAAATAACATTTCTTATTATTATCAATGTTGAAAACAGTTGTGGTGATTAATATTTTTTGTAGTAACCATTATACATTTTTTCCAGGATTCTGAAAATAGAAAGTTTAAAAGAACAGCATTTATTTTAAACAGAATTTTTTTTGTAACATTAAAAGTCACTTTTGATCAATTTGATGCATCCTTGTTGAAAAAAAAATTAATTACTGTAAACAAAACAAAACTTAGTTTCTTAAAAGGATAGTTCACCCAAAAATGAAAATTCTGTCGTTCAAAACCTGTATGACTTTTTTCTTCAAAACAAGAGTTACGTATTTTTAGGGATTTGTATGATTCACAGAAGGAAAAAAAAGAGGAGTAAATGATGAAAATTTAGATTTTTGGGTGAACTATCCCTTTAAGGTGCTTAGGTCATTATATAAGCAGGGATTAAAGAAAATTAAATTGGTTAAGAAACAGTGACATAAGCAGTTACAGAGTGCCTGTTGCCAAGTAAAAAGCCCTTGATGTGCGTGCGTGAACAGATGTTTGTGCCTCTGTTGAGTCACAAGAATTACATCACCACATCATTGTTACATAAAATCCTGTAGACTAAAACTAAAATAAAATAATGACGCAAGAGACGTGGCCTAGTATTTCTTCATTGAGCACTGGTTCTCATGTGTGGTGCAGATTCGAATCCGGCACTTCTTTCACCCCATCATTTTCTGACTCTCCACTGTTTAAAAGAAGCAATAAAGCAACTCTTTGACAGATTCACAGACTTTAATTGCATCATATTACAAAAACAGCAGAGATGTCTTCAGATATATCAAGTCCATCATATATTTCAGAAACGTTCCATATGGTCACGTTCCATATTAGAAAGAGGAATGGCTCCAGTCTTGCACATATAAGTCACACAATAGACCAACAGCGGTGCTTTAAAAACAATAAATTCCTCCTCCCTCTCAGTGTGTCCCTGAGGATATAACAATATTCATATGTAATGAAAAAAAAACCTTTCACAAGGCAAATGAGAGTGTTTAGAAGTAGCTAGTTTCCTGTGAGCAGTGGCGTCAGTGGAAGCGGCGCTTAGTGAAATCTACCCTGTTATTACAGACCGGGTTGTGCTTTACCAGCTCATGCGAAAATAAACAGCACTTCTCCTTCACCTGACATCATGGTCAACCCTCGGAGGGTCTCTTGTCAGATCATATTTTTACATTTAGCTAATTTTGATAAAAAAGTTTGGATAAAGTTTTTAACCTTACAGCTTTTAGACCATAAAATATTGTATTGACATACATCTGACTTGCCTGCCTTTGCCATCCAGAGTCTTTCAAGGCTTGTCTATTTGGCGCAGTCTTGATTCATCCTTTAATGTCAATGTCATCGAGCTGAACGCCGCCAGCCCCATTTGGGTCGCTATTATTTGCTTTGGTCACAGTGGCTCGTCCCATATCACCCTTTCGCATTCAATTTTTTTCTTCCTGCTTCTCTATTCATCCAGGAGGAGTGCTTTAGGTGCTTCCCACAATGCACTATTCATCATACACCTGGCAAACACAATTAGCAGCTGTACCCACTATAAATCACTCAATAAAATAATACAAGAGCTGAAAACAAGAGGAAAACTCCAAGGAATAGCTGTACCAGAGCGTTACAATTTAGGCCCCGAGACTGAAATGCGACTCACATGCAGTGTATTTTGTCATCGCTTCTATAGAAAGACAAACATGCAAACAGAAGGGGAGCCATTTGCCCTTTCCGTCAATAGCAGGCTGGTGGGAAGTGTGCAGGATTTATGATCGATGCCTGTCGTGGCGTGAATGCTCGAATCATAGCGGTCTGAGAGCGCACAGGAAGTAACACATACTCGCAGGCAGGCAAACGTGGTTCAGATGGGCTGAGGAGTTAAAGATCTGTCTTAAAATGGTAGTCCGGCTCTTTGATCACAAGTGTAACTGCTTAAATTTCCTACAACATGAGCTCTATTAAAGTGCAGACATTCTTAAAAGAGGGAAAAACGCAATTTTTAAGTACTTTGAAAAGTTGAAATATCAACCACCCCTGCATGGCCACTCACTGAGTGTGGCTAATTTAAAAAGCGGAATGTCTAAAGTAGACTAGTAGGGTAAAAAAAAGCAAAGATAAGTCCTGCACTGCATAAGGGAGAAATAGGGCCTGCCTGCTATAATAAGCTAAAAGCCAAGACCTACTGCTCAAGACCTTGGGACACACACATACATACACATTCAATTGATCAATAGAGACAGTAAAGAAATTTACAAAATACTTCTATTTCAGATAAATGCTGTTCGCTTTCTGTTCATCAAAAAAATCATAAAAAAATGTATCATGCTTTCCACAAAATATTAATCAGCTGTTTTGTTGATAATGTTGATAATTTATAATGATAAGGAATGTTTCTTGAGAAGTAAATCAGCATATTAGAATGATTTCCGAAGGATCATGTGACACTGAAGACTGGAGTAATGATGCTGTAAATTCAGTTTTGCATCACAGGAATAAATTATATTTTTAAATATATTCAAATAGAAAATAGTTGTTAATATGTAATAATAATTCACTTTTTTTTTACTGTAATTTTGACTTATATTTGTAGTGTATATACCAAGATAGCCTAGCTCATAAAAACATTAAAGACAAGTAAACAGTAGTAAAATAAAACCAAATAATCAAATTACAAGCAAAAGCACAAATAAATACAATATAACAAAGACACAGCTGAAATAAATTTTGCTTTACGGGTTTTTAGGGTAGGTCTGAGGATAGTTTTTTTTATTTAATAAAGTAAATGTAAAATAACACTGCATAGTTTTCACTGTATAAATTAAACATCCTTATTAATAAATCCTTATTAAAATTACAAAAGTTATTCAGTCAAGAGCAGTGAGTGATTTTTGTCTTTGTCCTTTGTTGTTTAACATTAAAAACACAGACAGCAGCAGGAATATTAGGCTGCTGTCATTTTAAGAGCGAATGCTCGTATCTAATTAGGGATGGGACGGTATGAAAATTTCATATCATGATTATAGTGACCAAAATTATCACGCTTATCAATATTATCATGGTTTTGTTCAAATGAGATGAAAGTGTTCAAAAAGACGATGCACACACTGAAAACATTTCAACAAGATTTATATTTGAAAATCAACAAACAACAAATAAAACAAACAGCTCTATGCACTTTTTTTAAGAAAGATTCTATTCTGTGGCATTTCCTTCCTTATAATGACCGTCGTCAATAGCAATGCATTATAACATGGCGCACATCCATGCATCACAATGGACGCGCTCTTGTTTCGTTCAAATGCAACTTGCCGTCTTGCGTCTCTGTTTTTGATTATGCTGAAAATGAAATCAGAGATCTTTACTATTAATACTACTATAATGTTGTGATCATCTTGTCTGGACGATTGTTATGTACGCTGTACAAAATAAATGTAAAACATCAATCTCAATTCAATATGTCCCCGTAATTATTTATGTGGTAAAAAAAAAAATCTGTGTAATAAGTGTACAATGAATATACATTATTATCCCTTTAAATGTCACCCTTAATAGTCTTGTTTGAATGTGTTCATTCGTCTTTGGCTCAAAGCCAACTTTTCTTTGCGGAAGCTTCACATTCATTTTAAATGAGTGAGATTCAACATTTTGTGTCCAATTATTTCCCAGACGTAGTTTTGGTATTGAGGTCAAAGGTAACTTGCCTTGCGTTCGCTATACAACAGTGGTCACGAAGGCGACTCGGCAGATTTTGTTTTGCATGTTCTGCAGACAGGGTGACCATCCTTGATTAAGTTTCCCTCAGGACTTTTGTAAAAGCCAAAATATGACCACACCTCAGGTTTGGTGCTTTTAGAAGGCTTAAAAATCTCCCGAGCAATGTCACTGCCTTCCGCCATTTCTTCTTGTTCAAAAAACAACAATTTGCACAACTCCGTTTAGTGCTTCGGATGCTTGCGCAATGCGCACACAAAACTTTTCACACAGCGTGCGAGTAACAAATTGAGCTCCCTTTTACATCTTTAATATTGTTGAGGCTTAAACTTTTATGACGATGCAGCGCTGGCCTATCAACTGTCTCGAGCGTTGTTCACATTTGTCCACATTATATACATATACTATATTGCCAAAAGTGCAGGCCAGTCAAGTTCCTCCACACCACTCCCTCATCCATGTCTTTATGGACCTTGCTTTGTGCACTGGTGCGCAGTCATGTTGTAACAAGAAGGGGCCATCCCCAAACAGTTCCCACAAAGTTGGGAGCATGAAATTGTCCAAAATGTCTTGGTATGCTGAAGCATTAAGAGTTCCTTTCACTGGAACTAAGGGGCCAAGCCCAACCCCTGAAAAAACAACCCCACACCATAATCCCCCCTCCACCAAACTTTACACTTGGCACAATGCAGTCAGTCAAGTACCATTCTCCTGGCAACCGCCAAACCCAGACTCGCCCATTGGATTGCCAGACAGAGAAGCGTGATTTGTCGCTCCAGAGAACACGTCTCCACTGCTCTAGAGTCCAGTGGCGTGCTTTACAACACTGCATCCGACGCTTTGCATTGCACTTGGTGATGTAAGGCTTGGATGCAGCTGCTCGGCCATGGAAACCCATTCCATAAATTTCTCTATGCACTGTTCTTGAGCTAATCTGAAGGCCACACGAATTTTGGAGGTCTTTAGCTATCGACTCTGCAGAACTGTGCACCTCAGCATGCGCTGACCCCGCGCTGTGATTTTACTTGGCCTACCACTTCATGGCTGAGTTTCTGTTGTTCCCAATTGCTTCCACTTTTTTATAATACCACTAACAGTTGACCGTGGAATATTTAGTAGTGAGGATATTTTACGAACGGACTTATTGCACAGGTGACAACCTATCATGTTACCACACTTGAATTCACTGAGCTCCTGAGAGCGACCCATTCTTTCACAAATGTTTGTAGAAGCAGTCTGCATGCCTGGGTGATTGATTTTATAGACTTTTGGCCATGGAAGTGATTGGAACACCTGAATTCAATGATTTGGAGGGGTGTCCCAATACTTTTGACAATATAGTGTGTATATATATATATATAGCACGAGAGGTGCTCCGATTAATTAGATATATATATATATATATAATTAATCGGAGCACCTCTCGTTGGGCTGATCCTGCATAATCTACTGCTGGCCTGATGACAATAACCTCTCTCTCCTCCAAAGTACACCCCCTCACTGGCTACTTCTCTCCAGGCCATCCCTTTGTGTCTGTGTTGCCATGGAGATCCCCTGAATGATGCACGACGGTTAGGATGTCGAGGGGGTTTTGTGTCCAGTTCTATCTGCAGCAACCCCTGCGAGTGGAGAGGTTTGGCGGGGCAGGAGCATCCTGCGTTTTCTTTTCAAGCTTTACACTATGAGGTCACGGTATTAAGGGATTGGAAAATGTGTGCTTGTGCGTATTTCTGCTTATGTATGTTTTGCAAGGTAGAGATATCCAGTGCAACTTGTTATTGACTAGATGCAGCGCTCTAATTTAGACATAAAAATATATTGTAGACCTACTGAAACATATGAGTAACAATATGGCCATTATAACTGGCAACAACAAGCTAATTGAGAGATATATCTGCCCAAGGGCCATTGTCATTACAACAGAGCCATTAAATAGAAAGGTTCTGGAGGCAATTATTAACAAACATCAACAGAAGTGTCAACTGCAGTGCGTACAACAGCAGAAACCCAATTTATCATCACCGATTAAGTCTAAACAGGAGAGAGAATCGAGAAAAGGAACACGTTTTATATTTATGATAACCATTATTAATCATACATTTCACATTTTATTGCCTTTGCAAAACTCACTGCCATGATGTTAGGATGTTGTGAGACAATGATATGCAGTTGCTACTGTGTTGTAGTTGGTTGCTCTGTGGCTTTAGTCAAAAGAGCCCACTGCAAAGAGTTCTTGGTTCCTAAGTATGGACTGATTTCTGTAACAGTTTTGTTCATGTCTGTTTAGCTTTGTGTTTTGGTTTCATTTTCCCTGCTCCCGATTTGCTTGTGTTCATTGGTCATTAGTTTCTGATTAATCCCGCACCTGTTTCTGTTCAGTTCATTACCACTCCTTCGGTATTTAAGTCCTTAGTTTCCTCAGTTCTTTGTTCGCTCTTGTTTGTTATGGTGGAGTTGCTGTTTTGATTCTCTTACTTATTCTCTCTATTTATTATTAAAGACTGTTTATTCTATGTGAAATCGTGCGTGTTTGACTATCTGTGACAATTCCCTCTTTAAAGGCAAATTTATAGGATTTTTTTCACATGCACGAAGTGAAAAACATGTCCGATTACTTGGGAAAGTAATATCCTCATACAAGCACCAGTGTTATTTTTGTATTATTTATATTTAAATATTTTGATAACTTTTATCTTTACATTTTAAGTTTTCATTTTAATTTTGTATTAATAAAAAAAAATATATATATATTTTTTTATATTACCATTTAGTTTTTTTTTTTTTTTTCCTTCAGTTTTAGTTATTTATTTATTTAGCTTTAACTTATTTCAGTTAGTAGCTAAGATAACAGATCTACTTTTCTTTAGTCAAATTAATTTTTTTTAATCTAAAATTTTAATTATTTTATTTTAGCTTTATTTCAATTAACAAAAATGTTTTCAAAGGTATCACATTCTTTTTCAAAATAAGCAGCACTGGGCGACTTAAATTGTGTTAGTGATCTGCTCAAATTATTACCCTAATTATAAGCAAAAGTAACAGTGATGCTAACAAAAAAGGGAAAACAAAAGCTCAAGTTTCTAACAGATTAACCCATGAGTTCAACTATGAACCCCATGTTTCTCACTCAACGTCTGCAACACCTACACAACGGCAACGGCTCCTGTCAGCATGGAAACAAAAGAATCTTCATCAATATGCCCTCCGTGTCTTGATGGCAGAAAATGAGAGTGAGTGAAAGAGAGAGAGAGACTTAGTGATGCATACATTCATTTCATTTAGAATTTCATTTGCCCCACGTCTTTTACACATTAATGAATCCAAAGTACTTAAGCAGGCAGCCCGGGGAGGCCGGCGGTGATTTGCAAGAAAAAGAGCAGTGCATGCTGGGAAGCAAGGGTTAGTTAGGCTACCCTTTCAGCGGCAGTGGCAGAATCCACGATAAAAGAACACTGAAAGGCCAGAGCTGAGACCAGAGGAGGATTCAACATTGCTCCTATTAACAATGCAGTACTGAGTCAAAATATAGCATTTATAAAAATAGAAACAGGTTCCTTATGAGGTCTTATGCTACTGGATTTAGGAAGGAGCCACAGGCATAAAGTTAAATGAAGTGACATGTATATGGCTTATGTAAGCAC